>CM052811.1:1488787-1520973 GCA_028533885.1 Nasua narica | reverse complement strand
ACACACGTTTGCACACCCTCCACACCACGCACACACACGCACACTCTCCACACCACGCACACACACATCTGCACACTCCTGCACCCCATCGTACACACACACGCACACCCTCCACACCACACACACACATTTGCACACCCTCCACACCACGCACACACACGCACACTCTCCACACCACGCACACACACACATCTGCACACTCCTGCACCCCATCATACACACACACGCACATCCTCCACACCACACACACACACATCTGCACACTCCTGCACCCCATCGTACACACACGCACACCCTCCACACCACGCACACACACACACCTGCACACTCCTGCGCCCCGTCGTACACACACACGCACACCCTCCACACCACACACACACACACACACACTCCACACCACGCACACACACGTTTGCACACTCCTACACCCCACCCACGCACACACACGTTTGCACACTCCTACACCCCACCCACGCACACGTGCCCACACTCGCATCTCCTACTCCCGCCCCACCCCCAGCCCGCACTGTGTGTTCGTGGGAAGCCGATGAGACCCGCACTGGGTCCGAGGACAGCCTGACACTGGAGGCCGGCCGTGGTCTCCCTCCCGGGCCAATACCTTTCTATACACCGATTTTATATCCTATGACTTTACCAAAATTGTCACTTCTAGTAGCTTTTGGGGGAAGTCTTTAGGGTTTTCTATGTATAGTGTCACGTCATCTGCGCATAGTGAAAGTTTGGCTTCTTCCTTACCAATTTGGATGCCTTTTGTTTCTTTTTCTTGTGTGATTGCTGAGGCTAGAACTTCCGGTGCTCTGTTGAGTAACAGTGGTGAGTGGACATCCCTGTCTTGTTCCTGACTTTAGGGGAAAAGCTCTGTTTTTCCCCACTCAGGATGATATTAGCTGTGGTTTCTACATACACGCCCTTTATTATGTTGAGGGATGTTCCCTCTAAACCTACATTGTTGAGAGTTTTTATCATGAATGGATGTCGTACTTTGTCAAATGCTTTTTCTACAGCTACTGAAATGATCACAGGGTTTTTATCCTTTCTCTTATTGATGTGATGTATCACACTGATTGATTTGCAAATAGTGAACCACCCTTGCAGCCCAGGGATAAATCCCATTTGATTGTGGTAAATGGTTTTTTTAATGTGTTGTTGGATTGGGTTTGCTAATATTTTATTGAGGATTTTTACCTCTTTGTTCATAGGGATATTGGTCTGTAGTTCTCTTTTTTGGTAGTGTCTTTATCTGTCTTTTTGGTATCATGGTGATGCTGGCCTCACAGAATGGATTTGGAAGTTTTCCTTCCTTTTTTATGCTTTGGAATAGTTTCAGAAGAATAGGTATTAACTCTTTTTTATGTGTTTCACAGAATTCCCCTGTGAAGCCATCTGGTCCTGGGCTTTTGTTTGTTGGGAGATTTTTTATTCCTGATTAAATTTCATTGCTGGAAATTGGTTTGTTCAAATTTTCTATTTCTTCCTGCTTCAATTTTAATAGTTTATGTTTCTAGGAATTTATCCATTTCTTCTCACTTGCCCAATTTGTTGGCATATAATTTTTCATAATATTCTCTTATAATTATTTGTTATATATATAACTATATATTATATTATAATTATATATAACTTATCTATAAATATATAACTTATAGGTATGTTATATATAATTTATAATCATGCTATAATCATATAACATGATTATAATTATATATTTAACATATGTATTATATAATATATAGAATATAGAAATATATATAATTTTTCTGCTGTTGGCTATTTCTCTTCTCTCATTTGTGATTTTTTTTTTTAAGTTTTTTTTTTTTTTTTATTAGAGAGCGAGAGACTGAGAATGAGAGGGGAGAAGGTCAGAGGGAGAAGCAGACTTCCCGCAGAGTCGGGAGTCCGATATGGGACTCGATTCCGGGACTCCGGGATCATGACCTGAGCCAAAGGCAGTTGCTCAACCAACTGAGCCACCCAGGCGCCCTCTCATTTGTGATTTTATTTGAGTCTCTTTTTTTTATGAATGTGGCTAGAGGTTTATCAATTTTGTTGATCTCGTCAAAGAACCAGCTCCTGTCTTCATTGATCTGTCTTATTGGGGTTTTTTGTTTTGTTTTAACTCTATTTATTCATTTATTTATTTACTTATTTGAGAGAGAGAGCGAGCGAGCACGAGCAGAAGGGAGCGGCAGAGGGAGAAAGAGAAGCAGACCCCCCCGCTGAGCACGGAGCCTGACATGGACGGGGCTCAAATCCAGGACCCCAAGATCATGACCTGAGCCGAAGGCAGACGCTTAACTGACTGAGCCACCCAGATGTCCCTGGGTTTTTGTTTTTGTTTTTGTTTTTGGTTTTGGTTTCTATATCATTTATTTCTGCCCTAATCTTTATAATTTCCTTCCTTCTGCTAGTTTTGGGTTTTGTTTACTCTTCTTCTACCTCTTTGAGGTAAAAGTTTAGGTTGTTTGAGATTTGTCTTGCTTCTCGAGGTGGGCTTGTAGTGCCAGAGACTTTCCTCCTAGAGCCGCTAGTACTGGTTTTCAGTTGTGGTCACAATTCTGTTTATACAGAGCCTTTTCGGCATATGGCAGCCTATGTTAAGTTGGTCACTGAAGCTCGAGCCCATTCTTTACTCCTCCCCCCACCCAGTTTTTGGTATATGGCGTCATATTTTATATACGTCATTTTGTGAATCCCTTGACTTTTATAGATATACTTATTTTTAGAGCTTTTGTGTTTCTTACTTTTCTTACTCTCACTATGGTCTCTCTTCTTTCCAAAGAGTCCCCTGTATTATTTCCTGTAGGACTTGTTTCGTGGCCATGAATTCCTTTAGGTTTTGTCTGGAAAAGTCTTCGTTTCTCCTCCTGTACTGGGGCCGTGCTCATCTTCCCAGGATCGTTCCAGTTTTGGTAGATGTGCTGCTGAAGTGAGCACCCATCTATCCTGAATGATAGACTTGCTGGCTAGAGTGTTCTCGGCTGCAGATTTTTCCCTTTCAGCACTTTGAATGCATCATCCCGAGTCCCTTCTGGCTTGGAAAGTTTCTGCTGCAAAATCCCCTGGGAGTCTTGGAAATTTCCCTTATGTGTAACAGTCTTCTGTCTTGCTGCCTGTCCCGTCACCACTTTTTGCCATTTTAATTACTACATGTCTGGTGTGGACTCTGCCTCAGGTGGATTTTGGTGGGAATTCGCTGGGCCTTGTGGATGTCGGTGTCTGTTTTCGTGCTCAGATTAGGGAAGTTTTCAGCTGTTATTTCTTCAAATAAATGTTCTGTCTGCTGCCTTTTTGCTCTCCTCCTCTTCTGGGATCCATGTAATGCAACTGTTATTACACTTGATGGAGTCACCAAGTTCCCAGAGTCTGTTCTCTCTTTTTAATTTTATTTATTTGTTTGTTGTTGTTGTCATTTTTGACAGAGAGAGAGATCACAAGTAGGCAGAGAGGCAGGCAGAGAGAGAGGAAGAAGCAGGCTCCTGGCTGAGCAGCGAGCCCGATGCGGGGCTCGATCCCAGGACCCTGAAATCATGACCTGAGCCGAAGGCAGATGCCTAACCCACTGAGGCACCCAGCCGCCCTCTGTTCTCTCATTTTGCATATCCTCTCACTTGTTCAGCGTGATTACTTTCCATTACTCTGTCTTCCAGGTCATTAGCTTGCTTCGCTGCTTCCTCTAACGTATTTATTCTGTCTAGTGTATTTTTAATTTCATGTATTATGTTCTTCTCTGATTGGTTCTTTTTTCCGTGTTAAGGCTTCCACTGATCTCCTCCACTTTTTTGTCAAGTCCAGTGAGTATCTTTATGATCATTAACTTTTCTCTAAGGCATACTAATCTCTGTCTCACCTAGGTCTCTTGCTGCAAATTTGTCCTGTTCTCAGAGCAGCGACATACTCCTCTGTCTCCTTGTCTTGCCTCTTTCCACGTTAGGAATGTCGGCTCTGTCCCCCGCCGTTGAAAGGAGCAGGCAGGTTGCGTGCTTTCAATGCCGTGGCCCTGGTCCTCTTCCACTGAGGACACGCAGCTGCCGCGGAGACCAGGCTGGCCGGGGCCACTCTGCAGAGCACCCCCAGCAGGGGCGCGTGGGTTCGTACCAGGCCTCTGGTGAGGGGACCCTCGGCGGGCCCCACTGGAGAGGCTGCGCACAGTGCAGGCAGCTAAATGTGAATGCGGGCGCCGTGCTGCTCCCGCAGGTGGCTGCGTGTTGTGCCGGGCGCAGGAGAGGGCACAGTGCCCACCAGCTGCCCTCTTTTCCTGCACAGGCCCCTCAGGAACTCCCCCTCCCGTTGGCCCCGGGCAGTTTTCACACTGCCGCTTCTGATCTGGACCCTGCGGGCTGTGGTCTGTGCTTCCCTCTGAGGGCGGGGCCCAGCTTCCCGGCACCTCCGGGCTCCCCGAGAGCCCAGGCAGCTGCTTTGTAAAGTTCCAGGCTTTAAGTCCTGCTGGTTTTAAAAACTCAGAAAACTCTGACGTTCAAATCCAGATGCTCTGGGCATTCGTCTGTCCCGTGTGGGGTCCCTGCTGAGACTGTCCGTTTCTCACCCCGCTCTGCGCCCGCGGCCTCCCTCCCACGGCTGCTCTCCCACCCCCAGGGTTTAACTGCGTCTCTGTGCTCCCTCTCTCCGATGTGCCGGCTTCCCTGCCCTTAGTTGTGGAGTTTGTTCTGCCCTTGGGTCTTCTGGGTTGTTTGCATTGACGTTACCTGGACCCCTGGGCCAGGGGAGCTTAGGGTCCTCCTACTCGGTCCCTCTCTGCAAGTTGCCCTTTATTATTTTACTTGATGTTGGGATTTCTTTCAAAGGGTGCAAATTAAAAACTAAGACTAAATAAGGCACGTGATTCACTTCGTTCCTGACCTCGTTGTTGACCTTCTCCTGTGTCCTAAAGAGCATTACAAGCAGTAACGATGAGCGATGTTACCAGAGTTTCCCCACCCGGTGCAAACATGTCTTGTATGTGTGCACTGTTACCTGAACTCAGTAACTTTGTCAAAGCAGATTGGAGACATAAAAACAGCCGAGAAGTATTTTCAAGACGTGGAGAAAGTAACGCAGAAATTGGATGGACTACAAGGCAAGATAATGGTTTTAATGAACAGGTAAACCTCTAACGACTGTATGTTCTCCCATTTCCCGGGAGCTCAGACTCACCCAGCAGAGCCCCCTGGGGAAGACGTCCCGCCCGGCGCCCCAGACCCACGAGTCCCTCACCACCCGATGCGCCCTCTGGTGTCTCAACTTAGGCACCTTTCAGTCTCAGCGGATTTTAAAATGCTTATATCGTCCCCATTTTCAACATAAATTTGCATAAATATTTATTTTGTCTAGCCCCCCAGCTGCTTTGACGCCTTGTTTCCGTGTCCGTGGAAGTCACACAGTGTGGGGCTGGGGGGGCTCATTAAAACGGAGCCCGGGCCCGGTGCAGAGCCCACGCCACCACCGAAACTGTCCCGTCGGTGTCCGTCTTTCCGGCAGGAAGTCACTGAAGTCAGGGGTCAGATCGTCACCTGCCAGGAGTGTAATCCGCCAGCCAGGGCGGGCTGCAGTGTCCCCCCGGCCCCCCAGCACCAGGCTGTCCGAGTTACCCCGAGGAGCTGGGGCACGCTCCAGTCTGTGCCCTTAACCCCTCTGCCTGTCCTTTATGTTCCAGAGCGTTCCTTCACCTCGGTCAGAATAACTTTGCAGAAGCCCACAGATTCTTCACAGAAATCCTCAGGATCGACCCAACCAATGCCGTGGTAAGGCCCCACGAGAGCTGGGGGCTGGGGGCCGGGCCCGTCCGGCGTCCCCCAGCGACTGTCCCACGGGGGTGGGGCTCCCGGCAGGGCCAGCCTCGGCGGCCCCCACTGCCGCTCACCCGGGACGTGCCCCGCGAGCAGACCGCCGGCGGCCAGGTCCGACCCTGCGCGTGTGTCCTCCCCCCCCAGGCCAACAACAACGCGGCCGTGTGTCTGCTGTACCTGGGCAAACTCAAGGACTCCCTCCGGCAGCTGGAGGCCATGGTCCAGCAGGACCCCAAGCACTACCTGCACGAGAGCGTGCTCTTCAACCTGACCACCATGTACGAGCTGGAGTCGTCCCGCAGCATGCAGAAGAAGCAGTCCCTGCTCGAGGCGGTGGCCGGCAAGGAGGGGGACAGCTTCAACACACAGTGCCTCAAGCTGGCCTAGGACCCTCGCCCTCTGGAGCCCCCGGGGGCCCCCTCAGTTGGTGTGCGCGGGGGCTCATACAGGAACACGATCGACGGAGTCAGTACAGTCTTTGCCGTGTGGTGGGGTGCGGTCTTCATCCGGAGCCACACGGAGGCCCAGACTGTGGGGCAGCTCATGAGACTGCGGCGAGCTCCGTGCCCACGGCTCCGCTGGGGGTTAGGAGTCCAGGGGGTGGATGGGCTCTGCCGATGGTGGCAGGGGCCCCGAGGAGGCCCTGGGTCCCTTTTGTTTATTCGCGGAAGCTGAGCTGTTTCATCTCATAATTCTAAATGTCCTCAGAGAAAAGCTGAAAAGCATAAACCATTCTCACTAAGTAACTCTCTAGCACATGTGGGCTTGAAGGCAGAGAGACGCCAAGCGGACTGCCCTACACCTTCTCTCTCCTTCCTCCTCTCATCCCAGAACTAAATGCGTCACTTTGATTCACCTAATTGCTTTTCAGCTGATGCCACACACCTTGGAGAGGCCTGATGACGGGACACAACCCGCTGTATTTCTTTGTACATCACAGGGAGGAGAGAAGGGTTTCGAACACACGGCACAACCAGGGGAGAGCACTGAAAGGCACAAGCAGGCGGGCCAGGAGGTACTTCGGAACCAAGCCCATGTCGATTTCGGGTTCTGGTGGCCGGAATGGTGGGCCGATTGCGTTAGTATTTACAGAGTATCGGGGAGGCGTTTTCTCCTCTGCCCTGCTAGGTTCTTGGGTTGGTCTAATCAAACTGACATGAGATTAACAGGAGAAAAGTTGACATGTGTACAAGGGACCCACAAGGACAGGAGTCCCAAGGACAAGCCCGGCGATTGAGGCTTCTGTGCCATCCTGAGCTAAGGGGGGGCGAGGGGCCTGGGGCTTCAGCGGGAGAGCAGGGGGATTCACCGAGGTTTGCCCCGCTGCACAGATAAGCCACGCGGATAAGAGTCTGTAGCTGGGAAGAGCTCCCCCTCTGAGCAAGGCCCCCGTCCAGACCCTTCTACGTAGTTAAGGGAGAGGTGAGCGTTTTCCTCAAACCTGCTGCATCCCACTTCTCTTCAGCTCAAACTACTCCCCTTGCCAAAGCAGCCTGTTGCGGGGGCACCCGTCCCGCCCCCCAGGCCTACCTCTGACATCTCCAGGAACTTCCGCAGCCCGGAAACTGGGCTGGTGGGTTGCTCCAGCCCACTGACCTCGTCTCTTAGTCCTGAGAATAGGTCGCTTCCGTTGGGCAGTGGCCTCATTTCAGGAGCCGGCTGTGTGAGAGGGCTGCCGAGTGACGCCTGGGGGCGAGCCATCAGCATTTGCTGAGAGGCCTTCCTGTGGGGACAGCAGGAAACAAAGCTGAGTCCCTGGCACAGGCCGCCACCCCACTTTCGGAGCCCTGAGCTTGGAGCATCTTCAGACGCGGTGAAGCCAGGCAGTGGACATCAGACGGATGGCCCTGACCTGCAGTGTGACCGTCGCTGGCGAGCTTTCCGAGTGGCCCACCCAGCGGCGGGCACAGACGGTCCACGCGGGAGCTGGTGTGGCTTCCCCCGCGCGTGCGGCCGCGGTCTGGCTCCAGCTGGCGTGGCTGCAGGGAAAGGGCAGTCTTCGTTCTCAACAACTCCGAGGGAGAAGGGCACAGGGAGCTGGAACATCCGTCTGGAGAGCTGCAGCCAAATACAGGAGGAAAATAGAATCTGGGACCTGGTCCGGTTTACAGGTAGAAGACAAAACCTCAGAGCCCATGAGCCGCACTAGACCCTGCTGCCCGCGAAGGGGCGCCACGGGAACAGGCCTCCCTGCTGCCTCCCCACTTCCATCAGCGCAACCGCAGCAAGACCAAGTGTTTACAGGTTAAGTCTAGTTTCAGTAACCCGGCCTCGTTCTTTACAGAGCAGTGCTCACCACATAGACGCTCTTCAATCTGCTTTGCTGGAAGTTTCCGTAAAGAGTCTTAGATGAACCTCAAAAGCCTCTCCAGGCTAAGAAGCCACACCAAGGACCCGCCGTCAGACTTTGCCTGCAGTACATACAGATTTAGGTGAATTCCTCTCTTCTCAAGGTTCCCAAAATACCCTGCGGTTCCTGGGCCTGGCAGGAAGTGCCCTTCCCTGACGGCCGGGCACCCCGTCAGCGAGGGGCCAGGCTTGATGTTCCCCCAGGTCTTTCTTGGCTCCATAGAGTCAGCCTTGATTCCTGAAAGCTCATCATCTGAGTCTTTACGTGGCTCTCGAACAGCACGTTCTAGTCAGAGCCCGGTGACCCAACGAACCTTCCCGACGGCCTGAGCGCACTCACGCGCACACACGGCCACTAAAGTTGAGAGTACTCAGTTGGCAGATTCGGGGGATCACGTAGCGAGAAACATTGTTTCACTGTCGTTCACAAGGGTGTATTGTTAACCACAAGGGTGGTTTCCTTAAATCTGGAAAAATGAAAGAACAGGCAGTGTTTCAAAGCAGAAGTCACAGAATTAATAGTTCTCCTCCTAAATTCCTACAGTCCCGTGTGGTACTTATTCCGTGCGAATCCATGTTCCCTTAGTTCTAGAAAGTCTCACCCAGCTCGCTTTTCCGACCGTAAGATTCTCAGAAGCGCGTCCTTGTCACGGTCCTTTCCTTGACCGTGGAGGCAAGGTGCCTCTGCGGGAGCGCTGGCCTGAGCATCACAGGAAGCGACGGGTCCAGAAGGAGAGTTCGCTTGAGTGGAGCTGACAGCCACTTACTTGTCGTAAGATATCCGGACTCATGACCAACGTTATCCAGGACACACTAGGTTTCTAGGAATTTCTCTTAACTTATAGAACGTTTATATTAACATTGGTCCCTACGGTGCAACCTAAGAAGGTTTATCGTCACATATTTGACATGCTTCCCATATAATCTCACACACAGAATAAGCCTACCTAACGTCATTGTATAAGCGAGAACAAGTCTTGTGAGATGCTCCAGGGACCCTCTGGAAATTCTCAAAACTTCATTCAAAGTCAGTGACAGCCTTATTTAGAATTTGATTCTGGGAATTTTGTTGAAAATATCAACATGTTTGGACACCTGACTGAAGAGGGTCACAGGCCACCATCAAAAGGTCCTTCATTAGGTCGATTTTGTCAAAGTGCCAGAAACCTAAGACCTGGGGTAAGGCACAGAATCTTGGCTCCCTGCTACATCACTTAAAAAGTAAAGAAACTCACAAACTGTTGTTAACAGCAAAACTGAAATCCAAGAACATTTCATTTCAAGAGTAAAGACCAATTTTGTACCACTTATTTTTTTTTTAAAGATTTTATTTATTTATTTGAGAGAGAATGAGAGAGAGGAAGAGGTCAGACGGAGAAGCAGACTCCCCACTGAGGGGGGAGCCCGATGCGGGACTCGATCCAGGGACTCCAGGATCGTGACCTGAGCCAAAGGCAGTTGCTTAACAACTGAGCCACCCAGGTGCCCCTGTACCACTTACTTTTGATATTAAAATTACATCTTAATCTTAGCCAGCTTGACTACACACTAAAATCTCTCTTCCAAGATTCCTTTTCCAGGGACTCTGTTAGGCATCCGCCTTCGGCTCAGGTCTGGATCCCCGGGTCCTGGGACGGAGCCCGTCCTGGGCTCCCTGCTCAGCGGGGAGTCGGCCTCTGCCCCTCCCCCCGCTCGTGTGCACACGTGCTCTCTACAAAATCTGTTTTTTAAAGATTCCTTTTCCACAAACCGGCAGCTTTGTCCCCAACAAAATTGCATATTCATTCCTCAGACCTCCTTTTACCAAAATCACACTTTCCGTGCATACAGGAATGTTTTCCTTATTATTTCTAGTAGCTTCAATCACATTAGAATCTTTTAAGCCTGAGAAATTTCTAGTGAATGCCAACAACCGTGAACAGTCACATTAGTATTCTCTCGATTATAAAACATACACCAATTTGCCAATTTCTAGAAACCTAGGCTTCCTGTTAGTACAACTTGGTTCCATGTGGCACAAAAATGTGTTTCCTAATAGACCCAAAATACCTTTGAGTTCCTCTAAAAAGCCAAAAGTAGATAAACCCCATCCCTCTTCCCCCTGGGCTGAGAAACCTCTGGACCGTGCGGAAGGGGGCAGCGGCAGCGCTCGGTCGGTCGGTCTGACGTGTGGACCTCTTGTAAAAAGCTGATGAGAAATTAAAGCTACAACAGTTCTTTCAAGGATGACTTTGGAATTTTTAAGTCTTCAGGAGGCTTAAGTGCCCCGCTCTCGTGATCTCTGAGCTCCTCCTGACGGCCTCCCACCTCCGTCCCGCCGGTGGCGGCCCCCGAGGGCTGACCTCACGGGTGCAGCCCACATGTCTGCTGACCCGCGTGTGGCCACAGACGGGACACTCACCACGCTTGTGTCCGGCCGGACTTTGGGGCCCCAGCCTGACCCAGCCGAGTTCGCAGGACACACTTAGAATCTGCCCCTTCCACGGCTTCCGGGATCACAGTTCTAGAACAGACGTTAAGCTGGGGGCCGGAAGGCGGGGCGAGTCCTCGGATTTTAAGGAGGGGAACTGACACTGGATGTCAGCTTCATTTTGTTGTGGTTTCTGCTCTCAGTTAAGGAGGCCCTAACGCGGGCCTTTTCCGCAGACTCCCGCGAGGCCGCCGTTCGGGAGGCGCGCGCTCAGCCCGACCTTCGGAAGCCAGCGGGTTCGGAGGGCCCGTGGTCGGGGCTTCCGAGTGGGAAGCAGGCTGGCGGCAGAGGCGGAAGGTCTGACGGGGTGAGGAGCAGAGGCAGCGCCCGGGGAACGCAGCAGGGGCAGCCCTCGGGCCCGAGAGCTCACGGCCGGAGTCCGCGCCACACCGAGACCTGCTGGTCGCAAGTGGGCACACCGCGGGGACCAGCGTGTCCGGCTTCCCAAGAGGACGGGAGGCGCCCCCAGGGCCCCGCCAACCTCGGACCCCAGGCAGGCGCTCCGGGAACGGGGCCTTCCCGGCACCCGCAAGACGACGGTGGCGAGGACGAGAGCCCTTGGTGGACGGGCCCACGTGGCCGGCCACAGTGCTGCCGGTGGCTCAGGGCCCCGGGTCCGCGGTCAGGCCCGCTGCACCGAGTAAGTGCACCAGCCGGCGGGCAGAGCCGCAGGGAACGTGCTCCCGTCACAGTCGGGCGCTCGGGAGCGACACGCGACGAAAACGGGGTGCGCGAAATCCGAGGCTGACAGCCTCAGCGGAGCTCTGATCCCGGGTCGGGGGAGCGAGCCCCGCATCGGCTGCCTGCTCAGCGGGGCGTCTGCTCCTCCCCTCCCCCCGCCTGTGCGCTCTGTCAAAGGAAATCTTGAAAAACAGAAAAGACCGTGATGCAAACATCTATTTGCATAAAGCAAAACTGTGTTTCTATTCTCTTTCATAAAGTAAAAACACAAACATAGTCTCTACCAGGCAAAGAGTCTACCTGCCGAAATACAGATTATACGCTAAGAGAAAGAGCCAAAAGGACTGTGATACTAAGGAGGTTTTAAAAGCTTTCTCTTCGAGGAGAAAAAAACTGGCGAGGTCATTTGAATCCCTTTACCTTGAGGGTTTCCCTTCCAATCTCCGGCTCCGGGGAGGCGAGAGGGCACGTCCCGCCAGCCTGGGATAACAGCACGAGGGGTCCTTGGGTCTGTCCGTGGACCCCGCGCCCGGCAGCCCCGGGTCACCGTGCGCGGGGCCGGTGGTACGGCACAGACTCCGGCGGGGCGGAAGCCAAGTCCAGGGAAGGACCCAGGGTTCCCCAGGAAATTGGTCTCTGCGCCCCTAAACCCGCTCCTTCCCCAACCTCGTTCGTGCGCGTCCCGGCAGGACGGGGGCCGCACTCAACCCAGCGGGCTGGGGACCTGGGTCTGCGGGGCACCGAGTGGGCTCCTCGCCCCTTCAGGCCGGGAGAGGGAGCCGCCGCCCCGCCCGGGGTAACTGCTGTGACCGATCCAGCTCCCACCCACTTTTCCTTTTTCCTAAAATTTAAGAAATAAGCGCATCCCCAGACTCTATCCCAGAGCCAAGCAGGGTAACCCACCAACCCCGCTGCACCCTGCTCTGCTGGAACCCGGGGACCCGAGGTGACACAGACCTGGACCAACGCCAACACCACTCTGTCAAGGGTGCCCGTCAGGCCCGGGGAGACCCAAACCCATCGTCCTGGCAGCCGGCTGCCCTACGGCCCACGGGTGCAGGCGCCCAGCGGTGCTGGGGGGTCGGCGTCTAGCACCTCTCCCCTCCCAGGGTGGCCCACACCCCCCCACCCGGGCCCGCCAGGGTCTCGCAGGCAGAGAAGAATCTCGAATCTGACAGCTTCACGCAGACCGACCTCGCCCAGGAGCCCCCAGGCCGCGCAGCCTGCAGGTCTCGGCCGGGGGGCCGCTCTGTCACCCCAGCAGGTAGGGCACCCAGGTCCTCACCCCACGTTCGCTCTCCCTCCGGGAACTTTCGGCCACCGAGCACGGCCTCCAGTTCTCGGCCGACGCCTGAGCAGGGGAGGGCGGCCGGAGGGGCCGACGCCGGGCTCAGCTCTGAGGGACGCGGCTCACGGTGGCGCTCACGGGACTTACGCAGAACCGAGCGTCCTCGCAGTCCCGAGACCGGCCCCGACCCGGACTCCCGAGGGGCTGGCTCTGGGCCGCGGCTCTTCCCGTGCAGCCGCCGGCGTCTGCACCTCCAGTCAGACCGGGGGCCTCTCCCCGGCAGCCCCGGGCCCCCGCGGCCGGCTCCGCTGTCCTGCGTGCGGCCCCTGTGCGGCCCGGCCGAGGATCGCAGGGCTGTGCGCCAGGCTCCCGTCGCCGGCCAGGGACTAAAGCAACACCAGGCTCAGGGGCACCCCAAGGACGGAGACCGCTGAGCCGGCCTCGCTCCCGGGACACGAAGCGACGGCAGAGCTGGCGGTGAACACTCGCGGTTTCCTGATCGGCTGTTCAATCCCGGCCGGTAGAATCGTCACCTGCCCCCTTGGGAGCGGTCGGGCTTCGCCTTCCTCCCGGGCTGTGAAGGGAAAAGCAACCGGCCTCGCGGGTTTGCTCAAACCCGGGCACCTGAGCGATGCCGGCGGGTCCTCCGTACACAAGGACTATTCAAATGAAAAGGTCACAGAGGAAACGAAGCGTAGAATGCGAGTTTGGTGAGCCATTCCATAGCAGGTGCCGGGCACCCAGCAGGAGGCAGGAGCCACACCTCTGCCCTGGGGGGTGGGTCGCTCTGCTGGGCTGAGTCCTCCCAGGTCTCCACACGGTCCCCCTGGAGAGAGGGGAGAAGCCGCACCCTGAACACCCCCCGTCCCGCACGGCCTCCCACGCCGCTCGCCCCTGGAAGCGAGCTCCCGCGGCTCCCGGCTTGGCTCGCTGGCCTTCCGGACGAGGAGCTGGCGCACGTTCCCCGGGAAGGACCGGATGGTAACCGTGGCCAGGAGTCCGCTCCGGCACAGACTTGGCTTCGCTTGGCCTTTGTTTCCGAAGCTCCTGACCACTAAGAGCCGCCTCAGGCTTGCGGGACGTTCAGACACAGGCTGCGGGGTCCGTAACTGGCCCGGACTCGTGTTCTAGAACAGCAGGCGCGCAGCACGGGCCCCGAGAGGGTTTCCGCGTGAATGTCTCCTCAGTCTGAGAACAAAGGGGTCAAGGGTGTGGGGTCTACACACCATGAACCGCGTGACCTTGTTAAGCAACCAGGATTTTGAGCCTCAGTTTCCCTTCTTAGGGGATCACAGAAGCGTGTTACTTCATCAACCCCGTGTTCCTCACTCTCCACAAGCGTTTGTTCCCACAAAGCAGACAAACTTGTCCCTCTGGCCCCCCACTGGCCCCTTCCCCAAACCAGGCTGCCTCCTCCTGGAACCAGGGTCCCAGATTCAGGGAGGTCTGTCCCCACCACTCCCGCACGTCTCCACTACGTTCCAGCCACCCTGGCCGGCAGCCAAGGGACACCTGCCTGTCCTGCCACCGGGCCTTTGCACCTGCTGCTTCCCACACCTGGAAAGCTGTTCCTCCAGTGTCCGACGGAATGACGTCCCCAAAATTCGTAGGCTGAACCCGTCATCCCCGGCGGGGCAGGATTTGGAGACAGACCCTTAAGGAAGTAATTAAGGTTAAATGCGGTCAGAAGGTTGGTCCTGAGCCAGCAGGACCGAGGTCCTTACAAGAAGGGGCTGCGTGCCTCCTCGGCCCCGGAGCAGGGCTCTCTGCTCAGAGTGAACAAGTGCACGTAGCGTGACAGTCGCGTGTGCACACCTGCCCACACAGGAGTGCACGGTCACTCATCCAGACCCTCCCTGGGCTGTCAGGCCCGTGCCCAGCGCCCTCCCCCGGGAGGCGCACCCTGGGCTGCGTAGGGGCTGGTACCCCCAGTGAGGCCTTGAGAACCAGGCCGCACCAGGGCGGGGGGCCTGGAACCCCGAGCTCTCCAGCCACCCTCTGGAGGGGACCCTCCTCCACCCCGTGGGCGTCTCCGGCCTGACCGGGCAGGCGCCCCGTGAGAGGCTGGAGTCACCCCGCGCAGCCCTGGAGGTGACAGGTAAGGACCCACAGGGGGCACCAAGGCCTAGAGCAGCCTGAGCCCGCCGGCTAGGCCCGGCGGGGGGTGCGGCCTCGGGGTCTACAGCCACCACGGGCCCCCGCCAGGCACAGAGCCTGCGGACTATGGGACACCCGAGGGAACAAATAATCCGGTTAGTGGCTCTCACACGGATCACCTGGTAAAGCGAGCAGGTTGGAGGTTTTGACGAAAGACATTCGAGTGAAGGTCGTCTCTGCTTTTAACTTCCCGCGCCTGCGGCTGCCTTAGGCAACACTCGTGGCTCCGCAGACCCACCGTGAACGTGGGCAGAAGAGACTCGTCAGGAAGGGACAGGGACGGGAGGCGCTGTTGGGGAACCCGCGGGGGGACGCAGGCCAGGAGGGCAGCGCGCAGAGGCCGGAGGCGGGCCAAGGCGGCTCATCCCCCGAGTGGTGGCCCGGGCCAGAGCCCGCCCCCGCCCGGCCACTGATGCACGAGCCAGCGGCCAGCTGGGACCCGCAGGCTGCCAGGACGGGGGTCCTGGGGCGGGGAGCCGTGCCCCCTCCCTTGTCCGGGCTCCTACTAGCCCAGGAAAGAGGGTCTTCCTCCCCCAGGGGGGTGGGGGGGGGCCAGTGAGGCTCCTCCTCGTCCACTGATGCCCTGCGGGAGGAGGGCCCACACTGACCCCCCAGGAGCGGGGCCCCCAGCCAGCCTGGTCCCGGCCAAGGCGTGGGGTGGGACCGGACGCTCACTCTGCCCCGCGTCCAGGCGGTAAGTGACCTTCTGAGCCTCAGGCCGGGGCCTCGAGGGTCAGATGCGAGGGTTCGCAGCCACTTTCCAACGGGATCGCTCCGCACGAAGCTCCCAGCGGCACAAAGTCGAGGGAAGTTCAGAGCTTTCTAGGAAGTGGATCCCATCTTCCCCAAGACCCACTGAAGGTCACCTTGCAGGGAGCGCTGTGCGCGAGGGGACTCGGTCATCGGAGGAGCCGACCCTGCCTTCCTCCCGAGACTTCTACCCCCCGCCCCCGACGCTACCACTGCTGGGCCCGCGGGGAACGGGGGCGGGAGAGGCCTGCTGACCGGGCTGAGGGCCACACGGGAGCACCTGGGACCCCTCGTGCGGCCTGCAGGACCGACGGCCCCCCCGACGGTGGGCTCCGGTCACACTCGGACATGAAAGGCCACAACAGAAAGGAGAGGTGCAAAGGGTCCACGGCCGGAGGGACGCCCAGGGGAAGGGTCCTGGCCTGAGGGTCAGAGCCGGGGTACCACCCACGGGACCCCAGGACAGCTGGAAGTGGCGGGGGAGGCGGCCTCAGCCTCAGAGAGCTCCCCCCAGAGCCGCCCCATCCCTGCTGTGGAGGCCGGGCCACTGCACGTGCCCGCCCTCGGCTGCCTGCTTTCACCCTGGTCCTCCCCGACGACCTTCCCCCGCGGGCCCGAGCCTCCTGCCGCCGCTGACCTTGCCGACCCTCACGGTTCTCGTGGGAAGACCGGGAACGAGACCGTGCGGGTTTCCTGACGCTGCGGCAGGAAGTCAGCAGACGGGGGACCGAAGACGACACTGGCCCGTCCTCTCGCGGGTAGGGGTCAGGTGTCTGCAGGCCCGTTCCCTCTAGGGGAGCCCCCGTCTGTCCCCTCTTCCAGCGCCTGCGGCGGGCGGCCGTGGCCACAACCTCCACCTGCACACGCCGGCCTCCCGCGGGGGCCCCTCCCCCGCGCGCGGGGTCACCGGTCCGGAAGGGGCCCCGCCCTCCCAGGGCAGCTCACGGAGACCCTTCCTGACCACGGCCACGGAGGCCGTTCCCCAGCCAGGTCCCGCGCTGGGTTCCCGGCCGACACCCCGGCTCCGGCTGATGGCCACTGGCCTCGCTACACCCGCTCGGCGGCAGCGAGCGCGGACGAAGGCTCGTGTGTCCGATAGGCCACAACCCGCCATGCCTGCCACGTCCTCAGCTCCTCAGGGGACCCTGCCCTCGGCCACAAGACGAGCCCGAGGCACGGAGAACCTGCGGCCCTTCCACAGCCTCCCAGCTCTGCGCGCAGCGGAACCGGGACCGCGGCCTCGTGGAAGGGTCCGGCATCTGCCCGCGCACCCGATGGGACGTCCCCCGCCGGGGGTCCAAGCGGGGCTCCCTTTCGGTCCTCTGCGCCCCCGGGAAGTGTGTGTGGAAGTGGAGGCACCTCTCGCAGGATTCCGGGGGCTGGAGGCGCGGGAGGCCCGGGGCAGCTCTGAGCCCGCGGCCCCGACGCCAAGACGTGTGGCCGCGGCTGGAAAGCCGGGCCCCGGGCAGCAGGACACGCCTCCCGGGGCACATCTCCCCGCGCCCGGCGCTGCCCCTGG
The DNA here is from genome assembly GCA_028533885.1 of Nasua narica. Taxonomy (NCBI): domain Eukaryota; kingdom Metazoa; phylum Chordata; class Mammalia; order Carnivora; family Procyonidae; genus Nasua; species Nasua narica. Next base: position 1,503,955 of record CM052811.1, on the reverse strand, counting down.
GGCCCTGCGTCCGCGGGCACCACCCGCCCCGCCGTGTCCTGCGAGGGGCCGCCGGCGGCCTGTCCCAGCGCAGCCGAAAGCAAATCCATCGATCTCGCGGACTGTCCACCGCCAAGCTGCTCCGTGACGTTAGATTCCACGTGGGTTTTAGGACAGGCGACCGGGGGGGCCCGGGGACTTGGAACGGTTTGTGTAAAATAAATACAAGCATGCTTAACACAGAAAAGACACTAAACTGCAATGACAAAGAGGAAAGGGACGGGTCTTGGTGGAGGGCTTCTTAGAGAAGCTCGCTTCATTCCAGGACAAGACCGACGTCCCCGGGCGAGGCCCCAGGGCCCAGCTGCAGCGACAAGCCAGCCCCAGACCCTCTGGCCCGGGGTGTCGTCCTCGGCCGGGATCGCTCCCGGCGCCCCGGCCCCACTGCCTTCAAGAGGAGGCCCCGAAAAATAACCTCCGAAGGCAGAAAACTGAGAACAGAGTACACAGAAATCCAGAGAAGGGCTCCTACGCCCAGGGGCACAGGCCCAGCTTCCTTCCAACTGAGCCGAGGAGCGCGGGCGCTCAGCGGACCCCTCCTCGCCACCCAGGGGCACCCTGTTCCCCCACCTCCCCCACCGCCTCCTCCCTCCCACGGGCCGCCTTCCCCTCCCCAGGGCCCAGCCAAGCAGACGGGCAGGACACACGGCTGCGAGGTTCCCGGCATCCTTGTCCAGGGCTGAGCGTGCGTGCGCACATGCGCACACACGCACACACATGCACACGCACACATACATGCACACGCACACATGCGCACGCACATATACTTACATATACGTACATATGTGCACATGCACACACGTACACATACACATATACTTACGCACATGCACATACACATGCGCACATGCATACAGGTACAGATACATGTGTACACATATGTGCACATGCAACATGTGTACACATATGTGCACATGCATACACGTGCAAATACGCGCGCACACGCGTATACATACACGTACACACATGCGTACACATGCGCACACATACACGTACATATACACACGTGTATACATACACATGCACACATACACAGGCACACACACACACACACGCATACGCTTATTCATACACATGCACACGCGCACGCACACACACACATACACACACATACACACACGTACACGCGTCCACACACACACACACACACGGACATCTTTCAGACTGGAGATTTCCCTCGCGATCCCATCAGCCTGTCGAGTCAAGGGAAAGGACGCTGCTCCATTTCTAATTAAGAGCATGAATCGTGTTCTCCAGCAGCCAGGCGGATGCTCTCTTGTTCAGGGAGACCCGTTCATACCTGGGGGAGGGCCGGTGGGCAGCCTGGAGGGGGAGGCTGCCGTTCTCACCAAGAAAAAGGGCTTAAATTGCAAATTCCCAAAGGGAAGCTTTTCAGCTTCTGCCGCCCACGTGCGGTGGGCTGAGCGTAGTCCCCGCAGCCTCTCCCAGGGAAGGCCTAGCCCCGGGGATGGCGTTAGGAGGCAGGGCCGCTGGGGTGACGGTTAGGGCGGGCCCGCGGTGGGATTCGCATCCGAGGAGCCATCGCCCCCTCCGCCCTGTGAGGACGCAGGAGCAGGCAGTCCCCTGCAAGAACCCTGACCCCGCTCGGCCAGCCCGCGGGACTGCGGGAAACCGAGGTGGCCGGCGGAGCCCCAGCGGCGGCGTTGCGCTCCGGCAGCTGACCGCCTGCCACAGAAGCTTGGCGGCGAGTCGGGCGGCTCCCGAGGGCCGCAGAACACGGGGGACACCAGGGGCCGTGGGTGCTGCTCGGGAGCTGTAGCCTCCAAAGTCTGTGTGAAGTCCTTTTTCTTTTTTTTGTTGAGATTTTATCGTCGGAGCACACACGGGGGGCGCAGCAGAGGAAGAGGGAGAAGCAGGCTCCCCGCCGAGCGGGGAACCCGACACGGGGCTCGATCCCAGGACCCCGGGGATCATGATCTGAGCCGGAAGCAGACGCTCAACGGGCTGAGCCCCCAGGTGCCCCCCAGGCCGCATGTAACCCTGACCTGGCTCGTCCTGGAAACTACAGGGCCACCGTGGGCCTATCAGCTCGGCAGACACAGGGCGCGGTGGCCAGGGCAGCGCACTGAGCCGATGGGTCTCCGTCTGCCGACTGTGTGAGATGTTCCAAGACCCCGGGAGGCCGGCTCCTCTAACGAAGCAGTAAAAGCAGGAATGGCGCTCCAGATGCCGGTGCCCATCCACGCACAGCTTACGCTGTGGCTGAAGGCGCCACGCTGTTCTTACTTCGGGCCCGCAGGATTTGCAAGCACGAAGGACGTGGAGGGCACCGTCTGGGGTGGTGACCCGGGCCCCCCGCGGCCCCTCGCAGCCTGACTGCTCGGTGGGCCCGTCCCCACCAGAGCTGCCGCCCCAGCTGCAGCCCCCGGAACCCTCGCGGGGAAGCACGGGGACCAGCGCTGGGTAGGTAGCGGGACACCACGTACCCACCGCGAGGAGACGTCTCACCTGCAGAAGAAAGGAAGACCACCTTGCTCCCGCCCCTTCACCCAGACGCACTCCCGTGGGTCCTGCCAGCCTCGCGCTTCCTGCTGGAAGCCCGCTCCGGCTGGCTTTCCGTCACTTGCAGCACAGGGCTGGGCCCCGGGCACAGGCGGGGACCAACCCCGGGGGCTGGGCCTCAGGTGCGGAAATCCAGCCGTCCCCCAGGGCGCGCATCTCCTTCCGGCATCTTCTCGCCGGCTCCCGGGGGGCCCGCAGCTCTGTTCCTGGCCCGCGGGTCCACAGGTCTGATTCCACATGTCCCTCCTTCTCCAAAGCTCGGGGCCACCCCCAGCACCTCTCGGGGGGAGGGGAGCGCCGCTGTTACCACCTACAGCTAATCTATCCGTGATCAACTCCGGGCGACACCACTCCCCCAAATTAGTGACTCCACACCGAGTTTTACAGCAGTAAAAGCAAGGGGACACATTTACCGTCACTCACGAGGCCGCGAGCGGTGGCCTCGGGGACTCCCTTCCCCCGCGACACGCCGGGGCCCTCGCTGCCCCTCCTCGCACTTCTGTTCGCTTTCTTACCTCCTTGGGGATTAAATCCGCACTCATCTCAGCACAACCACCTCTAAGGAAGTGAAAGCCGTCTGGGGCTCACCGACCCTCAATAAAAGACACGTTTTGGGGCGCCTGGGCGGCTCAGTCGGTTGAGGGTCTGCCTTCATCTCCGGTCATGATCTCGGGGTCCTGAGACAGAGCCCCGCATCGGGCTCACCCTCAACGAGGAGCCTGCTTGAGATTCTCTCTCCCTCTCCCCCCGCCCCCAATGCTGTCTCTCTCTCAAATAAATAAATGCCCCCAAAATAAATAAAAAATTAAAAGGGACACATTTGCAAAGTGACACCCGTGGAGATCCACCTTGTTCAGCAAGCAGGTATCTGTCCCCCAAGTGACAACCAACCGGTCGAAGACAGCAAACAGGAGCTGATGTACTAGGAAGACGGACCCTCGTGCTCCCTGGGAAGATTCCGGTCTCGGAGCCCTCAGGGTGGAGACTACGAAGGGTCCATCCTCTCCAACGTTCGCCCTGGACGAGCGCCCCAACCACCGGACGTGCCGTCTTCAGGAAAGGCCCCTGGCTTCCCGGCAGGGGTGGACACAGCCAGGCGGCCCGTCCCCACCCTCCCACGGCCCGCACACGCGCCGGCCCTAGGACGCGGGGTGTACTGAGTCGCTGGAGACTCGGGCCGTGGGCACAGGTTCCCAAGACCCACATGGAGGCAACGAAAGAGGCATTTTAACATGAAGATTTTTAATCCAGTTTTAAAAACTCCTTAAAACAATCTGCCCTTCAAAACATGAAGTTGATCTGGGGTTTTTCTATCACTGTAACAAATTCGGCAGAACAGCATCTCAGAATTATTGCGGAAAGAGATATCGCGGTACATTTCCTATTAGAATCAAAACTTGCTTGTAAAAGAGTTAACAGGGAAATCGACCTAGAAATCTCCATGAACACTAATGCAGATAAAATACAAATTCGTTACAAACACGTACGAACCGTGACCGTGACACTGATGAGTAAGGACCATGAGCCGAGAGGATGAGATTAAGGCACTACTATGTGTGAACAAGGAAGCGGCATCGGCAGCTCCGAGAACCTACACTCACAGGGGCGCTCACCCCCGACAGCACCCCACACCCGGTTTTGCGAGAAGAGCGTCTTCTCTCTGGCCGGTCCTGTCGTCTCTGCGACACCTTCTCACGCGGCAGGCACCGCCCGGGGGACATCTGCTTCCCGTCCCGGAGCCGGTCGGGTGGCGCAGCCGGCGCTTACACAGCTTACACACCTGGGGCCGGGACCCTCGTTCGGGCTGATCTCGAATTAGGGGAAATGACCGCGACTTGTCCACAGTCCCAGAGTTGCTGCCACGTAAAAATCAGTAAAAATCACATTGATAACAAAGCTCCCTTCACTGAACATGTTAATCAGATAACCTTGCCAAGGAAAGCTCGCCCAGCCCCACGTCTGCGGGGCGAGAGAAGGGGAAGGACAGGCTCTCTGCTGGGATCCGGGACGTGCTCCACGGCCAAGGCGGCCCGGGCCCCCGAGCGCCGCTAGGCCATCTGCGCCAGAAACTCCAGGTACTGGCCCCGGGCCTCGAAATGGTCCGCCGGCCGGTTGTATGCTGTCCACACAGGCTCGCCCACAAACAGCCGCATGGCCTTCACATAGTTCTAGAAAACACACACGCCGGGATGAGAAGCCAGCTTCCGCGACAAGGTCGCTGCCCGTGTCCGTGGCCCTGGCCGCAGAGCCAGGGGTGCCAGCTGCTGGGCCGAAGTCCTCAGGCTCAGGCAGCAAGGCCCCTGCCACGGGGGTTCAGTGCAGAACCCCACTCTCTGCAACTTGCGCAGACCAGCGTGGACCCCCCCACCCCCGGCCGCGGTCCTCACGCTCGGCAGGGCCCTCAGGCCGCTGAGGACCGGCCAGGCCAGCGTGGCATCGCCCCTTAAAAGCAAAAATGTGGGGTGCCGGGGAGCTCCGTGGGTCAAGTGTCTGCCTTCAGCCCGGGGTCCTGGGATTGAGCCCCACCTCGGGCTCCCTGCTCAGCGGGGAGCCTGCTTCTCCCTCGGCCCCTCCCCCTGCTTCTGCGTTCTCTCAAATAAGTAAAATCTTAGAAAAAAAAGTAAAAACATGCAGACCTTTTAATCCCATTTTAGCTTTTAGGAAATTCACCCTAACGATGACCTCCCATGTGTGCGCCAGTGACAAAGATAAGGGGCTCCGGGTCCCAGAGCCACTGACAGCAGGAAGGGACTGGACAAGGCCGCTGGCCCGTCACCAGGGCCACCCATGAGGGCAAGAGCAGGCGGCAATGGGGACAGCAGTGGAGGGGACAGCTGGCAATGCGGCGGGGACAGTGGCGGCGGGGACAGCGGCGGCAGGGACAGCGGCTCCGGCCAGCCTCTCCCAGGGCAGAGCAAGGACAGCAGTGGCAGTAGCAGGGACAGCGGGCGGCACGGCAGGGACAGCAGCGGCGGGGACAGTGGCGGTGCTCCCACACACGGGCCGGGCCCCTGCAGCCGCAGCGCGCCCTCCTACCTTCTCGTCCAGCGAGAAGCGGTGGTAGATCCCCGCGGGCAGGGTTATCATGTCCCCCTTCTCCATGAAGATGCGGATCCACCGGTCCCCCTGGTCCCGCACGTCAAAGTAGCCGCTGCCGTCCAGGACGTAGCGGATCTCGTCGTCCAGGTGCAGGTGCTCCTCGTAGAACATCTTAACCTGGGGAGGGGCGGGCGGCTCATCCAGGGGCGGAGTCGGGGACAAGGGCCAGCCTGAGGGGCCCCGAGCGGCTCCGGAAACCTGGCGTCGGGCAGCAGCGGGCGGAGAACGAACACGACCCGGCCGCTCCGCCTGCGACGGTCTCGGGTCTCCGCGGGCAACACCCCGGGGCCCTCGAGGGAACGGGGAGCCCCCGCCGGGTGACTCCTGCCGCACGGGTCTCGGAAATGTGTGCAGTCATCGCGTGTCTCACGCACACGCGTGGGCACCACGGGCCTCACACATCACCACACACATCACACCAGGTCACCACTTCCATAAACACTTTCCATTTGTTCAAATCTTTTGTTTTCAAAAAGTCCTTATGCCCCCAAAACTGACAGTAAAAACACTCAAACACGGAGCAGCGCTGAACGACTTGTAGACACCGCTGTGCCCTCACCAGGTCGACGTCCAGCCGTCTCTACCTGCAGCTCCGGCCCCCACACGGGGTCCAAAGCTTTCCCCGTGGAATGTTGACACGTTTCTGGAAAATCCACGAATATTTGGAAAATCGCCACTCACGATAAGAGCGGCACAGGAACACCTGTCCTGAAGGCTGGCGGGCCGTGGGGACGCAGGAGTCACGGCCCACGGAGGGGGACGGTCTGGCCAACGATGCTCACACTCACTCGCGCACCCAGCCGTCCCCGTCCCCGCACTGACCCTGAAGACACGCCTGTGACAATATCAGTTTGCACACGGCCGAGCCTACTCCCGGCTCTAGTGCTAAATCCCGGAAAGAACCCCAGAGCCCGAACACCAGGGAGCCGCGGAACCCCGGGGCCCACGAGCACTGTCACCACCCGACGGTCCCACCGCCGCCGTGGACGGGCGCACCGTGCAGACCGCGCGGTGAAGACGGGGCGGGGGGCCCCTTCTGGCACAGCGGAGACTGTAGAACTTCGCTGTGTTTTTACCGAATCAGAAAGGAGATAAGACAAGCGTGGGAAGGAAAACTTAAAAGGCACTGACCCGAGTCAGCGCTGTCCCTGCCCCCGTCCCTGTCACCGTCCAAGACACAGACCTGCGCGCCGGCCTCACACCGACCCAGCAGGGCTGCCACCGCGAGGGACGGTAGCAGCCAGGCCCCAACTACCGGCTGTGCACGGAGGGGAAGGGGTGCGACCGCGGCGAGGTCCTCGCGGTGGGACCAGAGACGGCCAAGCACCAAACGAGGGAGGGCGAGAAAAAGTCCCGGGGAGTTGACTGGAGGGAGAGGCATCCGCTCAAACCAACCATTTCTCTCTCACCGCCCGCCCGCGGAAAGGACCTGGGGCAGCGACCCCGAGAAGCCTCGAGAAGCCCCGAGAAGCCCGAGGACTCCTGTCTGGGTGTCCAAGTACCAGCGGCGGGTCCCAGGAAGACTGGCCGATTCCAGGGCAGGGCACGTGGAGGCGCAGGAGGCCCCGGCACGTAAAGAGATGCTCGGGAAAACGATGGCGACCTGCCCGAAGGACGTGAGCCAGTTAGAAAGGCTCCGACTTGCTAAGTCTGGGGCGATCGGACATCAGAATTAGTCGCTGGCCTGTCATCCTCGCCTGCCACGACTCGAGGATCTGTGCGCCCGCACTGACGTGAGCGGAGGGAACGGGCAGCCCCCCGCCCCCCACGGATGGAGGCCAACAACACTGGCCGACAGCTCGGCGTCACCATTCTCACCGTCCTGCTGGTGGTGACCGACTCGGGACCTACCAAGACTTCCTGCAAGCGCTGAGCGCAAGTTTGAGAAGAAACACGGCTTGTCGACTCAAAGTAACTCTCCTCACGTTTCTTACTAGCGATGAGGAGGAGACGGCAACTTCACAACGAGGGACCTGAAGAACATGAATTTATCCAAGTTTCCTATCAGCCAGGAAGGGTCCTCTGAGACCACACGCCTCCCAACAGGGCACGCCGGGCAGACTCGGCACCGTCCGGGTAGGGTTCCTGCCAAAAACGCAGGACTCTAGTAGGAGGACACCCAACACGAACATAACGTGTTGGACAGTAAAGGTCTGTTTCAGAGAAACGAGACCACTAAGCCCGTATCAGGAAGGGAGCCTTGTTCCAGGACAGAAGCCGTTCTGGAGGACCGGACGGCGGAGAGCAGTTACGAACGAGCCCCTGCGATGTGGTAAGACAAAGACGCTGGGGCGTCTCGCTGGCTCAGTCAGCCCGGCTCCTGATTTCGGCTCAGGTCAGGATCCTAGGTTGTGAGATCGCGCCCCACAGAGGGCTCTGCACCGACTGTGGAGCCTGCTTAAGATTCTCTCTCTCCCTCTCCCTCTTTCCTCCCCATTCTCTTTCTCTCCCTCGTGCCTGTGAGCACACGTGCACTAAAAAAATTAAAATTTAAATTAAGAAAAAAAAGACAAAAGCACTGCCAAGAAGATGGGTAACCTGAATTCACGGCGAAGCCCACCGTGTAACTCTGGCAGAATGCGTGACTCGTCGGGGCACCGGCGAGAAATGACATCATCTCGTAAGGCACCGTAACACTCGTGCTCTGAGCACAAGGAGAACCTCCCCGCATCACACCAAGCAGGGGTGTCTCGTGCTGCTTTTGCTCTCAGTTCACTTTGCTGGCACACCTGCCGGTTTCCTCTCTCCAGACCACACACAGGAGACATCCGGGCTGACAGAAGAACCATCTGGGAGACTTTCCCTAGATCCAGCAGGGGACTGAGCTCACAGGATAAAATGCCACCCCGAGCTCCGCGGGCGGTGGACACAGGGCCCCCTGGGGCAGGTAAGCTGCTACGACCCCAAGTGGTGATCCCGGCAAACCGCGGCAGGCGGAGCGCGCACCAGCTGCAAAGTGACCAACTCCCGCGGCCCCGTAGTAAGGGGGCCCCACAGCTCTCCGGCCTGGATATCGAGAAACCCCACCAGGTTCTCACGACGAAGACCCCGGAAATGCCCTTTCGCGTTGTGCGCGACGGGAGCGGAGCAGCCACGCGGAGACACTCCCAGAGCACCCCGCACCCCGAGGGCCGGCGCTCTCAGGGACAACCGCTCCAGAGCCTTAGCTGACTTGCGGGAAGACCCTCTCCCGGCCCCTCCAGCCGAAAGGGAGAGAGAAAAGGCCACGACAGAAGAACTGAGCCCCCTGAAGACTGGACTGAACGGCAGCATCACAGAGCACCTCCCCCCGCCCCCCGACAGCTGACGCCCCGCAGGGCTCCGGAGGGGGAGGCAGCGGAAAGCTTGGGAAGAACCGCGAGACACGGTCTCCCGGGGGGGAGAGTGCTTGAGGAGACACGGGCCCCCGGGGACGAGAACAACAAGGGAACCAGAAGCACCCAAACCCCTGGCACCAGCAACAGCAGACGGGACTGCCGTCCAGGTAGCACAAACCCTCACACTGAAGGCTGACCTGCCCTGGTTCCTCTCCGCAGACACTGCACTCCGGCTTTACCCACAAATGACCGGGCATGCTAAACGCTAAGAAAGAATCCGGGTCTAGAGACAGAGCAAGCGTGAGGACCAGGGAGAGACGTGACACACACTGTGGAAACTGAAGCCCAAGGTTACATAGCTATTAAGTGCTGGAGCCAGAATTTAAGAATTTTATTGATTTATTTGACACAGAGGGAGAGGGAGAAGCAGGCTCCCCACTGAGCAGGGAGCCCAATGCGGGGCTCGATCCCAGGACCCTGAGATCACGACCTGAGCCGAAGGCAGATGCTTAACGAGGGAGCCACCCAGGTGCCCCTGTGTCTTTATTTATTTTTTTTCCCTGCGTCTTAATTTTAAAGTGGGTTTCTTGGGGCACCTGGGGAGTTTAGATGGTTAAGCCTCTGCCTTCGGCTCAGGTCATGATCTCGGGGTCCTGGGATCGAGCCCCACATCGGGCTCTCTGCTCAGCAGGGAGCCTGCTTCCCCCTCTCTCTCTGCCTGCCTCTCGGCCTGCTTGTGATCTCTCTCTCTCTCTGTCAAATAAATAAAATCTTTAAAATAAAGACACAAATAGGTTAAAAGCAAACTTTTAGAGAAAGACACATCATGTTAACAGTAATCGAAAGAAAGCTCAGGGAGCTATATTAATTTCAGACAATGCAGACTTCAGAGCAAGGAAAATCGTCGGGGATAAAGATGGATATCACGTAACGACAAAACGGTCTAAATCTCAAAGAGGACATGACAGTCGAACATGTATGCACCCAACAACAAACATCAAAACACACAAGGCAAAAACTAACAGAATGAGAAGAACACATGAATCCTCTATTTGGTTGGAGATTTCAACACCAACCATCAATAAACAACAAGTTCAGCTGGCATCAAGTCAGAAAGGAATAGTCGCTGAATAGCACCACCAATCAACATTCACAGAACAAGTCAACCAACAACAGCAGAATACACACTCCTCTCAAGCTCTCATGGTGCATTCACCAAGATAAACTATGTTCTGACCCGTGAAATAGCCTCCATATTCTTACAAGGACTCAGTCTTACACAATATATTCTCTGATTACAGTGGAATTAAATTGGAAGGCAATAAAAGAAAAGTCTCTGGAACAGTCCCCATATAGGTGGAAACTAACACATACCAAAAACCCACAGAGGTCAAAGAAATCAAAAAGGAAATTAATCTGGAAGTAGTCTGAACTGAATGAAAATGAAAATCATTCGAAATTTGTGTGATGCCAGCAGAGCAGTACTTAGGAGAAAATCCACAGCACTAAACACCTATGTGAGAAAAAGGAAGTTGCAAGTCAATGACCTCACCAACCACGGTAAGAAATTAAAAAAAAGGATGGCTCAGTCGGTTGAGCATCTAAGTCCTGATTTCAGCTCAGGCTGTGATCTCAGCATCGTACGATCAAGCCCCACGTCTGGCTTCCTGACAAAGAAGCCTGCTTGGGATTCTCTCTTCCTTGCCCTCTCCTCCTCCTCCCTCCCTCCACTTGCATTCTCTCTCAAATAAATAATTAAATCTTTTAAAAAATGAAAAAGAAAAAACAAAGAGAAGCTTGTGTTTAATAGGAGTGAATATAACAATTCCCCTCTTCAAAGAATTTAGAGCTACCTTACCTTTTCTTCATAATTTGGTAGTTTATCCTTGCATATGGTTATTATGTCCATCCAGGAGTAGTTTCTCTCTTTTCGGATCTTTTCTAATTCTGGATCATTCTCATATTTGTCAGCATCCAACTATTAGAGGATAAACAACAAAAAGGAGGTCACATTAATGCAAACAAAGAAATGTTCTCTTTTGGGATCTCCAATACGATCACACTCTAAATTTATCATCCAGTCCTCTGTCAGTGGCAAACCTTTCTTCCCCTCCTTTCCCGATTTCTCTGAAGGGTTTCCCCATTCTCTGTTACAGCTAAGCAGAGTGCAGTTGTACTTAATTCCTGCCTCCCTTCTCCCGAGCAGTTCTTCCTGGGGATTCCACATCCCCATTCCAGTCCCTCTTCCAGGAGCCCAGGGTGAGCACCCATGACCAAGCCTGTCCAAGGTCACTAACCCCACCTCCACCCCAGTCCTGCTGCTCCAGCACCAATCCTCCGCAGGTCTAACTGATCTCTTGACGGCATCTCGGGGCAGCTGCTTCCCTGGGCTGACATGACTGGATGCTCTGGAAGCCTAGAAGGAACACCCAAGTTCATTACACCGGGACGAGACCCTTCCGTTATGTGGTCCCAGCTGCCTTTTCTACTTCTCTGTCTCTACCACCTGCTTAAAAAAAAAATCTACACTCTGAACCAAATAGGATTATTTGCTACTCTCCAAAAGATGCTTCCCATCCTCAACCCTTGCTCCCGACAGCTCCTGACAGCTCCCGACACCTAGAAAGGTCCTTCGTCATTTTCACTTATCACAACCCTGTCTATTCTTCAAGGCCCATTCTAACACGTTTGTCATGAAGCACCCCCGGGACCCCCGCCAGAGTTAACCTGCACTCCTACTGCAAACTGCTGGCGATGAATTTAGCACACCTTGCGTTATGTGGTGATAAAATGCACATTTTAGCACAACTACTGAATGGCAAACTCCAGAATATCTTAAGGTGCCAGTCATCAGCGCACTAATTTCTACAAAGATGATTCGCAGCGTTATCAGATCCACCTCGTGATGTGCACCGTACTGCCCGCACTAAAACCATCTCAACTGTGAGTGTGAGATAGAGCTTTCTCTCGCTCTGCTGTGTTGCTAATAACAGATGTGCAAAAATTCTCCATTTGTTCCCACAGATCAAGAACGGTTATTATGAACGAAGTATATTAAAAAAACACAGGACACAAAAACCACAGAGTAAACATAATTTACTTATTTATTTTTAAGTATACTTCATGCCCAACCCGGGGCTGGAACTCATGACCCTGAGATCAAGCGTTGGATGCCCTACCGACTGGGCGAGCTGGGCACCCTTAAACATAATTTAATTTTGATAGCCCTTTGACTTAGCCAGAGCAGAACTAGAAGGTAGGAGGAACTGGGCTTGACCCCATGGAATAACGAACAGATGCCTTTAAAATGTCGTCTTTTATCCTTTGGATACATTCACAAGATGACCAATAGCTCATTCTTGCTTTTTTTTTTTAAGATTTTTTATTTATTTATTAGCGAGAGACTGAGAATGAGAGGAGAGAAGGTCAGAGGGGGAAGCAGACTTCCCGCAGAGCCGGGAGTCCGATATGGGACTCGATCCCGGGACTCCGGGATCACGACCGGAGCCGAAGGCAGTCGCCCAACCAACTGGGCCACCCAGGCGCCCCCATTCTTGCTCTTAAACTGTAAAAAGCAGAATGAAACCCCCAAAGTGCAGTCACTTAACTCTTCTGGTTAATTGCTGATAAACTGATTTCATGATAAAACAAAATGTAGTTCCCTGTCAAAACAGACATTATATACCATCTGACTGCCTCGAAGACGGGACCGCCCGGTAGGAACTGTCAAATCTCGGCTGGGAAAAGACAGACAATCTGTAAGAACGGACACAGGCCCCAAAGCAGCGTTTAGCAGGGAAGTCCTCTTCAGCGCAAGAAGGCGGGCCCACCGCGAACCAACGGGAGCCGCGTTTGCCAGGGAGCCAGGCGGCCGCCAGGGGGAGCCCTTACACCAGCCCCGCGGCAACCGCGGCCCCGGCGGGGAAAGCCTCAGCTCGCAGGTGGAGGCCACCTTCCGGCAGCGCCAGCCAGCGCCGGCCGCGGCCCGGCTGAGGAGACGCCGCGGCCCGGCTGAGGAGCCGCCACCGCCCGGCCGCGGCCCGGCTGAGGAGGAGTCGCCGCCCAGCTGAGGAGGAGCCACCGCCCGGCCGCGGCCCGGCTGAGGAGAAGTCGCCGCCCCGGCCGCGGCCCGGGGGAGGAGGAGTCGCCGCCCGGCCGCGGCCCGGGGGAGGAGGAGTCGCCGCCCGGCCGCGGCCCGGCTGAGGAGACGCCGCGGCCCAGCTGAGGAGGAGTCGCCGCCCGGCCGCGGCCCGGCTGAGGAGAAGTCGCCGCCCCGGCCGCGGCCCGGGGGAGGAGGAGTCGCCGCCCGGCCGCGGCCCGGCTGAGGAGACGCCGCGGCCCAGCTGAGGAGGAGCCACCGCCCGGCCGCGGCCCGGCTGAGGAGACGCCGCCGAGCCAGCGGACTTGTCAGGACAGCCAGCCCAACTCCACCCCCTTCTACGAAAGATTGTTCCTTTCGTTTATTAGGGGGACCTGCCTATGGTTTTTGCTGTGGTTTCCTTACACTGGATGGCAACTCTCTGCTATTCCTAAATAAACCCATTTTCGCTGGTGAAGTAACTGGCAGGTTGTTTGAAAGAGCGCGCGCGGGAGCACAAGCAGGGGGAGGGGGAGGGGAAGGGGGGGGGAGACCCCGCGGAGCTGGGAGCCCGCGGCGGGACTCGCTCCCAGGACCCTGAGATCACGACCTGGGCGGAGGGCAGGCCCTTCCCCCCCGCCCCCGGCTGCGCAGGCGCCCGCGGCAGTTTTAGCTGGAAAGTGGCCACCACCAGGGGCGCCTGGCGGGTCGCGCCGGTAGAGCCTGCGAGCAGTGCGAGCCCCGCACGGCTGTAGAGGTTACTTAGAAGTAAGGGAGAAAAAAAATCTTAAAATCCCCAAACCCCCCCCCCCCCTACGACGCAGAGGCGGCACGGAAGACCGGCTCGCTCCTCCAAGGAGCAGCCGTGCGGCTGGACGTTCTCGGAGCCTGTGTCCTGGGGAAACGCGCGGCCCCACAAGGAGCACGGCGGGGGGGGGGGGGGGGGGGAAGGGCGGTCCCACGCGCGGAGACCCTGCGGCGGAGGCCGGCGCACCAACAGGGCACCGCACAGGGGTCCTGGGCAGGGTCTCCAAGACCTCCCGCCCCGTGTAGCCCACTAACAGCGTGGCCGGCGCACCCTCCCAGCCCCCAGCCCCCAGCCCGGGGCGCCCAACTCCGCCCTCGTCCGTCTGCAGAGCGCGCGGGGCGGCCAGAGCTGGCCACGACGCTGAGCATGCGCACGGCGCCCGCGACGCCGAAAACCGGGCAAGCTCAGCGTGCGCCGGGCTCCGACCATCCGGCCCTCCTACAGAGCATGCGCGCCGCTCCCAAGTCGCGATTCCTGGCGCCGCTACTAAGCATGCGCAACACTTTCCGGTCGCGAGTCCCAGCGCCGCTACTGAGCATGTGCAGCACGCTCGGGCGCTGCCGACCACCCGGCACACACCCCCTTACTGAGCATGCGCAACGCTGCCGGGTCGCGATTCCCGACACCGCTCCTGAGCGGGTGCAGCATGCTCGGCGCCACCGACCACCTGGCCCCCGTACTGAGCATGAGCAGTGCTTCTCCCCAACCCCCCGGCCCAGTCCCGGCTGCGGTCCACCCTCGCTGCAAGCTGGGGTGTGCGGGGAGCACGGGGGCCCCGGGGGGAGGGGGCCCCGGGGGGAGGCCGCCCCCGCACCTGCGTACCTTCCAATAAAGAACCCCGAGCCGGCGCAGCTGCTCCAGGCCGACCGGGCGGCAGGGCTCGGCGCGGTGGGGCCTCCTCGGGTCGTCGGCGGACTCGTCCATGTACCAGGCCTGCACCATGGCCAAGCCGGGGCGCCGCGAGCACCTCCTGCACGCCCACCCGGCCCCCGGCCCTGACCCTGGCCCACGCAGCCGGTGCGGCGGGCGGCGGAGGAAGAGCGCGCGCGCCGCGCGGGGAGGGCCCTTATCCCGGGGCGGCCGGGCGGGGCGGGGCCGGAGCGGTGCGATGGGAGGGGGGGGCGGGGAGGTCATCTGACCAGAACAAGCTGGTAAAACAACTTATGTTTTACAGGAGGGAAATTAAATGCCCAGAGAACCCACGCAGCCCAAGTGGGGGAAGTCAGGTCACGTCACCACAGAGGACCCAGGGTCACTCAGGGCGGGATACCCAGTCCCTTCCCTCCTCCCAAGTGTGCAGTATC
>CM052811.1:1454978-1488287 GCA_028533885.1 Nasua narica | reverse complement strand
CTACCAAACATTTAAAGAAGAATTAATACCTATTCTTCTGAAACTGTTCCAAAAATTAGAAATGGAAGGAAAACTTTCAAACTCATTTTATGAGGCCAGCATTACCTTGATCCCCAAACCAGACAAAGACCCCATCAAAAAGGAGAATTACAGACCAATATCCCTGATGAACATGAATGTAAAAATTCTCACCAAAATACTAGCCAATAGGATCCAACAGTACATTAAAAGAATTATTCACCACGATCAAGTGTGATTTATTCCTGGGCTGCAAGATTAGTTCAACATCTGCAAATCAATCAATGTGATACAATACAATAATAAAAGAAAGAACAAGAAACATATACTATCAATAGATACAGAAAAAGCATTTGACAAAGTACAGCATCCTTTCTTGATTAAAACTCTTCACAGTGTAGGCATAGAGGGCACATTCCTCAACATCATCAAAGCCATCTATGAAAAACCCACAGCCAATATCATTCTCAATGGGGAAAAACTGAGAGCTTTTCCTCTAAGGTCAGGAACATGGCAGGGATGTTCACTATTTCCACTGCTATTCAACATAGCACTAGAAGTCCTAGCCTCAGCAATCAGACAACAAAAAGAAATAAAAGGCATCTGAATCGGCAAAGAAGAAATCAAACTCTCACTCTTTGTAGATAATATGATACTTTATGTGGAAAACCCAAAAGACTCCACTCCAAAACTGCTAGAACTCATACAGGAATTCAGTAAAGTGTCAGGAAGCAAAATCAATGCACAGAAATCAGTTGCATTTCTATACACCAACAAGATAAAAGAAAGAGAAATTAAGGAGTCAATCCCATTTTCAATTGCACCCAAAACCAAAAGATACTTAGGAATAAATCTAACCATAGAGGCAAAAAATCTATACTCAGAAAACTATAAAGTACTCATGAAAGAAATTAAGACACAAAGAAATGGAAAAACATTCCATGCTCATGGATTGGAAGAACAAACATTGTTAAAATGTCTATGCTTCCTAGAGCAATCTACACATTCAATGCAACCCCTGTCAAAATATCATCAACTTTTTTCAAGGAAATGGAACAAATAATCCTAAAATTTATATGGAACCAGAAAAGACCCCAAGTAGGCAGAGGAATGTTTAAAAAGAAAACCAAAGTTGGCCGCATCGTAATTCCAGACTTCAAGCTCTATTAAAGAGCTGTAATCATCAAGACAGTGTGGTACTGGCACAAAAATGGACACATATATTAATGGAACAGAATAGAGAGTCCAGAAATGGACCCTCAATTCTATGGTCAACTAATCTTCAACAAGGCAGGAAAGAATGTCCAATGGAAAAAAGACAATCTCTTCAACAAATGGTGTTGGGAAAATTCAACGGCCACATGCAGAAGAATGAAACAACCATTTCCTTACACCACACACAAAAATAGACTCAGAATGGATGAAAGACCTCAATGTGAGACAGGAATGCATCCAAGTCCTTGAGGAGAACACAGGCAGTGACCTCTTTGACCTCAGCCACAGCAACTTCTTCCTAGACACATCGCCAAAGGTAAGGGAAGCCAGGACCTATTGGGACTTCTTCAAGATCGAAAGCTTCCGCACAGCAAAGGAAACAGTCGACAAAACCAAAAGACAACAGAACAGAAGATATTTGTAAATGACATATCAGATAAAGGGTTAGTATCCAAAATCTATAAAGAACTTATTAGACTCAACACCCAAAGAACAAATAATGCAATCAAGAAATGGGCAGAAGACATGAACAGACATTTCTGCAAAGACCTCCAAATGGCCAACAGACACATGAAAAAGTGCTCAACATCACTTGGTATCAGGGAAATACAAATCAAAACCCCAATGAGATGCCACCTCACACCAGCAGAATGGCTAAAATTAACAGGTCAGGAAACAACAGGTGTTGGTGAGGATGTGGAGAAAGGGGATCCCTCCTACACTGTTGGTGGGAATGCAAGCTGGTGCAGCCACTGTGGAAAACAGTATGGAGGTTCCTCGAATAGTTGAAAATAGAGCTACCCTACAACCAAGCAATCGCAGTACTAGGTATTTACCCTAAAGATACGAATGTAGTGATTCAAAGGGGCACCTGCACCCCAATGTTTATAGCAGCAATGTCCACAATAGCCAAGCTATGGAAAGAGCCTAGATGTCCATCAACAGCCATCAAAAAAATATGAAATCTTGCCATTTGCAACAACGTGCATGAACTAGACGGTATTATGATAAGCAAAATAAGTCAATCAGAGAAAGACAATTATCACATGATCTCAATGATATGGGGAATTTGAGAAATAAGACAGATGATCACAGGGGAAGGGAGGAGAAAAATGAAACAAGACAAAACCAGAGAGGGAGACAAACCATAAGAGACTCTTAATCTCAGGAAACAAACTGAGAGTTGCTGGAGGGGAGGGGAGTGGGAGGGATGAGAGGGCTGGGGGATGGACACTGGGGAGGGTATGTGCTATGGTGAGTGCTGTGAAATGTGTAAGACTGATGATTCACAGACCTGTGCCCCTGGGGCAGATAATACATTATATGTTAATAAAAAAGAAAAAAGAATATATGTATATAGATATATAGATATAAATATAAGAATATATACATAAATAAAAAAGAGTATATATAAATGTGTGTGTGCGTGTTTGTGTGTGTGTCTTCGTGTGGTCACTGAGTGAAATCACAATGATTCACAAGACATTTAAACATCAAGGCATCCAAAATACAAGGATAAACTGCTACTGTTTTCTGGCAACCAAACCACCCCGACACCCCCAATCCAGTACCTGTGAAAATTTCACCCAACAGTTAAAAAAGTTTAATATCCACTCGAGAACTTGGCCAATATAATGACACATGTATACATTTCATAAGAAAGTAGGTTTCAAATATCAGGGGTGCTTGTGCAAATATTTTTTTTTTTAATGGAAGGGTGTGGTTTTGAAAATGTGTAGCTCCTTGCCTTAAAAGTCCAGTCCGGCGTGGAAACGGTCGCCCTCCCCCAAGAAGATGCCATCCAGTTCTTCTCACGCCCTAACCAGGGGCCACTCACACTCTTTCAAGGGAGATCTGGGGCCCCTGTAGGAAAGAGTCTTCACAGAATCTCTTCTGACTTTGGGGGCCCGTCCAGTTCAACTCTGAAGTTTTACAAAGACGAAAGGTAGGGCGCCACGAGTAGGAGGAAGTTGCTCAAAACCGCACACTACTGAGGGTGGACGCTGAGTCCAACCCGCCGTCCTGGGCTCCACGCCCACGGGATCATGTTATCTCCGCAACCAGCACGGGGGTCACACCCGCCTTTCCCGACGGCGCTACACTGACCTTTAAAATGTGTCGTGTCAACTTCTATTTGCGTTATTACTCCAGGGTGTGCCAATCGGAAAACTGCCCATTCGCAACCCGGAATGAGGAGAATGCCGTTCTCATCATTCTGGAATCCCAAAGGAAGAAGAAAAAAGAGATAAGCCAGCTTGCGGCCATTCGAGAAACTCATTCTGGACACCAGCAAGTGAAAAATGTTGACGTGTACTTAAGATATTTCATTTCTCACTATAAAAGAGTGTTTCCTACGCCTTGATATGTAAATTCCTTTTTGTGTTAATTGCCCCTTTGCCGATTATTCCTTAAATGCCTCCTGTGGACTCATGAGCTTAATGGGCGATTGCTAAGTTTTTATAAATTTTTCACGGAATTTTCTACGTCGATTGTAAACTCACGTAGAAGGGTCTGTGTCTAACCGAGCCCCCAGGCCCTCTGACCCATTTGCTTTGACCTTTCAAAGTAGTCGTTCTTGGTCGAAACCTTACCAATATCAGCTCTGCCTCCAGACCTTAGTTTCTGGCAACGAGATTATGTTCGTTTCATTGGAAGTGTTGGTTGACATGAAAACTGACCCAAGAAGGGGGGTTTACAAGTAAGTTTTCAGTGGGATTAACACACAGGAAGGTGTTTTGTTTGCTTTTGTTTCAACTCGCATCTCACATTAGTCACTGGCCAAAATAAACAGCCGAGCCGTCCCTAGGGTCCCCCATCTGTCCCACACAGATACCAAAAATGATTAAACGACTGTTTTCTTCTCCGGGCCGACCAACGAATTTATCCATGGGTTTTCCATCATTTGATTATAGATTCTCATTTCTTTATTAAAGAAATGGGGCTGGGGGACGCCTGGGGGCTCAGTCTGTCGAGCACCCAACTCTCGGTTTTGGTGATCTCGGGGTTTGAGACTGAGCCCCAAGTCGGACTCTATGCTCAGTGGGGGGTCTGCTTGAGGATTCTCTCTCTCTCTCCCTCTGCCCCTCCCCACCCCGACATGCTTGCTCGCTCTCTTTCTCACTCTAAGATGAATAAATAGGGGCGCCTGGGTGGCTCAGTTGATTAAGCATCTGCCTTTGGCTCAGATCATGAACTCAGGGTCCTGGGATCGAGCCCTGTGTCAGGGGAGGGAGTCTGCTTCTCCCTCTCCCTCAGCCCCTGCTCATGCTCTCTCTCCTCTCCCTCTCTCTCTCTCTCTGTCTCTAATAAATAAAATCTTTTTTTTTTAATTTAAAAATATATATATATAGGGGCGCCTGGGTGGCTCAGTGGGTTAAAGTCTCTGCCTTCAGCTCAGGTCATGATCTCAGGGTCCTGGAATGGAGCCCCGCATCAGGCTCTCTGCTCGGCAGGGAACCTGCTTTCCCCTCTCTCTCTGCCTGCCTCTCTGCCTACTTGTCATTTCTCTCTCTGTCAAATAAATATATAAATAAAATCTTTAAAAAAAAAAAAAAGAAAACTACATTGTGGCTGTTTGGGGTTTCTTACTTTTAATACTGGTGGCCTGTCCAGCCTTCTCGCCGTCTCCCAGCCATCTGCCATGGACCTAGCCTTGCCGATTCCTGCCGAGAATGACATGGGTTAATGGGAATATCACAGGATTTTATCTTAAATGTGAAAATGAATGCACTGGCATCATTAACTCACAGATCCCATGGGCCTGAGCATTGCT
Source organism: Nasua narica (assembly GCA_028533885.1). Classification (NCBI taxonomy): domain Eukaryota; kingdom Metazoa; phylum Chordata; class Mammalia; order Carnivora; family Procyonidae; genus Nasua; species Nasua narica. The sequence continues at coordinate 1,483,282 of CM052811.1, read as the reverse complement.
ATGCAAATCATTTTCATTCGACTTAATGTTTTGGTAAAGTCACATACACTCAGAGGGTTAGTAAGTTTTACTTTTCCCTTTAAGCCAAAATTAGGAAGGCAAATTGCTGTTGATTACGTCATATCATAAAGGCATCAAATCCTGTGTATAGATGGTTAATCTCATCCACACCTGTGCTTCCTCTTAAATCATTCATACTACGTGGGGTGCTTAATGCGGGTGCCCAGACATCCCAGATAAAGGCCAGGCGCCAAAGCATCATCTTACCTATCATATTGTTTGGATGCCCGAAGTACGCATTGCTGAATCCCACACAGGCACCCCCGTGAGCGAGGGCCACCAGGTCAAATGGCTCTTTGGGATCAGTTGCAGCCCAGTCTTTCTGTCCAGTACCGTACACTCTAAGACGTGCAATTCCACCATCTGAGAAGGAAAGAGGCCATAGTTATTTCTTACTTTAAAAGGTGTCTGTTTGTAGGTGGGAAAGGACAGAGCCCTCCACAACCTGCCTGCTCTGTTTCTCAAATACACCAACCCTACTGCCCCAGGGCCTTTGCACCTACCATTTCCTTGTACTGGAACAAATTTCCCAGTTCTCCAAAAGACCCCTTGTTTTTCTTTGGTCTCATCTTTAGTATCATGGTCTCAAAAAGACTTTTTCTCTCACTCTCTAGCTCCCTCCTTCAGCTCTGCCTGGCCCTGCCTGATTCCCCAGGTCGGGTGTACCATCCCCTCTCGTATTTACTTCAAAGTTCAAGTCACAGTCTGAAACTATCTTGTCATTCCATTCGTTTAAGCCCCTGCTAACCTATGAATACCACTGGACATAGTGATCCACTTTGATGGTATCGAAGATATTTCTGTCGAGTGTAAAACTGACTTGATATTTTAAAAAATACGATTCTTCTTTACAGAGTTAATATCTAGCCTCAGTTTTAATCAAAACTATCAATGATGGGGCGCCCTGGTGGCTCAGTGGGTTGAGGCCTCTGCCTTCGGCTCAGGTCATGATCTCGGGGTCTTGGGATCAAGCCCCGTGTCGGCCTCTCTGCTCAGCGGGGAGCCTGCTTCCCCCTCTCTCTCTGCCTGCCTCTCTGCCTGCTTGTTATCTCTCTCTCTCTCTCTGTCAATTAAATAAATAAAAATAAAATCTTAAAAAAAAAAAACTGTCAATGATACTAGACACACCCTTCCATGCTCTGAAGGTGACTCATTTAAAGCAACCTGTTGTCACCCTATGTGTCCCATCAGGTTGTCCTACTGCTTCCTTCCCCTTTATACTTGGACCCCAGGAGAAAAGGTTTGCAAATCATATAGCTGGTAAAGGAGATGTATCAGGATATATAAAGAACTCTTACAATGCAATAATAAAAAACAACTTAAGAATGGGCAAAAGGCACTTTTCAAAAAAAAAAAGTTTGTAAATACATGTGTACATATGCACATGCATATACAAACATTCTCAAAGGGCCAAAGTAAGGAATTGAAAATATGCTCACCAGCATTAGTCATTAGAGAAGTGCAAATTAAAACCACAGCGAGATACCACTTCCCACCCTCTAGGGTGGCTACTATCAAACAGTCAGATAATAGCAGGTGTTATCAAGGGTGCGGGGAAATTGGAAGCCCTCCCCCTGCTGGTGAGGACATAATATAACGCAGTCACTTTAGACAACAATCTGATAGTTCCTCCCATCAATTAAAAACATACTTATTATATGACCCAACAATTCCAATCCCACATACATACCCAGATGAAAAACTTGTAAAGGAATAATCACATCAGCATTATCCATAGGTCGCCAGCAGACGGGAACACCCCAAATGTCCATCAACTGATGAATTGGCTAAACAATGTGGTTTATCTGCACAGCAGAATATTATTCTGCCATGAAAAGGAATGAAGTGCTCCTAAAAATGCTACAGCATGGATGAGCCTTGAAAACATGCTAAGTGAAAGAAGCAAGTCACAAAGGACCATTGATATGAGATGTCAAGAATGGTCAACTCTGCCAAAACAAAGTAGGTTCCTGGTTGCTTAGGGCTGAGGGAGATGAGGGTTTATAGTAAGGGTATGGGATTCCTCTCAGGTGATAAAACCTTCTAAAATTGACTGTAGTGACAGCTGTACTTTGCTGTATATTTCTGCAAACTTTAAACCTTATACTGACATATATTATAAACCACTGAACTGTGTGATTCAAGTAGGCGAATTGCATGGTATGTGAATTATCTTACAATAAAGCTGTTAAATAAAAGAAAAGGAGGGTCATTTGCACACACCACTTGATCTGCTAGTGTGCCCGGCGAAATAGAAATCCTTAGGGGATATTTAACCTAGTAGAGCTCAGTTCCACCATATCCTAATTGACCTGAGGCTTTTTCAGTAACTACCAGTGGACAGTTGGATTGGAACGAGAATTTCCTAGAGCTCAAAAAGGTCAAATTATAGCCCTAAAATGACTGACTTCCCTCTGAAACATGCCCACATTAAGTAAGGAAGACACGGCACAGCAGATGGGTCCACGTCATATTTACCCGGGAAAATGTTGAGTCTTATGTGACTCCATCTCTGCTGGGAATTGACAGGAAAATAATTGTGGCTGGAAGCAGGCTTTCCTGGCTTGAGTTCCGTCATGGGGACCAGGTAGCTCCAGTCGTCGGACCTCAGCTAGCAATAAACATAAAAATGTTACCGTGGCTCCAGGGAATAGTAAATTCTCTCATCGTAGTGCTCACGTGGGGCCTACAGGATGGAGATATCTCAGAATAAGAATTAATGATGGATGCCTAATAAAATAATTTAATAAAAATACTAATAAAGATTAAGTTCCAGGTTTAATAAACAGAATAAAGGCCTGAGGGTTTTTTCATCCTGATCAAAAGAGCCACTGGGTGATGGTGGTAAAGCAGGCGGGGGGCAAGGGAGGGGGGACAAAAGACAAGATCAAAGAGTCCCTCTGGGGGCCCCTAGAAGAAACCACAACGGTGATGTGAACGTTCAGTAAAAACCGGGCTGTTCCCATGAGGTTGGGGGTCGACTTGGGGTCGACCAGTTGACCTGAATGTTGTGACCATTTCCTCCAGATCCTGCTCCTTAAACTGTTGTTGTTGTTTGTAAAACACAATATAAATTACTAGACAAACTTTAAAAAACAAGAATGTACCAAAACATAAACCCAAGTTGTTTATCAGATTCATCAGGCATAAAGTTTGCTTTGTCAAAGGCTATATAAAAAGTATGTAAGTGGGGCACCCCCGGGGGCTCAGTCATTAAGCCTCTGCCTTCAGCTCAGATCATGATCCCAGGGTCCTGGGATCGGGTCCCAAGTCGGGCAGGCTTCCCCCCTCCCACTCCCTTGGCTTGTATTCTCTCTCTGTCTCTCTCTCTCTCGCTTTCTCTAAGAGATAAATAAAATTTTTTTCAGCACGTAAGCTCTTGCTGCGGATTTCTGTATTTATCTCACCAGCACGGGCCTTCAGCAGACGAGCCCCAGGAAGCAGAGCGCCCCAAGATGCCCTGCTCTAGACCTCAGCCGGCCACGGCTCTCCCCTGTACAGGGGTTGCATGAACCACTCGAGAAGCATCTGCAACCTGGGCCAGCAGATGAGGGCAGGTGTACCCGGTTGAATGTCCCAAAGAGGCACCCTCGCGGCCAGGCGCGCGGAGCGGGTCCTTGCCGCCCCAACCACCATGGAGGCTCCCGGCCCCGTGCAGGCACACCTCGGCGACCGCCTCCAACTCCTCCAGCGTGGCCGCGGTTCCCATCCTGGCTCCTCTCTGTGGGATTTCTGGTTGTTGATCTGAAGGTAAATTGACCAGTAGGGTTATGGTTCATGTTCACAATCAAAGAGAATATACTCTCGTAGTAAGCTGTGTGTTCATTTTCGTTTTGCCAAATAACCCCAAAGATAACACTTCTCAAGTCAGAGTACCAGATCACCAAAGGAATAGACACACCTGTCGAAGTTCCTCGATACTGAAAACACTAAGTAATTTCAAAAAGTCCTGCAAGACATCTGGTAGGACACTTGCTTGTCAAAATTAGTAGGTACCATTTCTAAGTCAAGTCCAATGGCACCAAATGTATCATGACTAGAGGTTTTAGAAGTTGGATCAGTGGAAGTTCTGGAACATTGTCAGGTTGGTTCCAGAAGCAGGACTCCCCCCACGGCATCTTGGAATTGACATTTGGGTGATACCTCGGACAATTGCTGGGCTTGCAGAAGGAATTTTACTGCTTGTCCTTAGTCATTTCCTGCCTCCAGAGTAGCATCTCTCCATCATGCCCTAACTTTTCGGGTTCCACCACTGCCCCCGGGAGCAGGGCCCGTCCTTCCACAGAGCCTCGTTCAGGCCGTGGACGCAGGGCTCTCGGCATCAATTTACCAACTGGCACGATTTATCTTCCCTAAGTACACGTACGTACACTCACATAATGGTGCCTGTTTCTAAAAAAAAATTAATGCTGGGACCAGCTTCAGAATGTGCCAGTTGAAGGAATAAAAACCCAGGTGTAACTCCCAGAGCCTGTCTGGTTCGGGCCGACCGGCACCCCGCACAGCGGCAAGGAACCCTCTCGGAAACCCCGTGGCGACGGCGTCATTATGCGCGACGGGAGAGCTGAAAAGCAGCCACTGCCCCCCCCCCCCAACCCCGTCCAGAGCGGGCCCAGGCCTGGCTCCACGCTGTCCGGGTAGCCCACTCCCCACCTCTCTCCCCTGCACCCTGCTCCCCAGGCCTCACGGTGCAGGAGGGGTGCCTCTGGGAGAGCCCAAAGGGGGTGGGAATAGGGTGGGAATGACGAACTCCACCTTTGGTCAAGCTAAAAACCAAAAATCATGGACCGCTGTCTTGGGAATCCAGGCCCTACAGCTCGGTGGCAGTAAAGCGGCCTTAGACAAGCCGCTGGACCAGTCTGGGTGGGCGGTGCACACCAGGGGGCAGGGCCGGATGACCCCACGAGCCCCCGTGCCCGTTCTGGGGGCCGGTGGTTCCCAGGGCACCTTCTTCCAGGTTGGCTGCTTGAATCGACACTCGAGGAGCATAATCGCCCATGAAGTAGGAAATGTCCACGTCAAAGCCTCGGATAAGCCCTTGTATCCCCAGCTTGATGATGCACCAGTCGTGACCTGCGGGGTGCAAACAAGGGTTGGGTCTCACTCGGCGGGCCGAGCGCGGGCTTGAGCAGAGCTGAGGGCCGGCCCCCGCAGCACCCTCCCCGCCACGGAGAAGCGCACACGGGGGAGCGCTCAGCTGCGACTGAAAGGTCTCCCGCGACGTGACCATGTGTGGCCGCCGTGCCCCGCGAGGACCCGGGTTCCCGTCCGGGCAGGACATACGTGAGCCGGGCATCCAGGGAGACCCGACTCTGGCTCCAAAGTGAAGAAAACTGGCCTCCCTGAGCCTTGTTTCTACGGCTGCGGATCAGAGACGGGAGCAGCTCCCAAAAAGGTCAAGTGTGACTGTGCACAGTGTAGACAAGACCCCCCCAGCTCAGCCGGGGCTCAGGGCAGACCTGGGCCTCCTAGAAAGGGCACGCCCACCGTCACCTCAGGCCCCGGGGACTTCCTGTGGGGGCCCCCGGCCCGCCTCTGAGTCACTCAAGTCTCAGAAGTCCAAGGCGTAGGCCACCAGGTCGTTCCCGGTTACTCGCACGGATGCAGACCCGCCTGTCGGCACCCAGAGTCCCTGGAACCTGAGCGCGGCGGGAGTACCTCACGCGCACCCAGCACCTCTGTGCTCCCGGAGACGGACCCAGGAGAGTCCTGTTATCGGCCTCATGCTGGCTTCGTTCGCTTTTACGAGCATTTCCTCAACTTTGAAGGGAGTGTTTTGGGCCTGATGAGCATCAATGAAGAAAAGTAGGTCCTCGGGTGACAGGTGTGTGCAGCGGCAGAGGGCACACCCGTGTCCCGATCCCAGCTCTTCTCATGGGGGACGGGACCGGGGCTGAGGGCGTGAGGCTGCCCCCACGGCAGCTATGTGGGGGTAAGGGCACCTGCCCCAGGGAGCGGGGGTGAAGGCCCACGGCAACGCTCCACATCGCTCCCCCAGCCTCACCGACCCTCGGCCCAGCGGCGTGCACGCCCTCCTTCTGCCCGCGGGGGCACACGTGACCCCTTCCCACGTCGTCAGAGCTGGGGTTCACAAGGGTCATCCGAGACACGGAGCATCCAAGGGCCCGCGACAAAGCTGAACCGAAATACGCACTGGCTTTCCGACCCGTGTTTCAGCTTCGCCGCGGTGAGAGAGAGAGAGAGCTCGTTACCTGGAATCCTCTTCCTTCTGGTCTCCCATCCATCCATCCACTTCCCGAACTCAGTGTACTCGTACTCTCTGAAGCTTGGGCGGTCGCTCTGAAGGAAGGACGCACAACACACCCACCATTAGCACCGACAGGAGGGCCCGGCTTCCAGCAGGTCCGCACCCCCCCCAAGGGACAGGTGAAATTATCACGGCTATCTGCCTTCGGCTCAGGTCAGGATCTCAGGGTCCTGGGATGGAGCCCCACATCGGGCTCTCTGCTCTGCGGGGAGCCTGCTTCCCCCTCTCTCTGCCTGCCTCTCTGCCTGCTTGTGATCTCTCTCTCTGTCAAATAAAAAAAGAATTATCACGGCTAAAATTTAACCGGCCTAAGTGTGTGTCGGCACAGGAAAGGGGCCCAGTGGGGTGAGGGACCCGGTGGCGAGCAGTGCGGGGGCCACCAGACCGCTGCCCCCGGCACCGGCAGGACGCGCACACACTTCCCGGGTGACGTGTCGCCTGACGTTAGGAACTTTAGAAGAACATGTACACAAACTTGAAAACAAACAGCGGTACTACGTCCTACATACGGATATATTTACTAAAGTATGCAAAGTATTAGAAGACGATGCCCGTCTCACGGTGGTGTTAATTCTATGAAGGGAAGGAAAGAACAGGCATTAAAGTGGGGAACGGGACTCTAGCTTCACCTGTGATATTTTTTCTCAGAAAGGAGAATGCGTGGACACACACACGCGCGCACATTATATGAACACACACACGTGCAGACACGTATGTGCCTATACCGAATAGACACACACGCAAGTGTAATAAAAGAAAGACGTCCCCCAGCCCCTGCTGCCCGAGCCCAGCGCCTCACACACAACCACACTCCACCACTTGGTGTGTGTCCTGTCGGACACTGTTCTCTCTACAAAGCATGCAGGGACGCCCGCGGCCGCTGTCTCGAGGGCTGGCCCTTCCCCCCGTGGCCACGGAGGAGTCCACATCTGGCAGCTCAGATCATGGGTGCTTTAACCAGGTCCCCGTTAATTTTTCCCCTCCGGACAACACTGGAATGACTGTTTTCTACTTAACTTTGCCTATTTATGCAAGTAATGTCAGGGTGGGACAGCTCGGTCAAGGTGTGTATGCATTTAAATTTCCTCTAGACAGACATACGGTAAAATGGGAAGAGCTTGGCATCCATTAGCTGTGTGACCTAGAACAAGTAAACCAACATCTCTGTTCTTCCTTTCAGTGTCATTTTCTCTGAGGAGTAACTTAATAGAGACGACATGCCCCTAACATGCTCTAGACCTGGCTAGCTCCTGCCCAGGAGAGTAACCCAGTCACCAGACTGACCAGATGGCCAGCGGCCACACCAAGGACAGCAGCCTGGCCGGCAGGCAGGGACTCTAGCTGCCGTCACACTAGGCGTGCGTGGGCGTGAGCTCTGGGCACACCTGTGCTTAGCTGCCCACTCGCAAGAACTCAGGCCCCACGGCCGGCACAAGGTCACAGGTTTATAGCCGAGGCTCCATTTCTTCCCCTCATGTGTCAGGATTTTCTGGGGTTTTTTGTCCATTTTTAGCAAGCACGTCCTACGCTTTTGTAATTAGGCAGGTAAAACACTTTCCGGACGTTGAAGATGCGTGCCGGCACAGACGACGGATCACGAACTCCCCACGGAGCACTGCCGCCCCCCCCCCCCCCCGCCGCGGGGTCAGGCGCCCGCCGGTCTGCAGCATGTCTTCGCCTGGGCCGGAGCTGCTCTCCACATGTTCCTACTGTTCCGACACGCCGACTCCCGGTACACACCACAGGACCCCCATCCCACATACGCGGGTGGATTCTAACCGCTCAGATCACTCCGTACCCACACCCGACATTGCAGAACGTCGATTCACCATACCTTTATGAGGTTTTCCGCAGGAGCAAAAAAGTCATCTGTTGCGAATAAAACCTAGACGAATAAAGAAAGAAGATAAAATAACCTTAAATTAAAAAACTATTTTATTTCATGCCTGAGTGAAACATTGTAAGACGCAGTAAAAAGAAACAGGGGGAGAGAAACACTAGGTAGTCAACCCGGGATGCTTTTGAAATGTGTAGACTTCGTCACCTGCCTCCTCGGTCCTTCCTTCCGGCCCGCGTTCCCCGCCCTCTTCGCCATGTGGGTGCGGAGGCACTAACTTCTCACACTTAGTGAGAAAAGCCACCAGCTCTCCTTTTCAGGAATGGGGGACCCTGGGCTTTGTGATTGTCTCACAGGCAGAGCAGTGGCCCAAGACCCGCCACACTGGGTCCCCACGCCCGTGGTCTGGCCGGCTCGCTGAAGGATGTCCTGGAGGTCGGCCCGATCATGCGTCAACCAAAGCAGGACATTTCGGAGAGTGAGGGGACCGCTGCAAATTACGCCAGGAAAACGGGAGTAAGATGAATTTTCGGAACCGAACAGGCTGCTGTCGCCCCTACCCCAGGACCAGGGACGGCTGCCGTCGGGAGGGGACAGCAGGCACTGCTGTTGGGTGTTGCCTTGTTACCATTTCGAAGTCCACATGTCTACGAAGTGCGACTGCGCTCAGCTAGGGCTGAGATTGTGTGTATTTTGAGGAAGCTGGGTCGGGACCCTGCCGCCGACACCTGGCGGGAGTAAGCCCTTAGCAGCCCGACCCCGATGGGTGCAGCAGCGTCGCGGGGCTGACCCTCGAACCCCAAATACCAAGAACCTGTGAGGACGCAGCCAGAGCGTCGGGTCTGGACAAGGCGGCACCCCACCGATCTCGGTTGTGCTCCGGAGAACTTCCGACACCGGCTCCTGCCGCGGCCGGCACTGGTTCCCGCCGCGGCCGGCACTGGTTCCCGGGGAGCAGTCGCCGGGGGACAAGGGACATCTGCCCCTGCCTTGGCGAGGCTGCTCCTCGTGGATGGGACACGAGGATGAGAGCCCTTGGAACGGCCCATCCCACCCGCCGACACCAGGCTGCTGCCCCCTGGGTACAGGGACCCAAGTTGGTAGGGGACACCTAGCTTTTGGTGTCAAAGACTGACTCTCCTAAGAACAGCCTCGCCGAAGAGGACGTCCCACCAAAACCCGGACCTTCTTTCACCTGCCCCCTGCCTGGGAGTGGGGTGTCATTAACCCATCATGGGCTTAGGGTGTGTTATCTAGGAGACATTATCTTGTAGGCTATTGGCTTGCGAATTATTATGAGAAAGGACAGTTTCCACGGAAAGCCTGTGTGAAATCAGTCATTGGCAAGGACGGTGTCCATCCCGGAGCACCGCTCGTCTCCGGTGAGACGCCTGGTCTCTGCCCGCCGCCCAGAGCCTCAAAGGCAGGGGAAGACCCCGCGGTTCTGCAGCTGCCGGCTGCTTGGGACGCAGCGCAGGGGGTCCCTGCCGAGCTGGGGTTGATGTGCCTGCTGAGAACGTGTCAGGGCAAAGCCCAGGCTGGCGGACCCGTGGGAGCCCCTCGCCTGTCCGGATCCTTCACCCGCTCGTTGGCAGAAACCCCTGCAGGCACACGGGGCCTTCCCACCTCCCGAGGCCCCTGCTCCCCAGCACCAGCTGACGACTTCCAGAAACACTAAACCCACGGAGCACACGGTGCTTGCCCCACCCGGCGTCCCCCTCGCCCGGCAACCGGACGGAAACGGCCCCTCGCCCCTTAGCCCCGCCGGCTCCCTCTCCCACTTGAAGACTCTTCGAACAACACTCACCTGGACAGGCTTGCCCATCTCCCCCATCCCCTCCCACCCATGCGGGCCGCCCTCGGCCGGAGGAGATGCGCCGCCCGGGCACCTGCCCTTGACTCCCTCGTCTGTCTCCTTGGGGGCAGCCCCTCCCGTCTGCACCGCCCACGGCCCCTGCACGACCCGGGTACTCAGGGCCCCAGCCCCTTGCACCGTGTTAACAAGGGCTGCAGGCTATGCCCGGGCTAACGTGCGAGGACCACTGATCGACACTGAGAAAACACACAGGATAGAGAACACTTCGCATGGATACAAGACGTCTTTTTGTTCTAAGCTTAAGACAATACTGCCTTTGCTAGAATTGTCACCAATTCTAGCATGATTCTTTGGCATGTTTGAGCCTGATTCTTGCCGTTCTAACCAGGTTCTCTGCAGTGGGGGAGTTGGCCCTCAGCCTAGGGTCCACGGACCGCTCGTTCTCCCACGAGACACCCCCCCCACTTACCTGTCCTCCTACGGACTCAGATGCCATCTCAACCAGCTGGGTGAAGTCTGGACCCCTGGCCAGTTTTCCCTCCCTGGGGGAGTCAGCCATGCCTCCTGGCAACGAGAAAGGAGGCTCGGTCAGCCTCGGGCGAGACGGCGGCAGAGGCCGTGTGAGTGAGTGAGGCCCTCCCCAGGTTCCCAGCCCAACACCCAGCTGTCAACCAGATGGGGCCGGTGCCCACCCGCCAGAGGTCCCTGCAGGTGACTTTGCACAAACGCAGTGACCCGGGAGGGAATGAGAGCATGCTTTCCTTCTGAAGTGTGTAAGAACAAAACACCACTAAATACATAAACCCCAGTGCCTCAAATTGCAATTTTATTTTATATATTAAAGGGGGAAAATATTGGGGCACCTGGGTGGCTCAGTGGGTTAAGCCTCTGCCTTCGACTCGGGTCATGATCTCAGAGTCCTGGGATCGAGCCCCGTGTTGGGCTCTCTGCTCAGCGGGGAGCCTGCTTCCCCCTCTCTCTCTGCCTGCCGCTCTGCCTACTTGTGATCTCTCTCTCTGTCATATAAATAAATAAATAAGTCTTTAAAGGGGGAAAATATTTTAACTTAGAAAGGAATAATTTGCTTTTAATAGTGTTTGGATCCATTCAAAAAACATTTATTTGAGCCATTAGGAGGCAGGACCTGACTAGAAACGGGGTATGGAGGAGAATGTGTGCCCTGCCTACAGGGGAAACAGACCCCCCAGCAGCCCATGCAGAGCAACGTTCTGGAACCTTCCGAGACTGAGGCACAGAGGTCACTCCATCCAAGGGGACGCAGAACCCTTTGTTGTATCATGAGTGGGGCTAACACCACGTAACCCAACCCCCGACCAGCACACTTTGAAATTGAGAAAGCAGAGATGCGGAGAAATGCAGGGATGTGGACGGGGGAGTCAGGGCTAGCCTGGAGGTCGCCCCCCTCCTAAGCCAATGGATGTCCCCTTGTTCCTACCGTTTTTCCTACCCATCGTGGTGAAAAGAGAAAGCCACACAAAAACTGTATCTCGGTAAGAATTATTCACAATACCAGAAACACAAACAGTCAATGGACATGAGAAGTCAACTCTCCCTTAAAATCACAGGACTAGGGCGCCTGGGTGGCTCAGTTGGTTGAACAACTGCCTTCGGCTCAGGTCATGATCCCGGAGACCTGAGATCAAGTCCCACATCGGGCTCCCAGCTTTACAGGGAGTCTGCTTCTCACTCTGACCTTCTCCCTTCTCATGCTCTCTTTCACTCTCTCTCTTTCTCTAATAAACATAAATAAATAAAATCTTAAAAAAAATCACAGGACTATAATGATTCATAAAATGACATTTTTCCTTATGACACTTGTGGACACTTTTTGTAACAAATGCACCCTGTGACCTGCTCGTCCAACCGGAGACGTAATCACATGACATTTGCTTCACCTGGTCATGCTTTTGAAACGTCCCCATTTTCTCTCCGGGCAGCCGCAGCGAGCTCGATGGGCTCCAGGATGGAGCACGCCAATGCTGTGCCAAAGCCAACAACTTAACGCCCCTCCCGGCTGCCCAGCGAGACGGAGAGCGCGAGGGGTCGTGGCGACGTGGGGCAGGTGCCTTGCGGGTCTCGTCATCCTGCCTCCCTCCTGGCCAGCGCGGCGGGAAGGGGGTGATCTTTCATCCTTGCTGCCTTCGATCTCTTCCCTCCATGTGCCTCGGCGACCTCCACCAAGAAGTGCACGCGGCCGCCCTGGACCAGAGGCCGCGGACTCGCGGCGGGGGCGCCAGACAGGCAGGCATTCTCCACGTTTCTCCAAGGGGTCCGTGCTCCCCCCCGGAATCCTGACCCTCAGATTTAGACAATCAATCACTTCAGCACTTCTTTAAAAACACAACAAAACTAAACTACAAAAAAACAAAAACAAAAACCGCTCCCTTCTGCAAATGAATGTTTCCATTTGGCAAATACATACGCAACAAGCTCCTCCCAAGAAAGCATCAGTCAGGGTCGCAGTGCCCTCTGTGGCCAAGACAGCGAGGCACGACCTTCCCAGCCCCAGGGGCGACCCGCAGGGGGAGGCCATACAGCCTGCTCCTCAAACTGGATGAACACACTTTCCTGAAGCCCCTTGAAGTACGTGCCCGCTCGCTGAAGAGCTCCGAAAACCAGGCGGAGATTTTCAAGGCTGATGTTCGCTTTTCCAAATGAAACCTCGCGTTCGGACACATCTGTTTGCATTGGCAGGAGTGAATTCGGGTTGAGGCAGAGGTTTCACCGTGGGCTCCTTTGTCAGCCTTCCCACCGCCCTCGCGCCCCGGCCTCCCCCCAGTCTGCGGGCTCCCCCCGGCCCCCCAGCTGGGGCGCCATCGAGGGTCCGCACGGCTGCCTCCGAGACAGTCATCACTTGCTAAAGCTCCATTTCCAGCTCGGAGCCTGCTGCCCTGTGCTTAAAATGTGTTTCACTGAGATAAAGGAAAAACAAACAGACCTTTTGTAAAACACGGCAGAGGCTCCACGGAGACAAATCTGCAAGGAGCCTGGAACCCTTAGGCCCAAACGACAGAGGAGGGGTGGGTGCAGGGGAAACTCAGCGACAATTTTCTCTACTGCCACGCACACCCTCCCCGCCGTACACAGAGGTCAGGCCTGGAAGGAGCAGAGACCGTCCATGCCAGGTCCTAAGTGTGCAAAAGGCCTAACACTGGTCGGGCATTTTATGGTTGTGCTAACATGGGAACCATCTGCCATATGTTGTACACAAGTTTAAATCCGATGAAATATAAACCTCGGTTTCTTGGTCCGACTGGCCACATTTTAGGGGCTCAGAAGCCGGGGGGGGGGGGCCAGGCGCTTCTACACGGAACAGCCCAGAAGAGAGATTTCCATTGCTAGAGAAGGTTCTAGCAACGGTGCCCACTGTAGGGAGCACCACTGTCTTAATATCCCTTTCTATTAACTTAGACACAACGTTCAGTGTTCGGTCATGGTCTCGGAACGCTTTGGCGACCTCCGTTCAGTGCAGGAAAGTGCGGACAGCACGGCAAGCCCGTCTCCTTGGCTCCCTCATGCCTGACATCACATAGCAAGCCGGATAGTGCGGACGGGATCGTGTTTACAGATCCCAGGACCGGAGGTAATTCCCGATTCTCCAGGTGGGTCCCGTCTGCTCACACGAGGCCGTCAAAGCAGAGACCTCCTCCGGCTGGAAGCGTGAGGAGCACAGGCGGGAAGGGAGGCAGAAGAAGCAGGGGTTTGAATCACGCTCCGAGAGAGAGCGGGTCCCTGCGCGCCGTCGCGAGGGCCCCCGGGTAAGGGCCACCCCACGCCAGCCAGCAAGCAGGAGCCTCGGCCCTAGCACGGCCGCCCCCTCCCCAGAACCTCCAGGGAGGCAGGCCCAGCCGGCGGTCCTTGGCCACGGATGCCCAAGCAGAGACGGCAGCCGAGCCCGGCGGGACTTCGACCTACAGGCCGTAAGGTAACCATTCGTGGTCAGACGCCGAGAATGTGGCCAACAGCACAAACACAGTCCCGTATTCGTAAGTTCAAACCTCGCGACTGAGAAGCCGCCATCACCAAAGGGGCAAGAGAGATGCAGAGAGTGTTCAGCTTCTGGGAGAGACGACGAAGGCCGTCGGGTCCTGGAGGCCAGAGGCTGTGACGGCAGCGACGGCGCCTGTTTTAAGGGACGCACAGAGGTGCACCCGGGACACTCGCTGGAGCCACTGGGGACCCCAGGGCGACCTGGATGTCTGGGAGCACCAGCCCCTGACCCCGCAGAAGCCCGTCTGGCCGGTCTCGGATTCCCCAGCGGGTCGAGCCCAGCAGACCCCCGCCCCCCACGGGTCGCCTTGAGGCCCGTCGGCCAAGCTGGCGCCTCCACGAAAGTCTGGGTCTGGTGGCAGGTGGGCTCCTGCCATGCTTTCCATAAAAAGCGTGCAAGAACGTGGGACGGGTGGGCGGAAGACAGCGGGTGTCTCAGGTCCCTGCCTCTTCACGCCCGTCCTCCCGCTCCCCTCACACCGGCCGGAGCGGTCCCTGCGATCCTAGCCATCGCACGGAAGCCCGGAGAGATGGGGCGCCCGCCCAGCAGCGCACAGTCACGGAAGGGGCAGGGACGCGGTTCAAAGGGGCCTCGGGAAGAAGCCGCCACCCCACCCCTTTGTCCACCACAAAGAAAACACCACCATCTTCACTGTCTCCCGGGGAGCGGCAGGATTCCTTGTGTGTGTTCTCCAATCAGCCTCAAAGGCCAGAATAGGAAGTCTCTCCACCCTGGGTTACTAACGTGAGGAAGAGAACAGAACGACCCTACGAGCAGCTCTCACGCTCTGGGGGCTCACCCAGAGATCAGAGTCACGCCCGGTCACAGGGGTCCCTCCCGGGGCACTTACAGCAGCATTCTCGACGACAGCCAAGGTGAGGGGCAGCCCAGGGGTCCACCGACTCAAGAGCGGCTGAAGATGCGGTGTAGACACAGCGGCATAGTACTCACGCATAAAAAAGAATGAAATCTTGCCATTCACCACGACACGGATGGGCCTAAAGAGCATTAGGCTAAGTGAAATAAGTCAGCCAGAGAAAGACAAATATCATATGATTTCGCTCATGTAGAATTTAAGAAACAAAATAAACGAGCAAAGAGAAAAAAGAGAGAGAGAGAGAGACGAACCCGGAAACAGACTGTTACCTGCAGAGAACACGCGGATGTCCCCAGAGGGGAGGGCAGTGGGGGAGGGGAAACAGGTTACGAGGACACGGGGAGGGGGGGCACCCGTCGTGAGCAGTGGCGGGTGATCTATAGGGCCGCTGGACCACTATGTTCTATGCCTGAAACTAATGTAACACGCACATTAACTTTACCGGAATTGAAATTAAAAAACACTTTTTAAATGTGCCCAAGAAAAGAGGGGACCCCTCCCGTGCGGGTTCCAGGACAGGGCGCAGGCCTGACCACACACCGCACCCCTGCTGCTGTGGAGGGACCTCGCGGTCTGTGCCTGGGTTTCTCTCCTGAGCCACAAACCCCAAACGTGTCGACACCCCACAGCCCGGGCTCCACAGGGCCCTCGGGGGCTCCGGGGAAGGGTCCTCTGCGTCGCTGTAGGAGCTCACAGCTCAGCGGCCTGGGTGGTGTGGGCTCACCCGACTCTGCCCATCTCCCTGCAGTCCAGCGTGCGCTGCCGTCCTGTCCCCGGGGCGGATGAGGTCTCTGGCGGAGGGAGGGCGCCCGCCGGACCTGACCTTCCCGCACCTGAAGGCCCCCTCCGCCCACACCGCCCGTGGCGTCTACTCCCAAGTCTGCGTTTAAATGAGTTTTTTTTTTAAGATCCCATTTATTTATTTGACAGAGAGAGAAAAAGAGATCACAAGTAGGCAGAGAGGCAGGCAGAGAGAGAGGGGGAAGCAGGCTCCCTGCTGAGCAGAGAGCCCAATGCGGGGCTCGATCCCAGGACCCCAAGATCATGACCTGAGCGGAAGGCAGAGGTTTCAACCCACTGAGCCCCCAGGCGCCCCTGAATGAGTTTTTCAATAATAATTCTTTGCAAGGCAACAAGATCCCCTCTGAAATATGCAGGCGGTGAACGTGCGAGAACGTTTACTGCAAATCCCATAGATAGTCCGCAGCAAGGAGCCTGGGGATGGTTATTCCAGGGAGAGCGGGCGGTCTTTTTCTGATGGAAAAAGTATGATCTCGAGATTTCCTACGTCCAAGTGCCATTCACGCTTTATTGTTCCCTTTCGGATTTGCCTTAAAATAAGAAAAGACACAACGGCAGGAGGGTCAACCCGCAGGCCGGGCTCTGCCCACAGGAGTCGCCGCCTGGGAGCCAACCTTCCAGGACCCTCAGGGACCCCGTCACCTGCAGGACCTTGACGGCCAAAAGCATGGGTTTTCATGAGATAAAAGAAGTTTATTCGGCAGTTTATTCGGCATACAACCAGAGGGAGTTTAAGTGGAGGCCGGTGTGGTGGGGGGGGGGGCGCACACTGGGGCCTGGCTCTGAGCGCGGCTCTGCTGGGGGGGTGGGATGCAAACCTATTGCACCCCCAGGCCTCACGGAGGGGAGGGAGTGGGGAGGGAGCACGGGTGGAGAGCAGCGCCCGCCTCCGGAGTCAGGGCTCTGCGAACCCCCCTGTCTCCCCCCACCCCCCACCCCCCCACCCCCCCACCCAGCCCGCTCGCTGTGGGCCGTCCCTACCTCTCGACGCTGTCAGCGGCTCATCGCACTCGGGTCTCCTCGCTGCTGTTCTTCGGTCAAGGACAGCTTTAGAACAGGAACTTATGTATCAGCAGCACCCGACCTCACGCAGGAACCCCAAGTTCAGTGTTTAGGACCCGATTTCCTGCCCCCCACAAGCCAGCCAAGGTCCCATGGTGCTCGCATGCCGGCCAGGAGGGAGTTTATGGGGCCTCGCCTAGCAAGACGGAACTTTCCGGAGATTGGCCGAGCCTCTGTGATGTCACAGGGGCCGGGGGAGGGGGCTCGGCAGCCCCTCCCTGGAGAAGCCGAGGGAGCCTCTGCAGGGGCCTCGTCCATTGCGCACCACCAGGCCTGATCCCCCCCAAGAGCCAGCGCCCCCCTCCCCGCCAGCCTGGGCCTGAAACCCCCTCGGCTCCAGCCGTGGTGCCCAGTCCCGCGTCTCGGAGCCTCCTGAAAATGCACGGGTCCTGCACACCCAGCCATGGTTGGAGAGAAGACAGCCTCGAGGAGACTCGACAGGGAAGGACCCTTTGCCCCAGGAAGAGGCGGATGCACCCCGAGTGTTTGCATGATTTAAAGGACTCCGTGGACCTTGACGCGAGGGTCACGACTCACGTGCAGCGGGGTGCAGCGGGGTGCAGCGGGGTGCAGCGGACACTGGTCCCCGCCCTGGAACCCACGGTCTAGAGGAAGAGCTCTCAGGGAGGTGGCAACAGCGCAGTGGCCCCGACACACATGGTGCCCAGCAGACGGCACCATCATCCCACCCTGCAGAGCGGTCGTGTCCTGGTCCACGGATGGCGAAACGGAGGCTCGGGAGGTCGGAGATTTACCCAAGGCCCCTTGAGTCACGAGCGGCCCCAAGCACGTGGCCTTGGAGGCCTGGCAGTGCTGTGTGGGCATCTGTCGCCGTCCTCGGCTCCGTCACCGCCCGTCTCCCCTCCCGCACCCCGGCTCTCCCTGACGAAACCAAACCGTTTGGAGAAGCACGCCGCCTCCAGGAAGCTCCCCGGCCTCTGGCTGGTCCCCACGTCCTCAGGTCGGTGCTGACACGTCTGCCCGGCCTTCCGGAGGGAAATCTTAGGAACACAGACCACGTCTGTGCCTCTGTACGTAGCAGGTGATGCCTTATTGGATTAACAGAAGTGACCCGTGACCCTGTCCTGAGGTTCCCCCCACCCGTGACCTGAGTCTAGTGCCGGCAAGAGCCGAGAGGGAGGCTCAGGGGCGAGCGAAGTCTGCCCGAGCCACCTGGGCGCCCCTGGGGCCCAGCCCCCCAAGTCTGGTGCGCATCCAAGCCACGGAGAGCCACTACCGGGCAGGTTCCGACTGCAGATCCGGGAGGCCCTGCGGTCTGGACCTCTCCACGCGGCAAGGCGATGCTGGGCGGCAGGTCGGGGACCACACCTGGAGAACAAGGATATCCGGCCACTAGCTACCTAAAATCTTCTCTAAAGTTGACGTTAAGGGCCCCTGGGTGGATCAGTCTGTGAAGCCTCTGCCTTCGGTTCAGGGCATGATCTCGGGGTCCTGGTTTCAAGCCCTGCATTGGGGTCCCTGCTCAGCGAGGAGTCTGCCTCTCTCTCTCTCCCTCTGCCGATCCTTCTGCTTGTGCTCTCTCTCACACTCTTTTTCTCCCTCTCAAGTAAAAAAAGAATAATAAATGAAAATAAAATATAAATTAATTTAATAAAAGTTAAATAAAATTTAAAATTTACGTCCCGCGTCTCACTAAATTTCACACGCTCGATGCCACCTGTGGGAGCGCAGAAACAGAGCCCTTACGCCTTTGTGCACGTGCTTCTAGACGGCTCTGTCGAGGGAAGAGGAAAACGAGAGCTAGCACCGTGGCGGTCCCGGAGCCCTGAGCCGGCCAGGAGCCCGTCGGGGCCACGGGAGCCGCGAGAACAGACCCTTCACCCCGAGGCTGGGGCTGAGAGCCGCCCGCGGGCACCTTGACGGCAGCCCCCCCCCCCCCCAGGAGTCCGAGGCCAGAACCAGCCAGCTAGCTCAGCGGCTCCCACCTTCCTGAGCCACCGAAACCGTGCAAGACAGGGCCTAGGAGCTGCTGGCTTGTGAGGTCGTTGGTGACCCAGCAGTGGGCGGCTGACCCCCGCGAGGGAGCCGGCTGGGGGATGACGGGTGAGAAAGCTTTGGGGTGAAGGCAGCCCAGCGGCAGCAGGAACGAGGACTGGTGCTGTCTCCGTGCCGTCTGTGCCTGGGGATGAAGCAGGTGAGGTGCCCCTCGGGGTCACCGGGGCTGGGCGCGGCCCCACCGGCATGGCCGGAAGGGCGGGCCGGGACACCACCGCCAGGAGCAGCCCGTTGTACCTGAGCCCCGGGCGATGCTAGAAACGTCTGCCTTTGCGAGCCACCTCGGGCCCCAGCCTCCTCCCGGGCCCTGACTCTTCAGCGGCAGGACCCACCCCAGCTCAGCGCGGCTGCACCTTCAGGGCAGGACCCACCCCAGCTCAGCGCCGGCTGCACCTTCAGGGCAGGACCCACCCCAACTCAGCTCCGACTGCACCTTCAGGGCAGGACCCACCCCAGCTCAGCACCGGCTGCACCTTCAGGGATGGAGGTAAAGGATCCAGCCTGCGCTTGCTGGTCCCCTCAGGCTCCTCCCTCCTGTTTACACACGCTTCCTGCTCCCACCGTCCTGGAGGGACGGACCTCTGTACTCCTTTGAGGCGCATCTGCCCTTTTCTCTGTGGGTGGCAGATGGCAAACGTGACCACAGTCCTCCAGACCCCGCTGCGGCTTCTTCCACCACGCGGGGCCCCTGGAATCGGGATGCGCATTAGCACTTATGTAGCTATAGGAGCCCTGTCATTCCCGCTCAGGGCTTTGGCCTCGGGAGGCCTGGTGGGCCCACTCTTGCTTTCTGGAACTGCCACTTTGTGCATTCAGGCTGGTCACTTGAGGATGAGAATCCCAGCCCGCCCACCGAGGCGTCACCGCTCCAGCAGCTGCCAGGAGACATGGGAGCCCAGCCGTAACCAGAAGGACCGCCACGCTGTCCCAGCCCGAATGGCTGATCCCTGAAATCACGGGGAATGGATAAAAACATGGTTACTATTTGAAGTCACTAAGTTTTGGGTGGGTCGTTACACAGCAAAAACTAACCGATATAGCATGTTTGGTTTATGCATGTCCCTGGAAAGCAGTATTCCTCCCACCAGAGACACTGAAAACGGTGTGCTTTCCCAGCCTCCTTTATAGTTTGGGCACAGACTCACACCACCCGCCACATGTGGTAGTTCTGTGAAATGGTGTCTCTGGATTTGTGCAGTGCACAACCTGTGCAGCTGCACAAAATAGCCCCAGAACTCTACATACCCACACAGGCCTGCCCCTCCAGACTCTGGAGGTGAGCCAGTGAGATACCAACGCAGCTGGTATGGCAAGAGCGGCAGCAGCTGAGTCCTACTGCAGCATGATTTATGGGCTCTGTTCCCTTCCACATGGCCCCCAATGGCTCTCCAATCTTTCCAAAATTCCCATGAACTCCTCAAAACCTTTCTTCTTCTTCTTCTTCTTCTTTTTCTTTTTTTTTAGGTTTTGTTTATTTATTTGACGGAGAGAGACATAGCAGGGAGAGTGGGAGAAGGAGAAGCAGGCTTCCCACCGAGCAGGGAGCCTGACGTGGGGCTCAATCCCAGGACCCTGGGATCACAACCTGAGCCTAAGGCAGAGGCTTAACGACTGAGCCACCCAGGCGCCCCTCCCCAAAACCTTTCAACAAATCCCCATTCTGTTTAAATTAGCCAGACTCTGATTTTCTTGCTTAGGGCTAAGAAACACCTCCCACCCTTGGTTCGGATCTGCTTGATTAAAGTGGGCTGTGCCTGGTGACGGTCCCTGGGTCCTCAGCTGCCCACCCAGTCCCCCAAGGAAGTAAGGTGGGAGCACCGTCCAAACAGCCCCCGGGGGCAGCTGGCGGGCAGGGCAGACAGTTGTTCAAGTCTGAGTGAGGCAGGAACAGGACACAATGCCGCCCTGGGAAGAAGAATGATGGACAGTCTCACGACACCTGTCAGGGACCTCAGCCTGCCCCATAGAAACCCGCCTGTGTCATCTTCCCGGCCTGAACCAGGCTTTGTGCAGGGACGCTGAGACCAGAGATTAATCCCATCCGCTTCCTGGAGCTTCTCCTCCTCCAACACTCAAAACCACCAGTCCTTCCCCCAACCGCGCTTTTGTTTGTCAGTCTAGATGGCCGCCACCGCCCTGGGGGCAGGAGGAGCCACATGGTTGAGGGTCTTCTGAAGGACAGGGCTCCCCTGGGCTCGGGGCCAGAGCCCCTCCTTCTTTCCCTCCCTGCCTGTCTGCCCTTTGTTCTGCAGCAATTCTCCCCCTCTGCCTCGAACTGCTTCCCTCCCCTCGCTCACACACGCACACACACATGCACACGCCATCCTGAAGAACCACCCCCCCAGCATCTGTGTTCCCGCATTCCTGGCTGCAGACGCGCATCCTCCTCCCGCCGCTGGATGGCAGCGTGGACCCGCGGATCCGCGGCCGCGGCCGCGCCCGCATCCATCTCCGCCCACGCTTCCCGGAGGGCCCTGAAGGCACACAGCTCGCGGGTCACGCACGCATCAGCGAGGCTCCTCCTGAATGCTGGCTCTCCCCAGCCAGGCACCTCCCCCTACTCTGCGGATCAGACTCTGCGGTCCGCACTGCAGGCCCCTTGTTGAGAAGTCGGGAATTAAGTTAGGGGCAAAGGTCTGCCTTCTGCCCAGGTGTTGATCTAGCAGATTTGCTTTGAATCGATCCTAGTCCAGGAGAGGTGCGTCAGCGTCAGGAAGGCGGGTCAGAGCACAGCCGCGTGCAGCGGCGACAGCAGGGGCTGGACCCGCGGGGCTCCCTCCTGCTTCTCCAGAGTTGGTGACATGAGAGCTCAGAAGTTGTCCTCCCCTCTCCTCACCTCCAAGAGAGGGAAGGGAGACCCCGAGGGGGCCAGGGCTCCCCGGGACTGCACACGGGCTGGAAGAGCCCACGGGAAGGCGGGGGCCCACCTCCGACCCACGCTCAGACTGAAAGAGCAGGGGCTCTGTGCTGGGTGCTGGAAAGCCGCTCTGGGCGGAGGCGATGGCGGTGTGCACACTCAGGTTCCAGGCCCTCCCTGCCAGGCGCCGCCCAGCGGGGCTGTGCGGGGCCCCACGGACTGGACCTGCCCCTGGGCAGGAGGCAGGCACAGGTGCGGTGAGAGGCGGGCCCCTGGGCGGTGGGGGGGGTCGCCGAACTGCCCCACATCCTCCTCCCCCGAGGGCAGCAGCAAGGGCTCCAGCAGGGGTCTGCTGCTTCCCCCCCTACCCCGAGAACCTACAGTTACAGGCAGTGCTGGCATCCATCCTGCCTGTCCTGAGCCCCAGTCCCCCATCCTGCCTGTTCTTCACCCCAGTCGCGTGAAGAAGACGAGGGAACACCTGCCTGTGTGGGCAGCAGGTGCGCTCTGGGATAGGACACTGGAACTTAGGGAACCAAGCCTTCTGGAGTGGGTGGAAGCCAGCGGCCCACCCCCCCCAGGAGGGGCCATCACCTTCCCCCTGCTGGACGGTGACTGTGCCTGCCCATTGCCCTCGGGGGCTCTAAGGGGACCTGCCCTTTTGTCCAGAGGGGTGACCGGGGACACTACTGTCGTCCACCGCTGTGGGCTACACAAACACCCCTAAAAACATGGTCCGGAACCTGGAGCAGCCAGGGCCTCACTCACAAGACACAAGCAACGTGTGAGGCCCATGAAGAGCTGCCCCTCCAGCTCCCCTCCAGGCCCCCCACCCCACGTCCCCTCCAGCCCTCCCACCCCGGCTCCCCTCCAGCCCCCACCACCTCAGCTGGATTGCTTTTGCGGGTGCCTATATGTGTTGTATTCTTTGAACCATGAAGAAGTGTGATGGATGCCCAAAAAGGAAAGGAACCTCAGGTGATGTGTGGCCCCTTCCAGACTTGCCTCCCGGTGTCCACACCCTGTGACGTGCCCTCCCTGAGTGTGTACAGGACCTGGGGGGTCACCCCTTGTGAACAGAACACCCTTGTGATGGGACGGCCCACTGCCTCCCAGATCAGGTCCTGCTCTGGATGCGGGGCCACGAGTGGGGAGCTGCCCCATGGAGAGGCCTCGTGACCAGGAGCCCAACCCCACCCACGACCACCACTGGTGGCAGACGGGGGTCCACCTGAACCCCAGGGAGAGGAAAGATCCACGGGCACCGTGAGACCCTTAACGATGTTGTCACAAGGCCCTGGGCCTGGGGCGAGTCGGCCGTGCGCACAGGGACAAGACCCCACGAGGACATCACACGCTCGCACGGCAGCGGCGCACAACTTAGACTTCCTTCCGAAACCTGCGCTTGCCCCAAGCAAAATGCTCCCTATTTAGGTAACAGTGAAAAGGACACCTATTTTAAAGTAATTTACAGAAACGAGGGCCAAAGGGAAGTGGGTTCTTCTCCAGGCAGAAATGAAACGGAAGACAGTAACTGAAGTCCGTGCTACCATTGTTTGTACTCAACTAGGATCGTATTTCAAGCTTTTATTTTCTAGTTTGGACAGAGGCAGGAGCAAGTCTCAGTAACAACAGTTCCCTGCAGGCGCAGGGGCGGGGCCGCGGGGCGGGGCCGGGGCGGGGGCGGGGCCGCGGGCGGGGGCGGGGCGGGGGCGGGGCCGCGGGCGGGGGCGGGGCCTGGGGCGGGGCGGGGCCACCCCAGGCCGCCGCTCACACGTGCTCCTTGTCGAACTCGCACAGGAAGTGCATGGTCACGTGGCAGGCCACGTCGTTCCAGCCGCCCGAGGCCACCATCTCCACGCAGTCCTCCTCGTCGTAGGCGTTGTTGGGCTCGCCGCTGCGCCACTTGTTGAAGGTCTGCATGGGGGAGCGGTCCGAGTAGACGAACGTGCCCTCCCTCTCCAGGTCGTTGATGCCGATGAAGACGCGGGCCAGGCCGGCCTGCGCGATGTAGGCGGCCATGAGGCCGTTGGCCGCCTCGTCCTTGGGCATGCCCAGCGTGCCCCCGCGGCCCTGGCAGGCCAGCTGCGCGTCCACGTACCTCTTCTCCTCCTTCACCAGCAGGTAGATCTTACTGTCGGTCTCGCGCACGCCGGCGACAGCTGTGGGGGGGGGGCTAGCAGGTGAGCGCGCGGTTCGGTGACCGCGGACCGCCAGGGGTGGCCGGGGCAGGGGAAACAGGCGGCCCCGGAGAGCGTACCGTTTTTTATGAATTTTAGCTCGGTCGTCAGCTGGGTGACCTGGTTGTCCATCTCGCCGATGGCCTTCCGCAGCTGGCTGCACTCACAGGGGATGCCTGCGGACAGCGGCCCCCCGTTAGGAGCTGCACCGGGGGCTGCCTCGGGACAGCAGCCCCCCACCCAGGCAGAAGCCTTCTCCGGGCCCTCAAGGCCGGCCCGCCGGTTCCGGGCTTCACCCCGAAAGCAAGGAGAAGCAGCCCAGGACTGACCTGCTTCAAGACAGGGCTCTGGGTGGGTGGGATGAGGGGAGGGTGGGGGCACGGGGGTGGGGAACGAGGGGCTCCAGGCAGCTACACGCGGTCCCAGCGAAGCCAGAACATCTGAGGACAGTGGGGGCCCCAGGGCCTGAGGGTCCCTAACGTAACATGGCCAGCCATGCCACCACAGGTCAGGGGTCCTGGCCCTTCTGGGGCCCTGAGCTGCCTCCCGCGAGGAGCTCCACTTGTCGACACCCCCTTCCCCTCCCCACCGCAGCGGAGGACCCGGCCACTGCCAGCCCCCCGCCTCCCCCGAGACCGGAGCATGTCCGCCCGGCACCAGCCCTACCGAGAGCCGGCGACAGGACCTGCCCCTCTCCCTGCAAAGCCCCCGGCGCTGAGCTCCAGCCGCACCTCCAGACTGAGCACCCCCCGCAGAAGCCTGAGCCCGTCTTCCAGAACCTCAGCCTCCTCCCCCGCCAGAGTCCAGAGCACCCTCCCGTCCACGCACAGACCCGGCCCACACTCGGTGACCCCGTGGACACTTAGGGGCCCGGGCGTGGTTCTGCAGCGGAGCTCATCTGAGACCAGTGTCACGCCCACACCCTGCGGGGCTGCCCAGGCTTTCTGGATTGTTCTCTGCGGTGACAAACGGTAGGCTGGTTCCTCTGTGTGCTTCAAACTGTCCCCTGGCCTCCAGGCCGGCCCCGCACGCCCCCTGGTCTTCCTCCCCACAGGACCGGCTGCATCCAGAAGTGGCTATGAGAGGCGCTGCTGTCCCTCCCGTGACCTCACGTGGCCAAATCCATGCCCACCGGCCATTCCTCCTCCTCCACCCCAAGGTACCGACAGAGCTCTTCAGACAGGGGCTTTTCACTCAGTCATCTCTTTCTTCGCCGGTTCCCAAGCTCCGAGCTTTCTCGGGGGGCTACTCTCTGGATGTTCCGAACGCGATGAACGACAGCACACGGAGACACGGCATGTGCGAGGGACAGGAAGATGGGCTGATTTGGCAAGCGGATGCTGGGACGCGCCACACACGTGGCAGTCTGGAAGGCACGGTCGGGACCCGACCGCAGGGAAGCCCGCTCGGCTCCAGGATCCCCCCACCCGCACCCAGGGCCTGATGGCAAGCGCCCAGACAGGTCACAAGACTCTGAACAAGGTGCTGGTGCAAGGACAGGACACAGGACAGCTGTGCAGACGGCCTGGGACCGTGAAGGTCAGCAGGGACAGCGTGGAACAGTGTGGGACGATGTTGTGGGACAGAGGACAGTCGTTGGCGGGGAAACGGCCAGCAGGACACGGAGGCCGCCGCCCACGTGGGAAACGCCACGTGAGCTGAGGGGAGGTTGGATCAACACGGACAGCAGGACATGGCGGACGCGCACAGGCAAGGGGAAGCGCAAGGCCGCACGGCAGGGGCCACCGAGGCGGGCATGCAGCTGGGGGAGCCGTGCAGAGGAGGACAGGCAGAGACGAGCTCCACGGAGAGGGGGCCGCGGCCGCAGGACAGCGGGCAGAGAGGCCACTGTCATCAGCAGGAAGCCCGCCGCGTCCACTGAGCAGCAGGGTCCCGAGTGAGCTGCTCGGGCTTCAGAGGAGGCCGCAGGGATCCAGCTCCGCGCAGCTCCGCAATGAGAAGCACAGATGTGCTTCCCGAGGAGTGCGGTGGCCCGAGGAAGGGGGAAGCTCTTAGAAATGAGGAACCTGGGGACAGGCGCGTCTGAGCCGACCTCGTAGTCGGCGAGCACTCCAGGCCCAAGAAGGACGTGAAACTATTCAGGGAGAAGGGAATCGAATACTGGAATGGCCTACAAGAGGGTGTGGCAGACAAGGAGAGAGGAGGCCGGTAGTCACACGTACTCCGTTTTCCAGACTGCGGTGGTTTTCTTTCTTGATTTACACTCTGTCTCGAGTGCAATTTTCCCCACGTCTGGGTGATTCTGATTAATGCTGCTGTGAGCACGGGGGTGCGGAAATCTGTTTGAGCCAGGGTTTGTTTCCTCCGGATGTATTCCCAGAAGTGGGACCGCTGGATCCCGTGCTGGTTCGGTGTTTAACGTCCTGCGGGCCCTGCTTACCGCGCTCCGGAGCGGCCGCCCCAGTCCGCATTCCCGCCCACGGTGCACAGGGGCCCCTTTCTCCGCATCCTTGCCAGCACCCGCTAGCTCTGTCTTTCAGAAACGGCCATTCTGACGGGTGTGAGGGGGCATCTCATCATGGTCTTGACTTGCATTTCCCTGATGACTAGAGATGCTGAGCGTCCCTTCATGTGCCTGTTGACCTTTTGTATGTCGTCCTTAGAAAAATGTCTATTCAGCTACTTTGCCCATTTTTTAATTAGCTTGTTTGTTTTGCTGTTGAGTCGTATGAGCTCCTTATAGGTTTTGGATCAGTTCCTTATCAAACGTATGGTTTGCCAATATTTCTTCACTTTGTTGGTGGTTCCCTTTGCTTTGCAGAAGATTTTCGAGTTTGATGTGGTCCCACTTGTTTACTTTTCATTTTGTTGCCCTTGCTTTGGGTGTCATATCCAAAAACTCATGACCAAGACCCACATCAGGGAGTTTCCTTCCCGTTTTCTTATAGGACTTTCATAGGGCTCGGGTCCTGCATTTCAGTCCCTAGTCCATTCCTAGTTAATTTTTGTGAGCAGTGTATGATGGGCGTCCAGTTTCATTCTTTTCCATGTGACTGTCCTGTTTTCCCAAGAGACCATCTTCTCTGCATTGAGTGTTCATGGCTCCCTTATCAAATGGCAGTTGCTTGTATGTGCCTGGCTCTATTTCCGGGCTTTCGGTTCTGCCCCATTGGTCTGTGGGACTGTTTTTATGCCACTGTCGCCCCAGTTCGATTCCTGTCGTTTTATGGTACAGCTTGAAATCACAGAGTGTGATGCCTCCCGCTTGGTTCTTCGACATCATAAGCCTTGTAAGAGATGGGAGCACTTCAAGACTCTCAGAGAGGAACCAAAACCAGCCGACCACCCTACGTGCCCATCCGCGGATGAAGGGCAAATGAGCTGAGACATGGAGTAATATTCAGCTGCAAACAATTGGGAAACCCTGTCGTTTGTTTTAAGATTTTATTTATTCATTTGAGAGAGAGAGAGAGCACGCACAAGAGAGTGAGAGAGCAGGAGAGCACAAGCAGGGGGAGAGGCAGAGGGAGGGAGAGTAGCAGACTCCCCGCTGAGCAGGGAGCCCGATGCGGGGCTTGAGCCCAAGACCCTGGGATAGTGACCTGAGCCGAAGGCAGATGCTCAACCGACAGAGTGCCCACGCACCCCAGGGAATCCCGTCATTTGTGACAGCATGCATGGACCCTGAAGGCATTACTGCTCGGGGGACTGACTCTGCAGGCCCCCGCTCCAGGGGGGGCGGGGGAGGGGAGCCGGAGGAAGGGGGCCGGCAGGTGCAGACTCCCCTTCGAGAGGTAAATGCCCACCAGGGATGCGAAGCGCATCGGGAGGACCGCAGCTAGCCCTCCGTGTGACACACAGGGAACCTGGTAAGAGCAAGTCCTTGGAGTTCTCATCCCAAGGATAACTTTTTTTTTCTTTTCTTTCTTTTCTCTTTATTATGTCTTTATGAGATGATGGATATTAGCTGAACCTATGGCGATCATTTCATGGTATCTGTAAATGAAACCATTGTCCTGTATACGTTAAACCTTTATAGTAATTATCTCTTACTAAAACTGGGGGAAGTGCAATTTTTAATATCTGTTTTAAAAGCCCTTATACCCTCTATGCCATACCTGGTTCTCCATTAGGGCCAGGGGGTCCTATGTCACCGGAATCTCCTTTTTCACCTGAAAAAGGAGAGCAAGGTCAAAGCAAGGTCAAGCAGAGGTGGGACACGTCACTTGAGGCTAAAACTGCCAAGGTTCACAATGTTATTTCTTCCCCGTGTAACGTCCCAGGGTTTCCCGCAGAGCCTCTGTTGGCTGTGGATACAAGGAGTCGTGTTCTGCAGGTAACTCAGGCCCTATCGATGTGACATGGATGTGACATAGGCCTGTCACGGGATCTGAGAGATGACCCGACGACCCTTCTTCAGGTCGAGTCTGAGAAATCCCGGGTGTGTCACAGGACGGTCTGTAGATATCATGTCAGAACCCCTGGGTCAGTAACAACTAAATCTGACTCCAAGTCTCCCCTCCCGACGGCAGGGAAACAGTGATGCGGGCACTGGGT
>CM052811.1:1435138-1454478 GCA_028533885.1 Nasua narica | reverse complement strand
TGCCCTCCCTTCCCCTGTGGTCTTGCATGCTATTCCGTATTATTCCACGCATGAGTAAAACCAGATGGTAATTGTCTTTCTCTGCTTGACTTATTTCACTTAGCATCATCCCCTCCAGTTCCATCCCTATCGAGGCAAATAAATGGTCGGTATTCATCCTTTCTGATGGCTGAGTAATACTCCATTGTGCATACGGACCGCATCTTACCCATTCGTCTGTTGAAGGGCATCTCGGCTCCTTGCACAGTTTGACTATTGTGGACATTGCTGCTCTGAGCATTGGAGTGCATGTACCCCTTTTCACTACATCCGTGTCTTTGGGGTAAATACCCTGTGCAGTCGTTGGGTCCTAGGGTAGCTCTACTTGTAACTCTTGAGGAATCTCCACACTGTTTTCCAAAGTGGCTGCACCAACTTACATTCCCACCAACAGTGTAAGGATTCCCCTTTCTCCGCATCCTCGCCAACATTTGTTGTTCTCAGTCTTATTAATTTTAGCCATTCTCACTGGTGTGAGGTGGGATCTCATAGCAGTTTTGATTTGTATTTCCTTGATGGCAAGTGCTGTGGAGCATTTTTTCTTGTGTCTGTTGGTTATTTGTATGTCTTTGGAGAAGTGTCTGTTCATGTCTTCTGCCCATTGAAGAACCAATTTTTCAAGTTGCTGAATCACAAGACATTAAACCAAGTTTTAAATAGTTAATCATGTGGCTTTCACTAAAATTAGTATTTATTTGTGTCCATTTAAAACTTGTTTTTATAACCATATGTGTGCTTCTTTAGGACTGTTGTGCATTCTCTAATATGTTAATACCAGACGATAGTGGAGATGATCTCAAAACTTCTACTCTGTGGGGTGCACAACGAAATAGTTTGGGAACTAATGTGCTAAACATTGTCACCACAATTTTCCTGGGTAAACTTGCTGTTGAAAGAGACAAATACGCAGTTGACTTGAATAACACGGGCCCAGGGGTACTGCCTGCTCTGTCGTTGAAAATCCACTCCCTCCAAAACTCAACAGCTATTCACTTAGTGTTGCCTGGAACCCTCAGTAAAATGACAGTTTTGGCTGGCTCAGTCAGTGGAACATGCGATTTAGTCTCAGGGTTATAAGTTCGAGCCTCGTGTTGAATGTAAAGACTACTTAAAAATAATCTAAAAAGAATGAGGGTGCCTGGGTGGCGCAGTTGGTTGAGCAACTGCCTTCAGCTCAGGTCATGATCCCGGAGTCCCGAGATCGAGTCCCACATCGGGCTCCCAGCTCCTTGGGGAGTCCGCTTCTCACTCTGACCTTCTCCCTTCTCATGCTCTCTCTCACTCTCTCTCTTTCCAAATAAATAAATGAATGAATGAATAAATAAAATCTTTAAAAACAAATTTAAAAAGAATGAGAAAATAGTGTCCCACTGTGTTCATTAAAAACAAAATTCACGTGTAAGTAGACTCTCCAAGCTCAAACCCACACAGTTCAAGAGCCAACTGTATAGAATATTCTCTTTTTTTTAAGGTTTTATTTGACAGATCACAAGTAGGCAGACAGGCAGAGGGAGAGAGGGAAGCAGGCTTCCCGCTGAGCAGAGAGCCCGATATGGGGCTAGATCCCAGGACCCTGAGATCATGACCTGAGCTGAAGGCAGAGGCTTTAACCCACTGAGCCCCCCAGGCGCCCCTGGATAGAATATTCTTGAAGATCTTTAGATCTTAAACCTACAAGAATGGATGTGTATCATTTATTACAGAAAGTCATGGTGTTTAAATCTTTTCCCTGCTAGGTGTGTATCAGGTCCAGGCTTTTCTCCCTGACTGATAAAGGTACACAAAGTTGCAAAGCTCCTACGTAGAACATTTTTGAACTTTGAGGCACTGAGATGCATAATTTTAGATCTTTCTATGAATACTTGATATTTATAAAAGTCTATAACTATGATAAAACCACAGGTCACGGCAATAGAGACCCTTCAGTTCCCAGAGATGGTCCTGGTTGCAGAGAACCCCGCTGCTGGTGCCCTCAGCTCTACGGGTGAGGGATAAGACACTTCGTCTGAATGCCTCTTTGGCAGTTCTGCTTTTACTCAGAATTCTACCAGACACAATCAAGGTCATGCTCTGTGGGAACGTATTTAAACGAGGCTTCCGTTTGATTTCGCGTGTTCCCTGCTGCTCCTCGAGCAGCCTCAGCGCCCCACTGGAAGGGAACCAGGCAGGCTCCGTCTTCAGCTGTGAGCTGGCAGCCCGCACGCCCCACGCCCGGCCGCTGTCCCGCCCACGCTATTCCTAGCTGTGTCTGTGGCAGTTGGCGAGCCCGGAGCTGTCGGGATGGGCCAGTTAGGGCCTGAGTGCGGCACTGACCGCTGGTCACGTAGTCACCGCGGTTCGGGTGTGCGCCCAGGCACATTCGGTCATCGCAGGGCTGCCGCCTTCCCCGAGCTGCCTCGTTTCTGTGACTTCAGACCTCACTCTAGGACGGAGGACTGGCCGGGACTAGCCAGGTCTCCTAGTTCTTCCAGTTCGAACGGTCACGGCCCCGAGTCCTAAAGCGATCGCTGCAGACTACCTCTCAGCACCCGCCAGGGAGGTGCGTGTGCTTAACAGAGTGCCCGGCACGGAGTCAAACCTAATGTTTGTTTCAAGAATATAGGAGCTTTCTGGGGTTCCTGGGCGGCTCGGTTGGGCATCCGACTCTTGGTTTTGGTTCGGGTCATAATCTCATGGTGGGGGTCGAGCCCCGCATTGGTCTCCACGCTCAGTGAGGAGTCTGCTGGAGACGCAGTCGCTACCTCTTCCCCCGCCCCTCCCTCCACTTGAACTGTCTCACGCTCTTTTTTTTTTTTAAAGATTTTGTTTATTTAACAGCATAAGCAGGGGGAGTGGGAGAGGGAGAAGCAGGCTCCCCACCGAGCAGGGAGCCCATGCGGGACTCAATTCCAGGATCCCGGGATCATGACCTGAGCTGAAAGCAGACGCTTAACCAACTGAGCCACCCAGGTGCCCCATAAATAAATAAATCTTAAAAAAAAATACTATAATAGTATAAAAAAATACTATAATACTATAATAGTATAATAGTATCTGTCCTTGAAAACCAGATCTGTTCTATCACGTCCGGAGGGAGGAGCGAGAATCGGTGGAATCTGTCTCCCGATGAGCAGAGTGTCCAAGAACCATCTCGCAGGCGCAGGGAGACTAGGGGACAGCCAGGTCGCCACTCTCCACTCGGCCAGTGGAACAAAGGAAGTTCTATTCTCTTTTCCAGTGGGTTGCTTTTTCCATTTCATGCTGTGTGGCTTTCCTGAACTCTTTCAACATCCCTGGGCCTCGGTGCCCTCTCGGTAACATGAGGGGGTTGCAGAAGGATACGCTCTTAAAATCCCCGCCCGCGGGCGCCTGGGTGGCTCAGTTGGTTGAGCGACTGCCTTCGGCTCAGGTCATGATCCCGGAGTCCCGGGATCGAGTCCCATATCGGACTCCCGGCTCTGCGGGAAGTCTGCTTCTCCCTCTGACCTTCTCCCCTCTCATTCTCAGTCTCTCTCTCTCTAATAAATAAATAAAAAAAATCTTTAAAAAAAAAAAAAATCCCCGCCCGCCCAAGGGATGGGAGGTGGTGTCCGCGCTGGGGGCTCGCCTCAAGCAGCTCTTGGGGGAGCACCGAGAGGGCATCGCTGTGTGTGTTGGTGACGGGCGTATTTCAGACAAGACGGTACTTTGGACAAAGGCTGTGCCGAGACAGCCGGTATGTCGTTAGTGGTCAGTACGTGTTGATGACTTTGGTGTAATCAGGATTGACTCAGGCTGCTCGTCTCCCTGGGACCCAGCTGCGAATGAGTGCGGACCAGCACTGATGTAGGTGAGGGCACGGCTCAGATCCCGTTAGGTTGTGAAGCCGGCTCCATGCCAGGCCTCCCGGTAGACCCGGTAAGTGACGGCCTCTGCCCTCCAGGATCCGTCCTGCCCAGCGGGCGAGGCAGACACAAATGGCTATCAGGAAACAATCAGGAAACAAGGCGGCCTTGACTTCGCACACTGCGCAGTGCGCCTAGAACACTTGCTTCCTGTGGCTCTTAGGGTCCGTTCCTTTGACTTATGTTTACCCCAAACGAGATGTGCAGGAGTGACTTGGGAGGGGCCACAAAAACACAGAGGACCGCCACCCAGAAGTCCCCCGTGTGGAGTCACCAGCTGGGACAGCTGCCCTCGCTATTGACTTTCATGCTATTTCCCGGCACAGGATGTGGCCTCCCAGGGCCGCTAACCTCAGGCCATTGACGGGCCTGATCGTGTGGTCACGCGCTGGCTCCTCACGGCTCCCACGTGGCTGCCGTGGAGACGGGCGCCATGGCCAGCAGGTCCTTCCCCGCTTCGGTCCGGGGCTGATTTGTTGGCTTTTGGTTCCTGTGCTGGAGCAAGAGTGTGTGGTCTCGTGGGGCGGCCGAGGAGAAGAGGCGGGGAGTGAGAAGGGGCAGGACAGTGCCACGTGATGCGTGGGTGTCCCCACGTGTCGGGCCCTGCGGTGGGCCACCTAGTCTGTTAACTCCAGGCCTTAAGCGCCCTGCGAAGGAGGCGGCAGTGGGCAGAGAGTGGCCCCTGGACCAGCAGCCCCAGCATCGCTCATCGTGTGGGAACTGGTTAGAAACGGAGGTGCCCAGATCCCCCACCAGCTACCGGCTCAGGAGGTCTGGGGGCGGGGGGCACAGCGGTCTGTGCTTTCAGAGGTCTTCTGGGCGGTTCTGGTGCACCCTCACATTCGAGACGCGGTGATCTCGGGTGCCGTAATGACCCTAGACGGCATGATGTCAGACAAGCGGCATTCACATCCGTCTTGCTGGCGGGCTACTGGGTGAAGCCAGAGCTGCGCCTCCCAGCGGGCGCGGTGGGCTCCAGCTCTGATGGGCGCGGCCGTGGCGCCCGAACTCCTTGACCGCCGGGGACCGTGTCCACGAGGGGCCGGTGTAGGCCCAATGCCGCTCCGCACACTCCGGGAGCTCTGGAGAGACGGAGCCGTCGGGAGGGGGCGGGGCGGCCCAGGTTAACGTCCTGAAGGACAGAGTCTCTGGAGCAATGGAGGCCTGGCCGGGGGACCTCCGGGAACGTTCCCATCCAGAGACAAATGGGCTGGATCTGGCTCTTTGTGCAGATTTCTCCGTTATCTCTGGGAAATGTAAATAGTCACTGGGAGCCGCGCCAGATTCTCATCCTGACCCGCTGCGCGCGGCCAGGCTGCTCGAGGGGCCAGAGTTCAGGAGGAAGAGCCTGTGCCCCACGGCACGACTTCAGGGCTTTCAAGAAAAGATGGGGAAGGAGGGACAGAGGGAGGGCAGGAAGCCAGAGAAGCCTGAAGGGAGAAGGACCCACTGGTTTCTCGTGACTTTTCGGTGCGTATTTGCAAGGCAGGCGTACCCAGGATTTCTAAGGGAAAAACGGTTGTAATTGACAATTGACTTGGAACAGGTCAGTTAGTGTGATATTATCACTTAACTCTGTAACCAAGAGTAATTCTCAGGTTTGGGCACTTTTTTAAAAAAAGCCCTGAACTGTTTGGGACACAAAGTGAAAGGTAAGTGACCAGGTCGGCTGGGGCAGGCCTGCGGGCTGGGGGCTCTCCGCCGTCGGGAGAGCCGAGCTCTGGGGAGGCAGGGGGGGCCCGGCCCGGCACGTGCGCCAGCGGTGGCACCTTGGGCAGGTGCCCTCTTCTCTGCCCCGTCTCTGGAGCTCTAGCCGGAGCGCCTGGCTGGGCGGCCTGGTTGTGAGGACTGAGCTCGTGGCTGACTGAGCGGGCCTCGCTGGGACCCGGGTGCTGGCCCTTCACGGGGGGACGCACCCCAGCAACGCGGCGTGCCGCCAGTTTCCACCGTCGTCTCAGGCCTCGGGTCGGGAGGCGTTGGAGTAGCTGGACGCACCTTTGGGGTCTGGCTACGGGGCTCCCACATGAGCACTCTCGCCATCTGGAGCCTGGTCACTCTTTGTGGTGGGGACCTTCCTGTCCACCGCAGTCCCCGGAAGCCGGTACTCCGTGCCCCCAGCCCCGCGGTGTGGGAGGATCTCCGGCCACATGTCCCCGGGCGGGGAGTAGGGGCCAGGTGAAGTTGAGTTGGGGCTGTGTTCCTTCGGATTGAGGTGGGTTGAGTTCTGACACCTGCTAAGACACGGGTGAACCCCGAGGACATCATGCTCCGTGAGAGAAGCTGGTCACCTTGGATTCCAATTACATGAGATACTTCGAGTGGTCAAAATCATAGCAAGTTCAGCAGCAGTGGCCAGGGGCTCAGGTGGGCTGTAATGGGGACACAGCGGTGTGGGGACAGAAGTTCAGTTTCACAAGGCGGAAAGATCATGGAGACGGATGGAAGGCCCACACGACATTACGAATGTAGTTAATACACCCAACTCCACACTAGAACGTCATTACGATGGGAAATTGTTATGTATTTTATACAATATATGAAATCTTGAGTTGGTTGAGAAGGTTTGTGTAGGTTCTCTGGTCCATCCCCCTGTATCCTAAGTCTTAAACTGGGCAGACTGATTCCTCCTACTTTATTCTTCATCTCAGTGTTGTTTTGGCTATCCTGCTTCCTTTGTCTTTTCGTGAAAATTTGACAGTAATCCTGTCTCTGTCTACAAAATGTCTCGCTGGGATTTTAACAGGTATTGTGTTAAGCTTGCAGATCACTCTGGGGGAGAATCAGCCTCTTCCCCGGGCGCCGAGCCTCCCAGTCTGAGAGCGTGACTCAGTTTCTTAGAGCTGCTGTGATTTTCCTGCTTGGCACTTAGATGCGGACATGTTTTGTTAGATTTACCCTGAGGCATTTAATTTCTTTGGGTGATTGTAGGTGATTTTGAACTTCAGAGTATGTGTGTCCCTTGCCAGCTTGTAGAGGTGCACTTGATTTCCGCATGTTCGTGGTGAGCTCAGAGCCTCGCCGAGCTCCCTTCTGGGTTCTAGGAGTTTTTGTAGACTCCTTGGGATTCTCCAAGGAGACGGTCATGTCATCTGCAACAAGGGGCTGTTCTGTGTTTCTTTTCGGACCCAGGGGCCTTTCATTCCCATCCCAATTTTTTCGCGCCGACTGGGACTCCCAGCACTGTGTCGGATAAGCGGTCTGAGTGGAAGTCTGGGTGTGCCCTCATACTAGGAGGGAGATGGTCAGCCCTTCCTGAGTACGACGCCACTGTAGGTTTTTTGACATAGATGCTCTTGATCAAGCTGAGAACTCCCCATCCCTATTTTTCAGAGGGTTTTTATCATGAAGAGGTGTTGAATTTTGTCGAATATTTTTGTACCTGTTGATACGA
Source organism: Nasua narica (assembly GCA_028533885.1). Lineage (NCBI taxonomy): Eukaryota > Metazoa > Chordata > Mammalia > Carnivora > Procyonidae > Nasua > Nasua narica. The sequence continues at coordinate 1,447,185 of CM052811.1, read as the reverse complement.
TTTTTCACTGTGCTAACAAAGGGTGGTTGGTTATGTTGGTTTACTTTTGAATATTGACCCAGCCTTGCATCCCTGAAATACTCCACTTGGTCATAGTATATACATCTTTTTTTTTTTTAATTTTTTTTTTACACGTTGATTCAGTTCAAGATTTATTTATTTATTCGATATATATAGAGAGATTACAAGTAGGCAGAGAGGCAGGCAGAGAGAGAGGGGGAAGCAGGCTCCCTGCTGAGCAGAGAGCCCGACGCGGGGCTCGATCCCAGAACCCTGAGATCATGACCTGAGCCGAAGGCAGAGGCTTTAACCCACTGAGCCCCCCAGGCGCCCCTTTTTTTTTTTAAGATTTTATTTATTTATTAGAGAGACAGAGAAAGTGAGAGAGAGCATGAGAAAAGAGAAGGTTAGAGGAAGAAGCAGACTCCCCGTGGAGCTGGGAGCCCGATGTGGGACTTGATCCCGGAACTCAAGGATCATGACCTGAGCTGAAGGCAGTTGCTCAACCAACTGAGCCACCCAGGCGCCCTACATCTTTTTTATATATTGCTGAATTCTATTTGCTAACATTTTTTTAAAGATTTTTTTTATTATTATTTGACAGAGAGAGCGAGTGAGATCACAAGTAGGCAGAGAGGCAGGCAGAGAGAGAGAGGGGGAAGCAGGGTCTCCGCCGAGCAGAGAGCCCGATGCGGGGCTCGATCCGAAGACCCTCAGATCATGACCTGAGCTGAAGGCAGAGGCTCTAACCCACCGAGCCGCCCAGGTGCCCTATTTGCTAACATTTTGATTTTTGTATCTATAGTCATAAGGGTTATCAGTCTATATTTTTCTTTTATTTTTTTACTGTTTTTGGTTTTGGTATTAAGGCAACACCAACTTCATAAAATGAATTTGTAAATGCTCCTCCCTCTTCTTTTTCCTGGAAGAGGTGTGAAAAGTTGGTGTTAATTTTTCTCTGAAACTTTGGTTGAATTCTCTTGTAAAGTCATCTGCCCGGAGCTTCTTTCCAGTTTTTGTTACACATTCAATCCTCTTAATTTTGTATTTCATGTTGGGTCTATTGTGGTAGGTCGTGTGTTTTCCAGGAAGTGACCCATTGGGTCTAAGTTTTCATATTTATTTATGTTATAAAGAATCCATTGTTTTTCATGGAAATTTCTGATGTATATGGAATTCCACAGTTTTTTTTTAAGATTTTATTTATTAATTTGTCAAAGAGAGAGAAAGCAGGAGAGCACAAGCAGGGGGAGGGGCAGAGGGAGAAACAGATGCCCCACTGAGTAGGGGGCCAGATGCGGGGCTCGATTCCAGGACCCCGGGATCGTGACCTGAGCCAAAGGCAGCTGATTCGCCAGCTGAGCCATCCAGGCGCCCCTGAATTCGACAGTTTTTACAAAATGAGTAATCTGTTGTGACTTTTTTCAGGCTAAATAAAAATACACCTTTGAACGTAGCCTTGTGTGATCGTAATTGTACGTGTGTATCTTTTTCTTAAAGAAGTCCCCTCCGCTCATGGCGCGAGAGCCAGCAGCCCGACGGGTTTTGCCGGACCTGAGAGAGTAGGTGAGCGGCGTGAGCGCAGGCTCGCGTGGGGCGCGTGGGGCGAGGTCCCGGCAGGCAGTCCACAAGCAGGGAGTGCCTCGAGCTGAAACCCTACAGGGAGAGCGTGGAAGAGGCCGGGCCTGCTGTGGCCCCACTGCTGCCCACCGCTCTCCCTGCCTCCCCCCACGCCCACCCTCCTCAGGCTTCCTTCCTCAAAAGGCGAAGAGAAGGGGCACAGCAGACACAGAAGGGCCGGGATGGGTGCCTGGGGTGAAGGGCTGGAAGGGCATCTGCGGCGGGTCCGCGGCCCGGCCCGGGGCTGCTGCGCGTTCCCACACTCCACCGACCTCCCGCCGGACAGCTGATGTATCTCAAACAGGAAATCTTTGCGATAACGCTGCAGACGCCAGCCTGCTTTGCTGGGAAGCCTGACAGCCCGGGCCATGCTCGCCTGGCCTGTGGGGCTCGGCGGTCTCCGTAAATAGCAGCCATGAGGCTCCCGGGCGCAGTGTCCTCGCGGGTCCCCGACGGTCGGGACGCCCCCTTCGCCTGGAGCGCGCGGCAGGTAGGGACGCTGGCCCGGTGACCGGCAGCCTTGGGGAGCAGGGCGGGGGCCCGCCACTCGATGGGAGTACCTGAGCGAGGGGGGCGAGGTTCCCGAAGCGGCCAGGGGGAGGACTTGGGTGGAAGGGGGGATGGCAATCTGTTCTTTCGTCCCCGCGAAGGTTGGGGTCGGTCCAGTGAGTGGATCTGGCTCTAGAATTCCAAGGTCTGACCAATTCAGGAGTTCAGGGTAGAAATTTATGGAGCTGGCTCACGAGGGGGACTCACGAGGAGGAGGCTTCTCCGCTCTGCGCACATTCCAAGAGGTGCAGCCGTGTTTCCCCGAGTCCCCGGTCCCCGTGTGAAAGCTGGCCGCAGCGCCGACTGCATGCTCCCCGGGAATGTCCCCCACCTGCGGGTGGGCCACGCGGGCTGCAGCAGTCACCTGTACTCAAGGCCCGAGGCTGTGTTCTGGGCTCGGTAATGGGGCAAAGGCAGGACCGGAGTGGGGGCCCCTGGTCTCCCCAACTGGGTAAGACATGGTGTGACGGGGGCCGTCCTCCCGGCCAGCTGGCCTCCGGGCTGAAGGCAGGTAGTACGTAGGAAAGCCGCGGCACGTGCGTCCACAGAACTGATCTGATGGGAAACACGCTCCTTGCCCGGCACAGCCGAGCCCGAGCTGTCACCGCGAGGGCCCCTCATCTGCGAGTTTGAGAAACCTGGACGCCGGGAGAGGACAGGCAGACGGTTTGCAGAAAGCTGGGGGAAGGGCCTCTTCCTCCTTAGTGTGTGCCCTTCAAGTGGGCCCTGGGGAGACCCCGTGTCACCGCGGAGAGCAAGCAGCTAGGCGGGGATCCGTTCTCGGGGCTCCCTGACGCTTCCAGATGGTTCTCAGGCCATAAATGCTGCAAAGACTTAAAGAAAATGTAGGATTGTGAGTTTAGCAACTTATACCACATTTTTTTTTTACTATTTCATTCTTTTTTTAAAAAAAAAAAATTTAGGGGCACTTGGCTGGCTCAGTGGGTTAAAGCCTCTGCCTTCGGCTCGGGTCATGACCTCAGGGTTCTGGGATCGAGCCCCGCATCGGGCTCTCTGCTCAGCGGGGAGCCTGCTTCCCCCTGTCTCTCTGCCTGCCTCTCTGCCTCCTTGTGATCTCTCTCTCTGTGTCAAATAAATAAATAAAATCTTTTAAATAAATAAATAAACATTTTATTTATTTACTTGAGAGAGAGAATTTCATTCTTACAATGAACTTCTACTAAGAATTCCAAATTGAATTTCCCCTCGAAAGCCCTGGCTTGCTGTGCTGAAGGGTCTCTGGCTGGATCAGGATGTGGTTCTTAGGGCCCGGCGGGCCGTGGCTTCTCCGTTGATGGAATTCCTCTCTGGTAAGGACAGGGAAGACTGGGACGCCCAGGGCAGAGCTGGAAGCTAGAAGCTTCCGAACGCCCCTCCCCCGCCCCGGCCGCCCTGGTCTCCTCGGAGGAGGGAGGGGGAGGAGGAGCCGCAGATGCAGGAGCCCGGGGCCTGCAGGGGGGGTTCTGGCTGCTGTCTGTGTGCCTCCTGCGAGGCTCAGCCCCGGCGAGGTGGCGGCCGACGCTCTCCTGACACAACCGTCTCTAGCTGGGGACGGAACTCCCGCGTCGCCTTTGGACGCCTGAGACATTAAAAAACATCTGAACCCCGTCCGCCTCCACAAACACCAAGAAGCAAGTATCCGTAGACTCGAGCCCAAATGTAAATGGGTCAGATGTTTACCATGACTTTTTAAAATTGAGACATAATCGACACCCATTATACTATCATTACTGGTAAAAGCTAAGTTCTGGAAAGAACCCACATTTGCTTCTGGAGCAGCAGCGGGGCTCGTTCGGTGAAGAGCACTGCAGCAAACAGGCCTGGCTGCCCCTTCCTTAGGAATTCCAGGTCCCTGATGGCAGGGTCGGGAGCCATCGCGAGGCCGTCCCACCCGCACTGGCCGCGTCCAAGGCGCTGGCCCGGGGAGGCCGCGTGGACCTGAGGCAGGAGGAGCCCTCGAGGAGCCAGGAAAACCAGCCGCAGGAGAGACCATTAAATTCTAGGTGTTGCCGTTGTGAACTTCAGTCTGTTCCTTCATTCACTGCTTCATGTGGCCTTTTGTTCGCTCAGCTCAGGGCCTGCTAAACTCCTGCCCGGGGCCCGAGCGCGTCCCCTGCTGCAGGCGGTGGTCACGTGTGACCCACCTCCGGAGCAGGTCACCGGCCCAGCCCAGGGACCCGAGGCCCAGCGTCGGGGGAGAAGTGAAAGGAGCAAAGCTCATCCCTGCGGTCCGCGCGTCTCTTCCCTTCCCCTCTGAGTCGCTCCCTTGGGTGAGCGCGGGCGGGCCGAGCACCAGCCAGGAGGTCCAGCTGGAGGGGAGGCGGCGTCCAGCCTCCAGCGGCTGAGGCCTCGCCACCATTACAGTGAGAAGCCAGGTCCAAGGTGGTTTTGGGAATTAAAGGAGGTTTGTGTGCCCATGTGTGGTAGTAAACAGTGGCTCCTTGTGTCTCTCCCAAACATAAATAACACACGGTAAAAGCTGCCACCGTAATGGAAGGAGGTGGGCGGCCCCCGACTTGGGGGCTCCGTGCTTGGACGACCGGGAGAGGTCAGGGGCGTCCCAAGGCCCCAGGTCCGACCCCACCTTCCCTACCTACTAGTGGGGAACTCGGGGCAGATGGCTTCATTTCCGTCATCTCTGGTTCCCTGGCCTGTGAACTGGGAGTGACGTGCTGGGGACGGCTGGCCTTCCCCAGAACGCCATCGAGGGGACATTCATCCTCACCCCTGCCCTTCACAGTGTGTCCTGTGCCCCCACCGAAGGGAGTGGGGTCCTCGCTGCAAGGTGTCACAGAGCACACATGGGTCTGCCTGCGTCCATCGCGTGCAGAACGTGGCCAGAGTGGGGGCTGGGGCACAGGACATCTCGGAGCAGAGGCTCGGGCTTCCTGGACCGTGGGGCCTGCCCGTGTGTGCTAACAGTAGCCCCCGGCCGTCTCCGGTGAGCACCTGCCCTTGGCCGACCCCTCCAGGCCTCACATAGTTACTCCTCGCACGGGCTCTTCCCTCCCCTCCAAGCGGAGGACGCCGGCGGGCGACGGAGACATGAGGAGGCCAGGGTGCTGGTCCCAGGGCTGCCAGATGCACAGCTGTCCCCAAATCCTGTCCCTTGTGGACATCAAAGTCTCAGGGGCTGCCACCAACACTTCCTCACTGGCCCCTGGGGAAAGAATCGGTGTGCCTGACTCCCATGGGGACTCAGGGCCAGCTGTGTCCGCCCGTGTGTCCCGGCCTCCGTCCCCCTCCCACGCCCGCTGGTGACGGGTGCTATTGCAGTGACGATGACCGAGGAGCCATGGCTGTCGGGGGCCCCGCGGCAGGGTGCTGAGCGGATCAGGCTTGCTCAGACTCCACACACAGCTGTGCCGAGAGGGCTCCAAGCCGGGCCCACGGACGGTATTCTGTTAGGGGCACACCGGCGTGCACCGACGCTAGGAACCCGCGGGACACACCCGTTCACAGCCCAAGAGCGCAGCTCCAAGGGGCATGGAGGGGTCCCGGGCCCGGGGACCGCGGGGGGGCCTGGCCCGTCCCGGGGAGCTGGCCGGGCTCTGGGCGGCATGTTGGGGTTTCCAGAGGACCACACGTGTGCCTTTGTGTGTGTGAAGTCTCAGCCACAGAGACGAGGAGGCGAGAGTCTGGCGGCCGCGCCCAGGACGGGAGTCCGTGCGGCCGGGCAGAGGGAGCGAAGGTGGGCCCGCGCGGGACAGACCCGAGGGCTGGGAGGGCCCCCGACGGCTCCCTGCGCCCAGGCCCCGGCCTGCACGTGGTCACTCCCCGGTGTCTGAGTTCCTGCCACTGTGTCCCCTTCCTCGGTGCAGGAGCCGTGTCCCCCGAGCGCTCGTGATGAAGCGGCATCTGGCTGTGATGGGCCTGGCCTTCCTGTGGCTGCTTCCGGCGGGGCGCCCTCAGCAGACGGCGGACGACGCCTGCTCCCTGCACATCCTCGTCCCCGGCCTCAAAGGTAACCTCGACCTCGGCCTCCCGAGTGTGGCTGAGGCCCGAGGGCGGGCGCCGCCGGCTGGGGTCTGAGCGAGGCGCGCCTCAGTTTCCCCATATGCCAAACCCAAACGCAGGGCGGACTACAGAACGTCTACACGTTCTTTGGCCAAAGGGAGTCTGTAATTCTGAAGCCAGCCACCTGTCTGCACCTCAGCCCACAGGGACCCCGTAAAGGCCACCAACATTCGTTTCAGGCGCCACACGCACGACCTCAAATGACCTTCAGGACCAGATGATCTCATCCGGTCCATTTTGCAGATAAGGACATTGGAGGCTCAGGGACATTTGCCAGATTGGGTCACACAGCTTTGAAGCCAGTGCTCCTACTCTGGTTCCCGAGAGCTCTTACTTTTTCTTTAAAAAACAAACCGACCCCAAAACCTTTTCTCTTGCCGGCTCGCCTGTAACTTCCTTCCGGGTGGAGTTCGCTCTGTGGAGCGGATGTGGGGGGCGGGGGACACGGGCCCCGGGAACGTACCGGCCCTCAGATTGGCATCTTCCTTTGGAAGCGTCCCTGCTTTCCCCGTAGCACAGGCAGGAGGTTCCGCAGCCTTGGAATTCCCCAGCAGGATCCGCTCCGCCGTTCGAGGGCCCAGTGCGAGATCCGCGTGTGGGCCTTTTGTTCAAACGTTACCAAAACGTCTGAACCGGGCAGGGCTCCTGAGGCACGTGGGGCGGGCGAGCTCGGGCCTCCTGCTCTCGGAGCAAGGGGCCAGGGTGCGGAGCGGCCGGCCCAGGGCTTGCCCCCCAAATTCCCTTCTGCCCTTCGCTTCCCACTCCGTCCCCGTGGACCCGGCTCGGAGCCTGGTCTCTGCCAAATGGGCCTTTGGTGGGAATGCCGTCAGCTCTCCCTGTGGAGACGCGGGAGGAAGCAGACTCACATTTAGGGCTATGGACCCGTGACGAGAGTGACCGCCACCCAAGACAGAGCCGGGCGTCTCCAGAGACCAGGCCCTCGAGGGGGCGGCGGGGGCCGGTGAGGGCAGGGCCAGCCGAGGGCGGCCGGGGCGGGCGGCCTCAGGGAGCAGGACGCGGCGTGGGCTCCTTGGAGGACAGCGACGCCGAGCAGACCCTGTCCCAAGGCTGGTCCTCCAGCAGGTGAACAAGATGCATCCCCAGGTCGTGTGGAAGCGTGTGGGGTGTTTTGGGGCCGTGAACCACGTGTCCCAGACACCCTGATGAAGCGGCAACATTGTCCCATAGTCTTGGTGGCCACAGTCTGTCCGCACCAAAGGGACAGCTCCGGTACAGAAACCTTTTTTAAAAAAGACTTACTACTTGAGAGCGAGGCAGTGTGCGAGGGGCGGGGGCCGGGGCAGAGGGAGAGGGAGGGCGAGAACTGCAAGCAGGTTCCGCACTGAGCGCCGAGCTCCATCTCCCGACCCTGAGATCGTGACCCGAGCCCAAATCGAGAGTCGGACGCTTAACAGACTGAGCCACCCATGCACCCCGAGAAACTCCTTATCACACTGGGTCCTTACAATCCTGGCGCCTTCGCTGAGGTATCATCGACTGGTAAAAGGTGCATATGTTCAGGGTGACAGGTGAATTCACGGGAGCCTTGTGAAGTGACGTCACCTCCCGTGTTCCCGTTCTGGGGGTGGGGGTGGGAGTGAGGACTGGGGGTTCCTGTGTTCTGGCCCAGGAACAAGGGGACCTGGCTGATACGTGCCTTTGGGGACTCTGCTCCCCTGAGACATGACAGCTGCTGGGGTCTGCCTCCTCTCCTGCCATGGGGTGACGTCCCCTATAGAAGCGGGTGCCAGGAACCCCCACGGCCCTTCCTCAACTGGCCGCAAAGACGTCCAAGTACCTGACGTGCGTCTTCCTTGTTGGGTCGAGGATGACCCCAAATGGCATCGGGGCAACAGCTTTGTGCCATCGATCTTCACGTGATTGGCAGCGACACAAGCCAGAAGTAAATGCTAGCCACGTGTTCTTTGCTTCTTGGAGGGAGGAGGGGACAGGTTGTGAATGACGAAGCATGAGCTGGACACCTGAAATGTTAGCCTCTCCCGGCAGAGAAATAACTCGTCACATAGAACCTCATACGGTTCATCAGTCCCCAATCAATACCTGATAAAGGAAAGGGTGTGGGGAGAGGACACTGGGCTCCCCAGGCACATAGTATGGAGTGTGTGTGAGTTTTGAGGGAAGGACTTCGAGCAATACGGTCCCGGGTTTCTCACCAGCGGGGCCACGGCTCCGAACGTCCCTGAGACCAGGGGCTGGACGCAGCCCCTGTGGCAACACCACGCGGTGTCTTCTAGGATGCAGGGCACCCCATCCGCGGGGCTGGGGGGTTACCCCGCCCAGGGGCTAGGGAGGCCCCCCACAAGGACCACAGGGGAGCTCGGGGCGCCTGCCCCCCAGTACTGGCCTAGACAATTGTCCATGAGGCAGAATCTCAGGGAGAATAGTGTTTGAGGGGTTTTCTGATGATCTGAGACAGACGAGACCCTTGTGAGGTCACGCTCTTAGAGAGTCTTGTTTTTTTTTTTTTTTTTTTTTTAAGATTTTATTTATTTATTTATTAGGAAAGAGAGAGAGTGAGAGAGAGCAGGTCAGAGTGAGAAGCGGACTCCCCATGGAGCTGGGAGCCCGATGTGGGACTCGATCCCGGGACTCCGGGATCATGACCTGAGCCAAAGGCAGTCGCTCAACCAACTGCGCCACCCAGGGGCTCCAGAAAGTCTTGTTTTTAATGGTGTAGTATTTCTCTCTCCTGCCTTAGGAAGAGGACTTGTGGGGCACAAGGTGACACTTGGTGCCGCCCAGGGACTTTCCATCCTCAGGGCCTTAATGCGCACACACACAGATGTCAGGCTTTATGTGGGCCCGCGGCCGCAGGCGGGGAGCCCGGGGCCGCAGGCGGGGAGCCCATGTCCTCACTGCTTTCTCTCCAGGAGGAGTGTGAAGCAGGATGTGTAGTGTTGGTTCCCCGACGGTCTGGTGATCTCAGCCTTTCCCCGAGAGGGCTTGGATGCCCTAGGGGAGTGGCGGTCGGCCTGGAGGCCCTGGGGGGTGGTCGGCCTGGGCGCCCTGGGGCGGTCGGCCTGGGCGCCCTGGGGGGCGGCGGTCGGGACGGGCTGCCTCCTTCTCCCCGCCTGGCTCCCCCCCAAGGTGGACGTGACCCTGCCTGGCGGTGGGGCGAGCTCAGGCACACACGTAGGGGAAGGCCCGCTGTAGCCTTTGGGGCGCATCTTCCTCCGCAAAAGAAAGCTGGAGGGCGTGCTTGGCGTGCATTTCCTACGAGTGCAGACAGAGCTCCTTTGCGGTCAAGGCTGCCCCGGGGTGTGCCAGGAGACCCCGGCTGGCAGGCTGTGCGGTCGGGCTTCCGGGGGTTTCCGTGCAGTGGGGGAGCTGGCACGGGGAGCAGGTGCCGTCCCGCAGGCGGTGACACGGGCTCGCCTCGGCCCCGACCCCCTCAGCGGTGGCCTTGCTGGTGGCTCCCAGCCGGCGCCCGCGCACCTGCCACTGCCGGTCCCCGGCCCTCTCGGGGGCCGTCCGGCTCTCTCGGAGCCCAGGTCCCCAGGGCTGCGCTGGCTCCGGCAGGTCTCAGAAGCCACTTCATCAGAGAGCCCTTTTCTCTCAGTCTCAATTATGGCTTTTTCGGGATTGAAATTGTTATATTTTATCTTACTTTATCTTGTATCCTGTGCAGCTGATGAGAATTCTTACGTCAGCCTGACCCACTCAGGTGCACGTCGTCTTTACAAAATCTTCCTCTTCTTGGGTCACTGATAGAATGTTCTGTTTATTCCTGAGGTCCTGCAATGTCACTGTGTCACGTCTAAGATTTTCTCCCCGTCTCTCCCGCGTGGTTTCCCCGTGGCACTTCTGTTCTCCCACGCCTTCCCTCAGTGCTGGGAGGTCACAGCTCTTAAACCCACACAACCCTCACGGCTTCAAAGATCTGTTCTCCCTTTTCTGGAATTCCTCCAAGGTGGACATGGGCATTCGTGGGGCTTTTCTTCCCTCTCCACTTGATAACTTTAAATCCAAACAACACTTTCCAGTCCTTTATCTCTTTGCGTTGCAGCGTGAAAACATTCTCCATCCTGACCTTCTGTTTTGTGGAGCGGCTTCGATCATTGGCCGCCCTGCTGCCCAGCCTTTCCGTAGAGCAATGCGTTTCAAAAATTAATTTCACGTACAAGATTTCTGGTTGGTTCTTTTCAGTGCTTTTTACTTTTGATCATAGATGCTTGTCCTCTTGCCTTCATGAGGATATTCAGCACCTTATTTCAGGGTCAGACATGGACTGCCCCAAGGGTCGTGTTCCTCTGTTAGTTCTCTCCCGGATGTTGGTGTTCCTCAGAGGTCCGCAGGTTCTTGATGGTGAGCTCAGTCTGTTAGCTGGTGTTTCTGGTGGGTCTATCAACGTGTCTCCAAGGATTGCTATTGTAATATTTTCCTTTTTTTTTTTTTTTAGATTTTATTTATTTATTTGCCAGAGAGAGAGAGAGAGATCACAAGTAGGCAGAGAGGCAGGCGGGGGCGGGGGGGAAGCAGGCTCCCTGCTGAGCAGAGAGCCTGATGCGGGGCTTGATCCCAGGACCCCGAGATCATGACCTGAGCCGAAGGCAGAGGCTTTAATCCACTGAGCCACCCAGGCGCCCCAATATTTTCCTTTTTTAAGACGGTGAAGTACACAGAGGCTTAAGGGACACGTGTGTGCGCTAGGCATGTGTGAGCCCCCCTTCAGCCGGGGGCTGGTGGAGCCCTCATGGCTGGGGCATGCAGGTGACCGTGATGTGTCAGCTCCGTCTTCTAGTTGTTGGCACTCTCTTTGCTTTGCTCTTTGTTTACGTAAGTTTAAGTGGGATGCCGCCTCCTTCGGGCCAGATGACCAGTTTGGGGCTGGGGGATCTGTCACCTCAGTTAAGCCCTGACCAAGCGTGAGTGCCCGAGGAGAATCGCAGAGAACTGAAGCAATTTGGATGTTGGCGGGCGTCGTGCGCGCCCGGGGAGTCGCACCGACCCCGTCGGCCCCCACGTGCTCCCGCGGGGGTGGTTCGCTGTCGGGCAGACGAGCCATGTGATGTGGAACAAGGTTCCGGTCACTGGAGAGGAGAGACAGCTGGGGAGCAAATCGGGAGGAGAAACCAGGCGGGTCAGGCGAGAAGGTGGCCGTCAAGACCTGGGCTCCACATGAAGAGCCCCCGAGGACGGTTTTAAAAATGGGACGTTATCTGCCTGCACGTTCAGCCTGGTGGTGGTTTTAAGAAGGGACATAACATGATGGGATCTGTATTTTAGGAAGACGGTCTGGGTGTGGATTAGAGTGGGGGCAGGAGGAGGCCTAGGGAGGGACCTCGATGCGTCCAACTCCAGCCTCTGCTCCTGCCGCCGCCTCCTCGCGGGCATGTCCAGTTCCGTGCGCGTCTGTCCTGCGTGGGCAGTGTGAGCGCGGTCCCCAAAGCTGCATGGAGCCCTGGGGCCACCCCGACGGGGACAGAACAGGGAGTGGCCGGGCAGACCCCACAGAGCTCGGCAGAGGCTCGCGCTTCGCCGACGAGGGAGACGGGAAGGCAGATGACGGCGGGCCCGGGCCTTGCAGGCCGGGAGAACCAGTGTGTGGGCCGGAAGCAGGAGCAGCACAGGAGGGACCCATCTCGGGGAGAAACCGTCGGGTCGATGTCAGCGTGCTGAGTGTGGGCGAGCAGGAGACGAGCCGCCCCTCTCCCTGCTCCAGGTCTGAACGGGAGAAGCGACAGACCAAAGACGAGCAGGACTCGTGACAAGGGCCAGGGGCACGGGCTCGAGTAGGACCCAGCTGGCCGGCGCACCGGAATGGGTCACAGGGTCCGCACCCCCGGACGTGCGCTGCACCCCGTCCTGCTGACGGGACCCTGTGTGTTCTTCCCAGGTGC
>CM052811.1:1417363-1434638 GCA_028533885.1 Nasua narica | reverse complement strand
GAGTGTGAGTGTGAGGAGTGTGTGCTGTGCGTGTGTAATGCATGGAGAGTGAGGAGTGTGTGCCGTGTTGAAGGGAGTGTGAGTGTAAGGAGTGTGTGTACCGTGATGCGGAGAGTGTGCGGAGAGGAAGGAGACTGGTGGGCGAGCGGGACACACGCTCTGACACCGGCAGCAGGTGTGCCTCCTTGGCGGGTGGCGCCCCGTGGGCGGGTCCTCGAGGGCTTTGGCCTTCGCCACCATCCCCGTGCGTGCAGGAGGGGACTTGAGGACGAGGGTGATGAAGACGATACTTATCATTTAGTGCCCGAGTACCAGGCCCCTGGCTAAGTGCATTTTGGTGGATTATCCAGTTTTTAAGTTTATTTAAAACATTTTTCACAGGTGTTTGAGCTAGAATTGACACGCGACATTGTATTAAAGTGCACGAGAGAATGAGTCAGTATTTGGGTGTGTGTTTTGGGAAATGATCCCCACAGTAAGTCTGGTGAACACCTGTCACCACACTTAGTTACACGCGTGCTTTGTTTGTGTTTTCTATCCTTGTGATGAGGACTTTCGAGATCTCCTCTCTGAGCAGCTCGCAAACGTGCCCTCGAGCGTCGTTGGCTGGAGTCGCCGTGCTGTGTGCTCCGTCCCCAAGACTCATTTCTGTCGTAACTGGAGGCCCGGGCCCTGTGACCGCGTCCCCCTGGTTCCGTGCCTCACCCCTGCCCGCCTCTCGCAGCCACCAATCTCTGGTGTGTCTGTGAGCTCTTTTTTTTTTTTAAGATTCCCCATATGAAAGATCGTACAGGATTTGTTTTTCTTCGTTTCTGACTCATTTCACTTCCTGTGATGCCCTGCAGGTCCATCCATGTTGTGGCAGATGCAAGATTTCCTGCTTTTTATGCTGGAATCGTGCTTCATTGTATATTATGGGTGTGTGTGTGTGTGTGTGTGTGTGTGTATATATATATTTTTTTTCTTTACGTATAAGTTCTTTATCCGTTCATCCGCTGGTGGACACTCAGGTTGTTTCCGCGTCTTGGCTGTCGGAGGTAGTGCTGCCGTGAACGTGGGGTCCGGCTGACCTCTAGCTTAGTCTGATGTTGCTGTTTGCACCTTCCCCGTGAGGAATCTGTCTAGCGATGTCCCAGGCTAGCGGCGCTGGCCAGCGGCGGGTCGGCATTGCATCTGGGCACCTTGATCCCAGAGCCCCTGGCCTGCAGGTTATTAGGCTCTAAGGGTGTTGGTCCTGGGGAAGAATTTTGTAAACATACTCATTATAAAAACGTTTTCTTCTTACTGGTTTTTGTCATGAACGATAGAGCTATCACGGTCACCACTGCGGGGTGACGTTTGTGATGACGGTCAAATGTTGGAGTCGAGAGGCCGATGAGATCAGAGATCTTAAGCACAGCCCCCTTGTTCTCTTTAGAGATATAATTATATTCTGTAGAGCCAAATATTCTGCAGCCTGGGTGAGTCCCGTGCCCTCGTTTCCTTGGCACCGCGCTTCCTGCCCTTCCGAGTGGGGTGTGGGAGCCGCGCGTGTGCTCAGAGGTGTTGATCCGTGTGGCCTGGGCGTGGGCGCACATTGGGGGTTGACATGTGCTGCGTTACCAGGATCTGTTTTGGCTTCTGAGTTTTCAACAAGCGGGTCGGGAGAATTCTGATTGCCGGGGGTCCTCTGAGTGTGGCCGAGTCCGTAGACCCTGGTTTTGGACAGCGAGGGCTTGAGTGAGGCGGGCTCAGGGGACAAAGGATGCCTGCGTTCTTACACAGTCGTCTGACAGAAGTTAGGATTCCAGAATACAGGCGTACAGGGCATGTTTTTAATTAGCTTCTGCTTCTTCTTTCTTTCTTTTCTTTCTTTTTTTTTTTTTGCAATTTTATCCTGTATTGTGTCTCTGCTCCTAACTAACCTCTTCGGTTCCCATCTGTATCGTATCTCTGTCCTCATTGACTTTCTAGCACCTCCGAATTTAGTATCATCTGGAAATTTAATTAATGTGCTGTTTACTGCTCCTTCCAGATCGCTAATGAAGATGTTAAATAAGGCTTGATCCCAAAGCACCCCACCGGACACCTCCTCGCAGCTTAATGTTCTGTCATTTATCAGTGCACTTCCTTTATGTCCTTCCTCCAGGTTTTGGGCCACGAGGGGGTGCTTAGACAAAGCTCGGTTTGAATTCATTTTTCCAGTGACACTGTGAAAACCGCGGGGCCAGATTCCTCCCGCCACCCCGGAGCTGCTCTTTGCTTTGTTCGTCCCAGGCTGGCGGTGCGTGCTCTGCCCCCGCCTCCCCCCTCCCCGTGGCGGCCGCGGCCTGGTGAGGCCGGGACCCGGGCGCCGGCTGCTTCTTGTCTGTGGTGCTGTGCACCTCACGCCAAGGCGTCTCTTGTCACCAGAGTCTCCGCGGGTCGCCGTGACAAGTGCCACAGACTGGGGGCTCAGACAGCAGAGATGTATTCTCCCCCGGCTCTGGAGCCTGGAGGTCCGGGGGGGGGGGCGGTGAGCAGGCTTGGCTTCGAGGAGGCCTGTGTCCCTGGCTTGCAGCTGGCCCCTCCTCCTGGTGTCCTCACGGGGTCGTCCCCCTGCGTCTCCCTCTCGTCTTCCCGCGAGGACAGCAGCTACTGGATGAGAGCACACCCAGATGGCCTCATTTAACCTCAAGTCTGTGTCTCCGAAGACAGCCAGCTTCTGCGGCCCCGGGGTTGGGGCTTCGCCCTGTGAATTTTGTAGGACACAACTTAGCCCGTAACAGCCATGGATTTTGGGTTGATTGATTCTTAGGCAAGAGGTTTGGGGAGGGGGTTCCACCTTGATTAGGCTCTCCGACCAAACGTTAGCTCACCTGCCTTGTCATCACTTAACGCGTTCCTGGCGTTTCAGGACGCAGATCACCGGTGAGGGGGCCCACGCTTTGCTTCTGTGTTTTTGACTGAAGGCGAGACCTTGGCGGCCCACCATCTATTTCGCTGAGGCATTTGAGTTACTCACTATTGAGCCGTGTGATTGGGGACACGCGGTCAGGAGGGGTGAGGCAGGGGAGACTTGGCCTGGGGAGGGTTTGCCAGGGGGCGGGGCCCAGGCTGCGAGGCCCGGAGGGCGTGGCCATAGGCCTCGAGGAGCCGGTGGGGCCAAGCTGCTCCATCCTGCAGGACCTGCTTTGCTGGGGGTCCTGCGGCAGGTGCTCGGCGGTGGGGGGGCCAGCGCAGCCCGGGGGTGCAGAGCCCGGTGGGCCGGGGGCGGTGACCGCGTGTGTGCCGTGGGCCTCTAGAGCGCAGGACTTCCCAGGCAGGGCATCGCAGGCCCAGGCTGGTGTTAGTTTCCCTTCCTCCGAGCAGCCTCTCGAAGGGCAGGTGGGCGCGAGGCATCCGTGCCCAGGGCTGGGGGGGGGGGGGGGAATGAGATCAGACCTGTATTTTCTAAAGGTCACCGAGGAGCGGGAGGGGTGCCCAGGGCCCAGAGAGAGCCCTGTTGCTGCTTGTCCTCAGCCTCTCCGCGTCACTCTTGTCATTCTGTGCTCCTCTGACTCACCAGACGTAAAACTATGTGAAAATAGTCTAAAAAAAGTGCAAATACTATGAAAATGAGAAAAACCTTCTCAGTGTGCTGGTAAAATTTCAGGAAGGTGGAAAGATGGTCTTTAAAAATAAGAAAATTACAAGTGTAAACCCATGATGGAGAATAGAGGCAGAGCTGTGGCACAGCTGACGGTAGCTGACGGTTTTTACAAGACTTTTATGTAAGTGGGGACCTGCTGAGCTCCTCCTGTGACCCCGCGGAAGGGCAGGGGAGCGGCAGCTGGGGTCCCCGGCCGCGGGAGTCCGCCTCGCGCCCCCGTGTCTGGGGGAGAGCCCCCCGCGTCAGGGCTGGGATGTTCCGCAGAGGAAGGTGAAATGTCAGCAAGACCGTAGGTCACACGGAGGCCTCGGGGAACGAGAACAGTGAGGAGCTGGCAGCGCGGCAGGGCCGCCTGAGTCCCGCTGTGCACGGTGGCCCTGTCCGGCTCTGCCCTGCGGTGAGGACGAGAGGGGCCCTCTCTGGCCAGGGGGGCCTTCCCGGGCCCCAACGGCTCAGTTTGGGCAGCCGGAGCCGTCACTGGGACCGCATGGTGTCGGGAATGGGACGAGGAGGGACCCTGTGACCCTGCTGAGTCTGACTCCAGGGTGAGGGTGAAGGTCCGACGCACGTGTGTGCCCAGTGGCTCCTGGCCTCACCCCCCCTCCTCTGCCTTCCCCACTCCCTTTGGAGCCCACTCCCCTCCTTTTCCTAATCCTCAGGCCTAGTTGGGCCTTCCCTTCCCGTCTCAAGGGTCAGGGCTGCACTCCTACAACTGGAATCCCTCCGACAGATCCGGGTCCGCGGTGCTGCCCCTCGGCAACCGCAGGGCTTCCCTGTCTGGGTGCTGGGCTCCCGAGCTGGCCTGACGGCCATCGGCTCCATGGCCTCGGGCACAGACAGACCCTCCGCAAGGCTCAACCTGCCTCCGTGAACCTGGGCACGCGGCTGGGATGACGTGCCTCCCGTGGGAGGTGCTGGCCCCCGTGCTTTGTTTCCTCGCGGGGTTCTGTGCCTGCCTCCCGGTGTGGGATCCGCGTCCTGGGGCTCCAGCCACACCCGCGTTCCCACCCGCCTCTGTCGTGCTCACGCTGCTTTTCATGCTCATCTCTCCGCCTTCAACCTTCTTCCGGCAGATGTCTGCCCATCGCGGGGTCTCATCCCACAGCAGCCCTGTCGCACCGCCCCCCCAAACACCTGCCCCGGTTGGCCCGACTGGGGGGCGCTTGTCTCCAGCTGCCTGAAGGAGGCTGAGCACTGTGGGCCGGCCAGCGAGAGCAGCGGGGTGAGGAGTCTGTCTGTCTGTCTGGGGACCCCCGATTCCGTCTGTCCTGGCAGGCGTGCAGCAGACCCCGGTGGTCCGGGCTCCCGTGACTGTCGGGTGGGGGGCCTTGGATCCTTGGATCCCCGTCCAGGCCTGCATCTCTGCAGACCCCCCGGCGCGCCCGCCTGCGTTCTTGCTAAGTGGAGATGGTTAAACGGGTTGGTGGGCTTGTCGCCCGCTCCCCCCACGTCTCAGCATCTGTTGAATCCAACGCACGGGAGAAAGAGGCGCAGACTGCTGTTGGGGAATGTCAGTTCGCTTCTGGGCCTGAAGTCCTTGATGCCTCCCGTGTGTTCTGAGCGGGGATGGGGCCAAGGCCTTGCCCCAAAAGGAAAAAAATATTGTTTATAATTAATTTTAAAAATGTTTTTTTAAAATGTGGAAACAAATCCTTTCCATTTCCCCCAAATTGTTGAAGGTGGGGAGTTTGCCACATTCAGTAACTCACGCCTTTGGGTACTGACCTACATCAGGATTGTCAAGTCGCTTTCGTATGAAGTTGATGAATTCAGGAATTTGGGGTCTCTGTGTGACTTTTCCATTTGATTTTGAAGGAAGAATCTATGAAGAATCTTGCGTTAGTATCGTATTCATAGCAGGTGCCTTGACTGTTTGTGGGAGCTGCTCTTGGAAGGCAAGGCACCAGGACAAGATCTATATAGATTTCTAAACCCGTATAAGCTCTCTGTAAAAATCCATACATGTTACAAAGCCCAGATAATTCATCTAAAGAATCAGCACACTGTTTGTAGGGAAGAACTGCTAAAAGATAAGAAATTAATAATTAGTGGCTTTTTTATTGTTTTTTAAAGTAGGCTCTATGCCCAGCATGGAGCCCAGTGCAGGGCTTGAACTCATGACCCTGAGATCAACACCTGAGCTCAGCTCAAGAGTTGGATGCTTAACCGACTGAACCACCCAGGTGCCCCAGTAATTGGTGTTTTAAAAAATCCTATATGTATTTTTTGAAAATCAGATTGATTTGCGAGTATAAAACGTAAGATCCAAGGAGAATAAAATCCTGTTTTGTTCCTGGTCTCTCAGCTACTGAAGCTTGTAAGGTCTGGACTTTTCTAGTGCTGGCGACACTTCTGTCTGCACACAGATGGTGACCTGCTTAGATCCATACGCTGCTTTGCAATTTTCAAAATACTTGTCAGGCTACTTCAATGTGGTATTTCTGGTGATCTGACTGTAGACATCTTCGTATGCCCCATTTTACAGATAAGGAGATAGAGGTTCAGAGGAATTCATTTGCCCAGGATCTCATAGATAACATAGCAGAATCAAATTTCCAAGAGAAATCTACCATCTCCCCCTTGTGATTATTTCCCCTAACGTATGGAAAACCTAGACTGATTTGTTTATTTGAAAAAAAATTGATATTTTTTGGGGAAAGAATCGTATAAGATTTAGTAAGGTACCAAAGTTTAATAGATCAAAATGATCTTTAAATACGTGTGAGATATGAGAGATGTCATACCCAAGTCCAGCCGTGCCCTAGAGATCTTATATGTTACAGGTGCTATAATATAAACTTACTGTAAATTTCACATTAACTTTCTGTTTTTAAATTATCAAGACTTTTATTTATTTTATTATTATTTTTTAAAGATTTTATTTATTTACTTATTTGACAGAGAGAGAGAGAGAGAGAGAGAGTAAGCACAAGCAGGGGGAGCGGCAGAGAGAGAGGGAGAAGCAGGCTCCCCGCCAAGCAGTGAGCCCGAGGCGGGGCTCTATCCCAGGACTCTGGGATCATGACCTGAGCCAAAGGCAGATGCTTCACCAACTGAGCCACCCAGGTGCCCCTAATGCTTCTTTTCTAACAAAAACATTGAAAGGAAAGATTTCTACAATAGCGTAAATATCCTATTCTTTGGAAACTGTTTATGTTGTTTAGGTTCTAGGGAGGAAGACACAGCAAACACCTGTATGCTGTGGTCGGTCTTCAGTGACCCCTGAAACCCTGTTTCCTGACCTTAGTTCTACGCGAAGCGCGTGCTCCCAGTATCTAAGTCACTGGGCATCTCCGCCCTCCGACAGAACGTCCTGCTTGGTGACCGCTTGCCGTGTCCCCGGAGCAGCTGTGCGGAAGACGGAATGCTCCAGTCTCACGTGTCATCCTGACCTCTGTGCAAGGTGCTCTCTGAGGACTTGCCGCCACACATAGTAAGTCCAGCCCAAGGGGGTGGACTTCTCCAAAGATGTGTGTGCGATGGAGCTTTTACCCACGTCACCGTGTCTTTCCTGGCCCGTCCGGTTTGCGTGCCGCCTCTATCACGATTCCCCTCTCGGTAATTAGTAGCCCCGGTGTTATTAGAAGAGCAGGGAGGGGCGAGCCCCTGAGTTAAATCCTCACCCCAGCAGGAGGTGTCCGGCCTGCAGGGCCCTGTCCCTGGTCCTGGGCAGGCAGCGGCCACGCGGGAGCCCCTCTCGGCCTCTTTTAGGCCCAGTGCTCTGGACCATGCTTTGGAGGTTGAGTTGTTTTGTAAACAGTATATATTTGGATTGTACGTGTGTGTATTTATTGTTTTGTTCACTCTGCCCATCTTTGTCTTTAATTGATCTACTTAGATCATTTTCACTTAGATCACTGGTGTGTCGGGCATGGCGCCCACCATCCTGTTATTTGTCCTCATCGATTACTGCTCTGTTTCTCTTTTCTTGCCTTCTCTGGGTTACATGAACATTTTGTAAAATTTCATTTTGACTTATGTGCAGTGTTTTGAATATACTGCTTTGTAAGTTTTCTTAGTGTTTGCTCTAGCTATTATAATCTATGTATATAACTTATCAAGTCTACTTGGAAAGATGTAGAGAACATTTTAGTAATAAGGTCCCTTTGCTCTTTCCACTCTTAAAATGCGGTTATCTGTTTTCTCTACATTCATTTATCATCAGTGAATAAATAAATAAATATGCTGATCACTTATTTTATGTACATATGTATATACGTGTGTATACATATTTATATATGTATATACATGCACATGTGTGTGTGTGTGTATTTATTTCTCTTGCTTAAACAATAGGAATTAATTTCCCCACAGTTTTGGAGGCTAGAAGCCTCCGGCCAGGGTGTCCCAGGGTTGGTGTCCCTGGAGGCCTCTCTCCTTGACCTGTGGGCGGCCGTCTTCCCCTGTGCCCTCATGCTGGCTGGCCCTCGGTGCTGGGGATGGTTTTTCGCGATTTAAGAATCACGAGGAGAAGGATAGGCCATTACACTGATTTTTACCCGTCCTGTTCTAATTCCCTTTCCGAAGCGGGAAACTTTCTCCAGCCATTCCGTGAGGTCATGGTTTCCTGGTGACAAGTTCCCTTGGTTTTCCTTCTGAGAAAGTCTTCATTTCTCCCTCCTTCCTGAAGGGTATTTTCACTGAACACAGAATTCACCATTGACAGTTTATTTCTTCTGGCATTTGGACAGCCTCGTGCCACTTCCTGTGGCCGCCATGGCCTCATTGGGAGCTGTGTTGTCGCTGGCGTCGGTGGCCCTGTAGGGGCGGGTCGTCTCTGACGCGCCCACCCTTTCCTTGTCTTCCGTTTCCACATGTCTAATTCTGTTGTGTTTTAGGATAGCTTTCATTGGGGTTTTCTCTTGGGGATTTTCTGTTTCTTGAATCTGAGTGCTGTGTGTTTTGCCAAATTTGGGAAGTTTCCAGCTAGTGTTTCTTCGAATATTTTCTGGCCCTGCTCTCCCCGACCTGCCCT
The DNA here is from genome assembly GCA_028533885.1 of Nasua narica. Taxonomy (NCBI): domain Eukaryota; kingdom Metazoa; phylum Chordata; class Mammalia; order Carnivora; family Procyonidae; genus Nasua; species Nasua narica. The sequence continues at coordinate 1,426,053 of CM052811.1, read as the reverse complement.
GAGACCTCCTGGGTGTGCATGTTGGCTCATCTGCTGCTCTCCCGCAGGTTTCTGAGAGTCTGCTTGGTTTTTTTACTCTTTTCTCCCTGGTGTTTGAGTTGGGTGTGTGCTATTGTTCTGTCTTCAAACTCATGGATTTTTTTCTCTGTCATATTCATTCTGCTATTGAACCCATCCACTGAGTTTTCAAATTTTGGTTACAGATTTTTCAGTTATATGATTTCCATTTGGTTCTTCTTTGTATCTTCTATCCCATGTGAGGTTTTCTTTTTTGTTGCTTTTTTTTTAAAATACTGGTTTCAGGTATTGGTTGCCCATTGTGGCATTTTTATAATAGCTGCTTTGAAACCTATCAGATAATGCCAACATCGATTCGTCTTGGTGTTGGTGTCTCCTTATTGCCTTTTCTCACTCAGATGCTGACTTTCCCGGCACCTGGGAACTTGTGGATCTTGTTCTCGGAGGCACTCACACTGTCCAGGTTTAGGGAGTGGGTCTTGTCTTAACTTCCGTGCGCTGTGGTTCCACTGACGGTTTCTGGGGCCCTCGCGGTGTATTCTGGCGTCTCATTCTTGGTGCCTCTGGGGGAGGGAATGGGGTTAACAGGACGCGGGTGTGGCAGACACTTAGACTGTGTGGATCCTGAAATACGGGAGAGGCCTGGCTCGGAACTACTGTATGGTTTTCAGCCCGATCGTGGGAAAGACAGTGTTGGTGTTGTTGGTGAGGACACATCGCGTAGTGTGAACTGTGTTAACTGCCCGTCTGGTGTCACCTCTGTCCCCTTGTCCATCCCCCTCGCCAGGAGCTGCTAGGCCTGAGACGGGGGCCCCAGTTATTGGGTGGATGGGGTCAGGATGGGAGTGGGAAGTGAAACCACGGACAGACCCTTAGCTTGGGCTGGTGGGGCGGGCGGTTCTGAGGGGCTCCGGGGTGTGTCCTGACCACGCTCGCGGCACAGTGGGCTCTTCTCTGGGCCAGCCTTGCTGTACCTGCCCTGTCACCCGTCCGCACGCCCGACGGCTCCTTCGCCCAGTTGGGTCACGTCCTTACCTTTGTGTGCGGGGACCGGATATGTTCCCTTATGTCAGGGTTACAAGAATTACAGCACCGGGAAAGGATGGCATTTCAGAGCTCTTCATTTTTAGACGGTTTAGTGTTTTTGTGAATCACACTTTTTTTAAACCATTTTTAAAAATTTGAGTGTAGTCCACACACAGTGTTGCAGCAGCTGCAGGCGTACGTGATGGTTCGGCAGCTCCCTGTGCTCTGCTGCCATCCCCACAAGTGCAGCCCCCGCCCGTCCCCACACGACACTGTCACAGTGGAATTGGCTGTGCCCCCGTGCGTCCTCGTGCCTTCGCTCCGTGACCGGAGGTCACCCGTTTTGTCCACCCCTCCCCTCTCCGCTCTGGCCGCTGTCAGTTTGTCCTCTGTCTTGATGGGTCTGTCTGTGCTTTTTTGTGTGTTTATTCGTTTTGTTTTGTTTTTAGATTCCATATGGGAGTGGGATCGTACGGTATTTGTCTTTCTCTATTTCGTTGGCGTTACGCCTTCTAGATCCATTCATGTTGTTGCCAATGGCAAGATCTCATTCGTTTTTGAAGGCTGACCACTACTCCGTTGTGTGTCCACACCACACCTTCCTAACTGTCCATCGGTGACGGACACTCTGGCTGCGTCCTCGTCTTCGCTATCACAGGCCATGCTGCTCTGGACATTCCGGGTGTGTGTGTCTTTTCACGTCAGTGTTTTCATTATCTTTGGGTAAATAGCTTGTGGTGGAAATAATGGGTCGTATGGTATTTCTGTGTTTAATTTTCCCCCAAATATGTTTATTTTGTTTTTTCAGTGTTACAGATTAATTGTTCATGCACCACACCCAGTGCTCCATGCAGTACGTGCCCCCTGTGTTTAATCTTTGAGGACCCTCCGCACTGTCTTCCACAGCGGCTGCACCAGTTTGCACTCCCAGCAATAGTGCACGAGGGCTCCTTTTTCTCCGCGTCCTCACCGACACCTGTTGTTTCTTGTGTTTTTGAGTCCAGCCATTCTGACAGGTGTGAGGTGGTATCTCACTGTGGCTTTGATTTGCATCTCCCCGATGATGAGTGATGTTGAGCATCTTTTCATATGTCTGTTGGCCGTCCGGATGTCTTCTCTAGAAAAATGTCTGATCAGGCCCTCTGCCTATTTTTAATTGGATTATTTGGGTTTTGGTGTTGCGTTGCAGAAGTTCTTTATATATTTGGGGTACTAAGCCCTTATCGGATATATTGTTTGCAGTGATCTTCTCCCAGCAGCAGGTTGCCTTTTTGTTTGGTTGGCAGTTTTCTTTGCGGTGTAAAAGCTTTTACTTTGGTGTAGTCCCAATAATTTATTTTTGCTTTGTTAGGAATCACAGATTTGATTGATAGGGTTTTATGATAATTAATCTCCACTTAATCCTATGTAATTATATAAGATTTAAAAAATCTTCCATTTAAAAATAAACAAAAACTATGTATTTGGGTCTTATACTTGTTTTTATTTATTGTAGCTGAGTTTCTGTTTTGGCTAAAGCCGTACTATTTTGAAAGACAATACAGGCTGTTGTCAGATCCTATGACAGAGGGCGCACTCGGCCAGCAGAGGGCGGAGCTTCTCTGCGATTCTGAGAACATGTGTCACATTGTTTTCATTGTGCCTGGGGGGAAACACTGAGAAGTCGCATCATGGACATCTGACTGTTTTGTGGCTGCTCGTCATGTTTTGAATAGCCTTCCCATATTTTGGGGAAATTCCTAGGTTATCCCCACCTTTCCCGTTATGGAAATAAGTCGAATGTGCAGGTCCCTGTGACAGGGACCCCGCATGCGACTGAGGTGCTGCCGGTCAGAGGTGGCCACACCGGACAGCGAGGCCGCCCACCATGGCCAGCACGAGTGGCTGCTGACGGCTTTGGGCTGTGGGGGTCATGGCGACAGTGTTGCAGGTGGCTTCCAGGTCGTCGCAAGCTCCCGGCCCACCAGGAGCACACCAGTGGCCTTAGGGAGCGGTGGCAGCTGTGGGGCTGGCCTTCTGGGTGCTGCGTGGGGGCCCCAGAGGGTCCCCCTCAGGCCAGTGCCTTCGTGGGGTGCCCAGCGCCCCTTCCCCGATGCTCCACCCTTGCCTGGTTCTCCAGCGTGACCGACACCCTCCTCCTTTCCCCAAACCCTCAAATGATCTCGTTTCATGCAGAGGCAGCCGTGTGGGTTGTACCTGACATCTGACGGGTACGCCCTAGACGGGGCTGTCGGAGAGCCCGAGCTGGGGGTCTCTACCTAACGTGGCAGTGGTAGTGGTAGAGTGACAGGGACGGAGTGCATACGTGCTAGGCGGGGTCCGGTTCCAACCCTGCTTCTACCGGCAACGCAGCGAGGCTCAGCCAGAGCCTGTCCTTGTCCGCGGTCACCTGGGTGCTCCCTTCCTTTTGACTTCAGTGCCCGGCAGGCCTCCTCTTCCCTTCCCGCTGCCCCCCACCCCCCGCTCCTTCAGGGGCACCGAGCGCTCCTCCCTCTGCTCCTCCCGCAGTCCTGAGGACTCGTCCGCCATGTGCCAGACTCCTGCTCGTGTCCAGAGGTCGACCCTGACCTTCCTGAAGCTCACAGTTGGGTGGGAACGATGGACACGGAACTGATAGCCACCCAAAGGGACTTCGTCTCCCCAAAGTGGGGAGGCGTAACGAGCCCTCAAGGGGCCGGGGGACGCCACCGAGCTCTCCTGACAGTGACCGCTTTGATAAGGCATGGACTTCCCGCTTCCGGAAGAGTCTCGTTGTTGTCACCATCCTTCCTAGAGTCTGTTGTCACTCACCAACTCGTTTAGGGTCAGCCTGTGACAGTGGGTCGGCGCAGTGACAAGTCCCGCGGGAGCAGGTTGAGGGAGAAAATAAGGAAAACTAGCGGGGAGGAGGCGTGAGGTGGCCTGACAAAGTTATAGGTCTCTGGTTGGTGGGGAGGGAGGCCTGTGATTTCTCGGAGACTTTGTGGACCACAGTTTACCGTTCACGGCACATCTGAGTATGGGCATGCCTTAGAGATTGCGGGTTCCTGTGTGGACCACCCTGGGAGAATGTCTCCGTAAAGCGGGCCGGATGACGGGTTTGGTTTGCCAGCGTGTGTGCAAGTTACGTCTACGCTGTACCGCGGTCCGTCCAGTGCGCAGCAGTATCATGTCTAAAAAACCGTGCGTGCCTTAATTTAGAAATGGTTTAGGGCTGGCGACTGACCACATCGTGAGCTCTCAGTGAGTTGTAGTCATTGGGCAGAGATCACCTAACAAATATAATAACGAGAGAGTTTGAGAAACTGCGAGAATCGCCAAAATGTGACTCAGAGACCTGGAGTGAGCAGATGCGGTGGGAACCCTGGTGCCGACAGATGTGCTGGACGCACGGTGGCCGCGGGCCTCCGCTGTCGACCAAACACGGTGTCTACGATGAAGTGAAGCCCAGTAAAACAAGGTGTGCCTGCAGGTCCTGTGTGAAAGAGATCCTTCTAGAAACAACCAAGGGAAAAAGTCCCCAATTTTAACCTCGTGTCCTCTGCCTTCAAATGAGCTTTCCCTTTGCTTCTGGCGGTGTTTCAGACCGTCATCAGAGCCCTCCGCCAGGACTTGGGTGTTGGGCTGCCGCCCCCAGACGCGTCGGCCCGCGTCCCCTCTCTCTGAGCCTCCAGGCGGGGTCCTGTCACGTCCTGGGCGGCTCTTCACTCAGTGTGGCAGCGAGGCGGTCAGAGCGGGGCTTCTGCCCTGGTTGTCGTTCCCTTGTGTTCCTAGTGGAAGCACCTGCACAGGCAACACCCGGGGTATTTTAAATGGTGAATTCGAGTATCCAGAGATCTCAAAGGTGATTAATCCTACTTGGCCACTTATAAGTTTGTTTTTATCCACCCACCTCATTCTGTCCCTCTGAGCTTACGTTTGGTCAGTCTCTGAATTGAAAGAGGCTTAACTCATCAGCGCAACGTTATTAGGAGAGCCCCTGACGCTTGCCATCCGAATGGCTGTCCTCTTGATCAGGTCTCCTGGGGGCCGAATGCCCGCCTCCGTGCGAGTTGAAGACGACGTGTCTCCATCGCCATCTTCTGATCTCGCCGGGAGCTCGCTAACCCCACGGGGGTGCTTGAGAAGCAAGGCCAGTTGGAGTAGGGCCTGTGCCTCCCGGCGAGCGCTGGCCTCTGCGGTCCCGGGACACCGCCAGGCCCAGAACATTTTGGAAGCCCCTTTGGGACTGTCTCTGGGAGTCAGCTTCATTGGTATCTAAGAAAATCTCTCCCCGACTCGATCCAGTAGTTTGTAGCTCCTGTGCGGGTGCCTGTCTCGCTCATCAGGCTGCACTGTGTGAGAGTTTTGAGTGTTTTGAAATCTCAGGTGTGTCCTGAAGAACGAGGCTGCAGCGAGGGACGTGCAGGCGGATGTGCAGGAGGAGCCGCGGGAACTGCTGCTGCATCTCGGGCTTTATCGGCTTCGTTCACCCTTCGATTGTTTGCAACCCACAGCGCACTCCGTAGAAGGCGTGCTCCGGTGCACTCCCGACGGCCGGGTGCTGCTGTGATTGGGACTTTCTGCCTTCGTCCTGGGAGAAGTGGACGGTGCGCAGCTGCTGGCTGCTGTCTCTCGTTGATTTATTTGGCGTGGGAGTTGGCGTTGGCCGGCCCGCGGGGCTGCCGTAGGGCTTAGGCCGGTTCACGGAGTGCGTCTGACCTCCGTCTGTGGGAAGCGGCGAGTCTGAGGGGAGGGCAGCCCCCGACCATGGCCGGCGCCCGGGCCGGTGCTCCCGGGAGCCGGTGCCGGGACACTGGTGCGTGTGTGTGAGGAGTGGGGGCAAAGCGGGCGGCGGGAGGGAGGCAGCTGGCAGCGTCGGTCCCTCTCACGCAGCGCCCACTGTCTGCGTGCATCGCAGGGCTCGTGGTCTTTCGAACAGACCAGATAGAATTTGGGAATTTCGACATCTGTGGACCTCACCTCTGCATCATCCAGGACATTTGTTTTGCAGCGTAAAGCAGAGGGGTGAGGAGTCTTGCATGAGACCCCCCAGGAGTGGGGAACTGTAGGAAACATGATGGTCTGGGCCTAGAAAACGGCAGTTTCAAGGTTCCAGCCGTTCCCGTAGGGACCCGGCCCCGCTCGTGGGCACCGATGCCTGTTCTCCTTTCTGGCGCCGGTGAGTTCAAGGGTGTGAGCAGAAGGCCACTGGGTGGGCTGGGGCCTCTGATCTTGTCCCGCGTGTTGGAGGGGGCCCGGGCTCCCCGCCAACCGCGTTGGGGCCGACCCGGCACCAGGTTCTCTTGGCCTCTGCTCTGGAAGCCGGTGCCGAGCAGGGCTGGACGCTCGTCCCCGTGAGGGGCACTGCTGGCGTGGTGTCCTGGCAATGTGAGGGTGTCGGCGACGCCATCGGGGAGGAGCTGTGCCACACACGTGGCCGCAGCCCGTGCGCGGAGGGTTTTCATTTCTGAACCCGCAAGCACACACACCAGCGGTGGTTTAGCGGGCTGTGCGGTGACAGGCAGCTGTCGGACGTGCCCGCTAAGCAGAAAGCTAACATGGCCCTCGGCCGGCTCTGAGCAGAGGAGCTACGCTTTTTTTTGCGCAAGGAGACGCTTGGTCCGATCATGGCCATCTGCGGCCTGCGGTTCCCAGGACGGTCGGAGGAGCGCGACCCATCCGGCGCCCGCTCGGGCCACGCACTGCGGGGGGAGGCAGCAGGATTGTGGGGCTCACGGAGGGAGGATTCAGGGGCCTTTTCAGCACAGCAAGACTGCGTGATCCTGACCTGAGGAAGACGCCAGCGAGGGCGCAGCATGGCTGCGCCTGGGCTTTCCCGGGTTCCCGGGCTCCCGGACTCCGGCGCGGCAGCCCCATGCATCCCGCCGGCCATCCCGTTCTTCTGGAGCCGTGGGAGCCCATCCTGGGGACGTCCGGGGGCCTGCTCCTTACCAGGGGCGCTGGTGCTGGGGGCGTCCTCCGCGGGGGAGGGCGGGGGCCGTCCATGTCACCCTCACTCTGGGGGGACGAAGTGTGCTTGTCGGGGAGAGAGAGCACGCTGGCAGGTGGCCCCATTGCCGTCACCGGGTCAAGCCGCTGGGACATCCAAGTACTCCCAGCGGAGCAGAGCCAGGAGCCCGCAGACACGTGGACGAGCGTCGTGCTTGTCGTGGCCCTCGGCCACGCAGGGGGCTTCGTCCTTCCAGAAACAGTTCGCAGACACGGCCACGCAGGGGCCTTCGTCCTTCCAGAAACAGATCGCAGACACCCCGAAGGCTGGGTAGTCGCAGGGTGACTCAGGGAGCCCCGAGTCCCTTCAGATCCGCGTTCGCTCCTGCGGCGTGGCGGCCGGCCCGACAGATCGATCCAGCCGAAGCAGTAGCTGTGATGGGATGTCCGCACGGCCAGATTCCGGGCCGCGCCCCCCGCCATCCGAAGGACCACGACACCTGGTCCAGACTGCCGATTTCCAAACCTTTGCTTGGCTTACAGCCACAGAGCCCGTTTTTCACGCTGCAGGGAACCGCGCTCTACAGAACGGCTAAGCCCAGGGCTGCTGCCAGTCTCTGCTGACAGCATCTGTTAGAGGATGAGGGGACCGGACGACAAATGGAGCGTAACCCTGCAAGGTTACCCTGAGTCGCTGCCGTCTGAAATGGCCGAGGAGTCCGCGCTGCCCGCCATGCTGCCCGCCGCGCTGCCCCATCCGTTCAGAAGGGCCCGGCGTGTCGAGAACACTGAAACAGTGTTTGTGGGCCTCGGTGAGAGAGCGAGTACGTGAAGGGTTTGCTCTGGGTCTACTGGCAAATAAACCCAGACTAATGCAGTCTAGGGCCACAGCCAAGCACACAGGTAAGGGCTGAAGGGGCCCCGCCGCCCGGTTTGGTCAATAAAGTTTTCGGGCCACACTGCCACGCTCCCGTAGTGTCGTGGCTGCTTTCCCGCAGAAGTGACAGATTTGAGGCATTGCAACAGGGACCCCATGGCCCACAAAGCCAAACATATTTACGTCTGGCCCTTCGCGGGAGAAGCTTGCCGTCCGACCAGGACGCGGGGGAAACTGCTTCCTCACCTGCGCGAAGCTGGACCGGGAGGTTGATCAGTAGCCCAACCCCGCTCATCACACGGCCGGGGTGCCCGACACGGGAGAGACGTGGGGGACACGCCCATCCGGACTCCTTCCCTGCTGTTTATCCGACGCTTCCTGTTAACCGGGCCCTGTGCTGCACTCCATCTCCGTGAGCGTGTGGCACAGCTGGGGACCCCTGCACTCGCAGACGGGGAGAGGGCCGGTGCCCTTCTGCAGCGGTGGGTGCTCAGTGCACCGGGCCCTCGGGCCAGCGGCTCTCCGCAACCCACTCCTTGCCTTGTCCCCATCTTCCTCTCCAGTCGCTGTACCGCCTTTAGTCACTTACCCTGTTCCGTGCTCACGTCCAGTGTGGAGTGTTTCTTCACACTGACTCCGGCTCATTCCTGGATGATCACACGTGCCTGACGAGCTCCCAGCCTGTGCCACACTGGCCCAGACACTGGAGCCACGAGGGACGAGTAGGCCCTGCTCGTGACTCATGTCCAGGATCATGGGCAAATAGAGGCGTTGCCCCACCACGTGGGAACACTGTGAGAGAGGGAGGTGTGAGGGTGTGGGTGTGCAGGGGGAGGAGGGGGGCAGGGGGAGGGTGTGG
>CM052811.1:1393509-1416863 GCA_028533885.1 Nasua narica | reverse complement strand
GTGTGCACACGGTGTGAGTCTGCACGTGCTGTGTGAGTGTGCAGTGTGAGGGCACGTGCTGTGTGTGTGTGCGCACGGTGTGAGTCTGCACGTACTGTGAGCACCTGCCACATGTGTGAGTGTCTGCATGAGCCGTGTGGGTGTGCGTAGGTGCTGTGTGTGTGGGTGTGTGCACTCACGGCCTGTATGTATGCGTGTGTGTGTCCTCACTGTGTGTGAGGGTGTGTATGACACGCGTGAGAGTCATGCATGTGCTGGGCCTGAGTGTGATTGAGAAAGTGTATGTGCAAGAGCTGCATGTGTACACATGCTCGGTGTGTGAGTGTGAATGTGTGCACGAGTGTGTACACACACCGTGTGTGTGAAAGTGCAAGAGTCGCTTGTGTATGAGGCTGCATGTGCATGTCCCGCTGTGAGTGGGGGTGTGTATCTGCTGTGTGTGCACGTGTGCCGAGTGTGAGAAAGCGTGTGCCCATGCACTGTGTGTGTGCCTGAGTGAGGTGTGTGTGCGCGCGCCGTGGGTGTGCGTGTTTGCGTGGGATCCTCGGACTCGCCTCCCAGGAGGAGGAGCTGGCACGGGGCCCGGGCTGGGCTGCGGGAGGCGAGTTCGAGGCCGGGTGGCAGCCCGCGAGGAGGCCGGGCTGCCCGCAGCCCCGTGAGCACGAAGGAGCGAGGCTGGCGCGGGCGGCAGGAGGTCGGCCTGGCTCCTGGAGGGCCTGTGGCGCTGGTCCCAGGGAGGGAGCGAGGGGGCGGTGGGCGGGGAGGGGGATTCCCGTGTCCATGCGGTGCACAGCGCGGAGTTGGCTTCTCCCTGGGTGTTGCCCCAGGGGCTGGTGGGAGCACACGGAACAAGGGCTTGTCGCGCTCGGGGTGGGACCAGCCCCTGGATGAAGCCAGCGAGGGGTCAGGGAGGGAGCCAGCGCTGGGGAGGAGGCGGGGGATGGGGGTGGGGCAGAGCAGAGCGGTGCAGGGCCCGGAGGACTTGGATCAGTGGTGGGGGCGCCCACGGGGGGCAGGACTCTGCGCCCGTGTGAGCGTCCACTTGGACCAGGAGCCTCACAGCGTGCTGCTCTCTCCAGAGATAGGTGTGGAGGGACACACAGGTGTGAGCCGCGTGTCCCGCCCCTGGGCCGGCGGGGCGACGGGCGCCTGGCTGAGGGCAGGACGAGCCCAGGGGCTGCAGGGCTGAGGGGCTCGCCTCGGGACAGGACAGAGGAGAGGGGCCGAGTTGGCCTGGAGGGAGCCGGTGCCGTGTGGGAGCAGCGGGTGCCCCAGGCAGGGAGGGCCTGGGTCCCGTGGGACTGGCCAGCCCTGCTGTCACTCGGCCCCACTGTCAGTGCTGGCTGTCGTCTGTGAGGCAGCTTGGGGTGTCGGGGTCCTGTCGCCCGTGCCCGTGCGCACAGAGAGCCGTATGAGGCTGGCGCTCTTTGTCGCAGAGCCGTGATTTGGGGAAAGGCCAGATAGAGGAACATAGTGACCGAGGGGTCACAGAGAAGGGGGGCCCACGGGCGAGGAAGAACGTGGGTGATCTGCCAGGGAGTGCGCATGTCCCTTGCCCCCTGGTCCGGGACAGGCGGGGACACGGCTGGGGCCATCGTGTTGCCGAGGAGGACCTCAGAGTGGGGATGAGACTCCCGCCAGCCGGGCGCTGCACGAGAGCCACGGACTTGAAGCACCGCCTTGCCATCAGAGGACACAGGAAGTGCCTGCACCCCGGTGGGCGGGAGGGGGCGTCCCCATCTCCGTGTGTAGCCTGGGACACGTCCCCCTGATGCTGCACGCTGGGCACACTGGCTGGGAGCCCCCCCGGCCCCCGCCCGGAGTCTCCTGAGAAAGCCCCCTCCCCACAAACTGTCAGGAAGGCCCGTGGCCCCCGGTTCCGTGTTCTGCCTACGACGCATCTGCGTGTGGAGGTCGCGCGCGGTGAGCGGGTGCCCTCCTGACGCTGCCGTCTGTCGCGCTCTCGGGGCGGCCGCTCGGCTCTGAGACAGTTACAAGGTCGGCGTGGCCCCCTGGGGTCTGCACGTTTGCACTCGAGTCAAGTGGCTGCCATCCTCCGCTGACGGGTCCACCCATGACACCGGGGCCCCCGGAGGGAGGGGGAGCAGGGCCTGTTGCTTAGCAACAGATTCCCTCCCGCGTCCGCATCCGTTCTTCCCAGGACCGCGCGGCGGCCTGGCTTTGTGACGGCGAGAGCTCTCTGTCTCCTCCCGGCAGTGCTCCTGCGTCGCTGGGCCGCTGCTTGCTCGGTCCTGCCAGGCGGACGGCAAGAGAGCTTTCCGGAGGCCCGGGCAGACCAGATGACCGAAGCCCCCTCCTCCGCTGTGGCATCTGGCACCCGGTAGTCATCAGCTTGTCTTTGCTGTGGTTACCTTCCAAGGACTTAGGTAATTTAACTGAAATCTCTGAAACTAGTAAATGGACCCCAAATCCAGTAAAGGGACTGCTTAAAATCCAGTGTTTGGATCACTTTTTTGTCTGATGAGAGAGCGATCTGTGGTTGAGAGGGCCCCGGTCCCCAGTCAGCAGAAGCGGAAGCTGAGCAATCCCGGCCCTCGCTCTGCGTCGCAGGAACCGGCAGACAGCAATAAAAGCTGTGTTCCAGGGTCGCGTGCCGCCCGCCCCTCCTCCCGGCTGCCTTCCCCGCCCCGGCACCAGCCCTCCCATCCACATTCATCTGCCCGGATTCTCACCCACATCAAACACGCACCAGCCTGGGGATTCGAGAGGATTCGCACACTCTCGCCTCAGAGCCTGGCTCGGAATGGCGGCCGAGCGTGTGCTAGGAGCCCGCACGCACCTGTCCATGACCACACACACACGACTGGGTCACCTCGTAGGAACGGTTCTCGGTGGAGAGAAAGAGAAGGGACTCTGGCGTGGTGTGAGCGCGGCAGAGCCTCGGGGGGGCAGGTGAAGACAGAGCTGGGGGGCAGAGGGGGTGGGGGACGGGACCCTTCCCTGCTCAGGTTCCTGCGGGGGCCCCCTCAGCATCGTCTTCCCCGTAGGAAGGTGGAGGGTCTGACGGGAGGTGGGCACTCGGCGAGCGGGTGGCTGGTCCCACGCTGGATGGGTGCCAGGGCACGTGTGTGCTGGGCACACGACCACAACAGTAGCTGGGGTTCTCCTGGCGCGGGGCCAGGGGGTTCTGGTGTCCGTGCTCTGAGGGCAGCCTGTGAGGCACGAGGGGGTCTAGGGCGCCCCTGGCGCCAAGGTCATGCCGCCTTGTCCCTGGGCTTACGGGGCTGCCCCCCAAGTCACTGAGGCGAAGACAGAACACACCTCAGAGGACGTGAGCGCGCCGGGAGCTTGACTGCCCACCGCATCTCCAGATCCGAGCCCCGAGTGTCCTCCCCTGGGTCTCCCTGTGTCCCTGGGACACAGCGGGCAGGACGGCCTCCTGGATGGCCTGGCTCCTTCCGTGTGCCTCTCCTGGGCTTTCTGAAATGCAGCCTCTGCCGACTGGAGGCCAATGGCGACCAGGTCACGGTGAAGCGCTTCCAGTATCGGCAGCGTGTGTGTGGGTGTCCTCATGGCGGCCGTTGGAAGGTACCCTTTGCCTTGTAGATGGGCTGCCTTTGCTGAGTGGAAGCCATCCTTCCTGCAGTACGCGGGTTCTGGGGTCGGAGTGAGGCGGGGCACAGCAGGATCGGCTCCTCTCTGCTCCCCGGCGCCTGGGCTGGCGGGTCTGGAAGGGTGCAGCTGCGCTCCTCGGAAGCTGCCTGTGGCGGGGAAGCCCTGGCAGCAGCAGCTAGAATGGGACCGGCCCACGGCTGGGAGGGACACCGCGGAGCACGCGGGGACAGGCCTGCGGCCGGGAGGGACACCGCGGAGCACGCGGGGACAGGCCCGCGGTGGGCGGGGCACACGGTCGAGTGCATGGGGACAGGCCCGCAGAGGGCGGGGTGCATCCCTCGCCCGCCGTGGGCCTGTCCCCGCGTACTCCGCGGTGTCCCTCGCCGGCCGTGGGCCTGTCCTCGCGTGCTCCGCGGTGTCCCTCGCCGGCCTGGGCCTGTCCCCGCGTGCTCCGCGGTGTCCCTCGCCGGCCGTGGGCCTGTCCCCGCGTGCTCGGCAGCGGCCTTTCTCCTTCGGAACTCGGAGCACCGCCTCACCGCTCATTTGGAGTAGTTCTGAACGGTGAAGTTGAAGTTGAAGCTGAGCGGTCCCTGAGTCCAGGCACGAGGTGACCCGAGCACCGGCCGAGGCCGCAGGCAGTGTCGCTAGCGCAGGCCAGCGGGGAGAGGGCACCCCGCTTCTCCGCCCGCTGCAGGGGCCCTGGCGTCGGGCGCCTGTCCGCACGAACCCCGCGCTCCTCGGCTTGCCCCCGGGGTGTGCTTGGAGCCCGCTCGTGTACCCCGTCTCCTGGTCTTCGGGGCTGGGGCTTGGTACCGCATGTGCAGATGGCCGAGGGGGACGGCTGGCTGGTGAACTGGATGGCAGGTAGCCGTTGTTCTTTCCAGGGTTGCTTTCGGTGCTGGTATGAAGAGTCCCTGGGCCTTTGACTGATTCTTCTTTACGGACACTTATTTTCAATACTTTGCTCTTATAAACAAAGCTGTATCGGGAAGCTATACATACATGTCTTTTGTTCTTGTCTGAGTTTTTCTTCTGGAAGATTCTCTGCGAAGACACACTGGGTCTCTAGGTAACCTTCAGGCAGCCTTGCCGGTCCCTTGGTCTCTTGGTGGCTGAGTTGTGGGGACTCCTGCCCTCCATGTCCCCCTCTGTCTCCGTCCCCTGCAGCCCGCTGTGCCCAGGTTACTACAGGTTTGCTAGCCCTGCTTCTGTCTCCACAGCCCACCGCCTCGGCCGAGGGATGCCAGGGCCAAGGCGTCCCCTGCGGTAGGGGACAGAGCTCAGGAGGGGCTCTGATCCAGAGGATCGCTCCTACAACAGACTACCCGGTGAGTGCCGTGGCCCCCCAACCACAGAGGCTGCTTGAAGGCAGGACAATCAGACCCCCATGAGCAGTCCCGAAGGTGGCCACCGCCGGGGAAGGGGGGGAGACAAAGAAACAGAAAGCCACTGGCCGGGGGGAGGTCGCAGAAAGGGAGCAGGCAGAGTCAGGGCTCCATGGAGCCCGGGGTTCCCCGAGACCGAGGATGGGAAGGGGGCAGCGTGTGACGGCAGACCCAGCAGACAGGGCGAGAAGGAGGGGTGCCGGCCGACGCCCCAGCGTGCGTGATGGCTCAGCGTCCACACCCCGGATGGGGCAGCTGGAGGGCAGGAGCTGGGAGCTGGCGCGCGCCCACTCTGTGCAGACCTCTCGGGCTTCACCCGCTCAGGCTCACCCATGGAGGAGGGGCCACACCCGTGCCCCTGATGGGAAAACACTTGCTCGAGGTCACAGAGCAACTAAGTCAGCCCTCGGCTTCAAGTGCGGGTCTTCCCGCTCTGGGAGTCTGCGTTCCCCGTCGCTCGAGCCCTTAGTTCCAGAACTGAGCCGTGGCCGTGTGTCGGCTGGCCGGCGGCAGTCAGGTGTGCGGCCCGCAGCGGTACCTCCAGCTACGCCGTGCCCACACCGAGCGACCCCCGCTGTGGCTGGCCCCCTGTCCTGGGCCTGCAGCAGGCCGTCGTGTGAAGACGCCCTCTTTGACCCCCCCCCAGCCCCTTTGGTATTTGTAGGCCCCTGAGCACGTGGAGATGGTCGAAGCAGTCGTGTGGATGTACAGAAAATGTCATTGAGCCCCCCAAGGAATCGGGGATTTTTGCATCTCACGGGGAGATCCGGAATTTCAAAAACAATTGCCCTATGCATTTTAGAAAGGTTGGTGATCAAATAGGTGTTTAAAATGCGTCTTTTCCCTCTGTGCATAGAATTCACCCCCACCCTCTTTTGCATTTTAAGCCATTTTAAGGGACGTGAAGAGAGGAAAGAGAGGAGTTTACAGTAGGTGGAAGGCTGGAACATTCCGCGGGCAACATTCCGTGGGCTGCAGGGCTGCGCCCTCGTGGTTAGCCGACCGGTATTGTTTAATTAGGGCACATCCTGGAGCTGCCGCTCTCCGTGCGCCGTGCGTTCCGTGAGGGCGGGTGCGGCGGTCGTGCGTTAGGGAGGCCGTGAGAGGAGCCTGTCTGCCGGTGGGCAGAGTCAGGCTCCTGGCACCGGCTCCGCGTTCCTGCCACACCGAGAGCATTAATGGGCACCAGCTGGGCTTCCCCGCGCACAGCGGCGGCCGCGGCGGCTGCCGAGGGCCTCCGTGCCCACTTGAGCACACACTTCAGTGGCCGTTCCCCGGGCAACGGCGTCTCGCAGCCAGCTGGCTCTGCCCCCGAGCCCATCAAAGCGCACACCCGCCAGGAGCCGGCGCTGTGCCCGCCGCCGTCTGTAGGCTCTGATGTCGGAGCATTTGCAACCAGGTTTCAAGGTTAAACACGAGGGAATGAACCAGAGCACTAAATAGTCAGGGCCCAGAGTTCGGGCTGTGGGTAGGTGTGTGCAAGGTGAGCGGGAGGGAGGGAACGCTCAGCCATTTGCAGTCCGTCGGGATTCGTGTTTGCTCCTGACAGAGAACGGGTTCCCTTGCTTTGCCCAGGGTGAAAGGATGTGTGGCCAGGCGCAGCCCTTACCACGTCTGGGGCTGGGCAGGGCAGGCTGGGGGCTGCGGGAGGGCTCCGTGGGCAGGGGTCTCTGGCGCGGGCACGGGGGCCTCGAGGGCTCACGCTAGGCCCGTGCGACCTTACCTGACCACGGTGTGTGTGGGGTCTGCCTGTGAATTTCCGTGAGCTGACCTAGTTCACTTGGCCGGGACTTCCTGCTCCGAGGGCTGCCGGGCCCACTGTCTCCACTGACCACCTCTCTTGCCGTATTGAATACAAAATCCCCACTTTCAAGTGCTCCACCTGATAAAGCGTCTGGTGTATGAATTTGGCCTTTCCATCCGACGCTGACTCAATTTAATTAGTATAAGATCCTCTGGTGTTTAATTTAGGGACTCTGCACATTTCATACGGGCTTTGGTTTTAATCTTTCATTTCTGTAAAGAGCATTTGTTGTTTCTAATTTTTTCTCTCTTTCTGACCCATCTGTAGGAATTTGAAGTAGTCACAATTTCTTTTGAAAAGATATGGGAAATGAAGATAATTCGTTTTGAAATTGGGTTTTAACTTGGGCTCAGACAGGTGCAAATAGGAGGCCTTTCACACCGAGCGTTGAGACTTCATGAAATCAGGGGCTGTTCTCGAATCGGGTGCCTAACGAGCACTTCCTTGAGGTGCGTGAGGGCACGCCCACTGGGGTCGGGCGCTCACAGCGGGGTCACAGTGACCTTTTGGAGCAGAGGGCTCGATTTCCGAACTGTTCATTTTTTCTTCTTGTCACTCAAACTGCTCCCTTCCATTTGCCTTTCCTTGTCATTTTGTTTTGTTTTATTTTTCCTTTTCAGAAAGAGGATACTTTCCTGGGCAACAGTTGTGAGTCTGTTTCGCGCTTCGTAATGATTTCCTTTTGTTAGAGTTGCCCTTTACCCTCTCCTTCCTCCTCAAGGCCGGCCACTGGGGCTGGTGACGTCTGCAGACACCGCTCGGCCCCCTGGCCACGGGACATCAGGAGCAGGGGCAGGTCCACTGCCGACGGGAGGCCGCGTGGGGGACCACAGACAAATGTACGTTCTCTAGGTTTCAAGTTGGGTCGATTTTGTACTAATTAGTGTAAGGCAAGCACTGGTGCAGACGAGGAGAGGAGCCCCGCCCTCGGGGCTGGCACAGGGTCGCCGCGTGGGGGTGTGTTTGTGTGCGCGCTCACTCTGCCCTGACCCGTCCCCTCTGCTGGGCTCCTCGTGCAGGAAGCAGCCCCACAGCTGCACGCAGTGCCCGGAGCAGGAGAAAAGGGACGGAGTGTGCCTGAACCAGGAAGATGGGCAACGTGCGGGTGCCTCCCAGGAACGACGTGGGGGCACACAGTGGGGCTGCAGTGACCTGGAAGCCAGACGGGCCCTTGCAGACAGCAGGGAGCCTGCGACCTTACCACCCTGGCCCTGGGCGCAGAGCCGAGCTGGATTCGCCTCAGGGGCTGGAGGAAGCACGACCGGTCACCCTGCCGAGCCCGTGTTGTATTCAGGGAGCCGCACGCTAGGTGGCCTCCCCAGAGGGCTTGCTTGCGAAGAGGAAAGTCAGACGGGCCCTGACTTGGAAAGGCAAGCCAGCTTCCCAGCCAACATCCGCTAACCCTTCCTGCCCAGCACGCAGGTGCAGCCCCGCCGTCCCGGAGCTCGGATTCCAGCAGGGGAGCAGAGCACCGGTGAATGAGGACAGACAGGTGCGGGGAGGGGGTCTGTCCCTCGGGGGCCGGGGCCTTCTCGTCCCAGCCACAGGGCAGGTGACCCTGAGCGGTGCAGCCTGGGCGGCTCGGGGAGGGGAGGCAGGTGCGGGGAGGCCGTCCGGCCTGTGTGCAGCAGGGACGCGGAGGCTTGTCCGCAGACGGGGTGGTAAAGGCACAAGGCGCTCCTGGGGTGGGGGGAGGGGCCGTGGGCAGAGGCCGTGGTCGCGAGGGTTTGCAGGGAGCTGCCACACAGGCAGACAGCGTGGAAGAGAGCGTGCCGGAGTTATGGCCGAATTCTCCCTCGTTACCCGCCCCCGAGGTTAGAGAGCCAGAGAGGGAAGAGTGAAGCACAGCACTCGTCCTTCCTGTTGGAGGGCGATTCCTAGAAGAGGGCGGGCTGGACGGACTGTGCATTGTCCCTGCCCTGTCCCCTCCTCATGGCGCGCCGCTGGCAGACGGTCGGTCGGCTCTGTGACACCTGCTGGGCCGGCTCCTGCCGCCTCTTCGATCCCGGGACCCGGAGCACAGCCTCAGGAGCCCGCTCCGAGGTCCCCGTGCCGTGGACACAGGCGATGCCGCTGTGGCCGTGTCGGCCGGGCGCGCCAGCCGTCCGCCCGCCGCACAGCCGCCGCGTCCTCCCTGCACGCCGGGCGCCACGCAGCACCCCGTATGTCGCGGGGCGTCGTGAACCCGCGCCCTCTGAGAGCCGTGGAGCGGACCCTGGTGCCCGTCTGCACCCTTCCTGAGCCGAGGCCGGGGCTCGGCGCCACCTCCCCGCGCCCCCCGCGGGCAGAATGCCCGCTGTCCCCAGTGCTTACTGCGCACGCTGAGTGTTTCTATGTAGAAGCCACGTGGACTGGTACGTTCAGGAGGGAGCTTTTGATGTTTTAGCTCGGAGCACGTAGTGGAAACCTAAACACATCAATCCCAAATCACTGCCTTGTCCGAGAATGAAGATATGATGGTGTTTTGGGGGGTATTAATTACTTTCTGACGTGAGTGGGTGCCAGCGCAGTTTATAATGGTGATTTCGGAAACCCGTCACTGAGGGTGGCGCATGGCGTTTTGCTCGAGCCAGTGCTGACGAATCACCGCGTTCCCCGTTTTGATGGGAATGCGGATGGTCCCTGTCCGGAGGGCAAACACTGGGATGCCAAGCAAGTGTCACTGTTGCCGTTTTGTGGTCCTGAGAGAGGAGTGGCTGCCCACGGACTGAACGCACTGTCAGCGATGAGGTCCGCTGGGGGTCCTGGGGTGCCCGCGTGCGGGGCGGGGCGTGAGGCTGGGCGGCGTGCCCTGCAGCCCTCGGCGCTGGCACAGGCGTGGGGCCCCAGACTCCTAGCGCGCGGTCGCTGGAAAGAGCCGGGTGTCTCTGCACTTGGGTCCTCGAGAGGAGCAGACCTCTCTGGTAGTCAGATGGGGACCCAGGTCCGGACAGAGCCCAGCGTCCCCCAGAGAGTCGGCCCGGCCCAGCCCAGCTGCCGGCTTGGAGATCAGAGGGTGGGCTAGGCCTGGCCCCGTCTTGCTGGGGTGCCGGTGCCAGGTGTCCCACTAGGCACGGCTGTGGACGGAGGGGACAGCGCCGCGGGCAGCCTCACTGGGAGCCAGCTTGTTCCTGACCACAGCTGCAGAGAAGCGGGCCCCTGGAGGAGGTCTGCAGGGGCAGCGGGGCTGTGGGTGCAAGGATGTGTGTCTGCAGGGCCTGGGGGACATGGTGGCGGGGCTGGGGAAATCCTGCTACACACGCACATGTCCCTGGGATGCTCGGGAAGCATGACGGAGGATGACACCCAGAGCTCCCGGGTGCTGGGCTGCGCTCTGGGACAGGGGCATCCGCGTCTGAGCTTACGTGGCTCCACCCCTGGCCGGTGGGCCTGCCCCGCAGGGAGTGTCGGACACTTGCTTTCAGACCTGGCTCGAGGGGGCGGAGGTGCCGCTGCCCGTGTGCGAGCCGACCCTTTAAACGGGCTTTCCTTCAGCCGCCGGGCATGCTCGCCACAGTCCCTGAGGCTACGGAGGTGCTGGCGTGCGGGGAAGGCGGGTCTCCAAGGCTGTCCGGCCCCTGGAAGGCAGGCGCGCACGTGGGTCGGGGCCTGTCTGGTGGCAGAGCCGACCCAGATGAGCCTGCACGCCCCACGTGGACCTTACCTGTCCCCCGGGCTTTGGTCACTTGAGTGAAAAGAAGGGCGATCAGAGGCGCCTGGCTGGCTCAGTCGGTTGAATGCCCACCTGCTGGTTTCGGCTCCGGCCACGATCTCAGGGTTGTGGGATCGAGCCCCACGTCGGGCTCTGTGGTGAGCGTGGAGTCTGCTGCAAACTCTCCTGCCTCCGCCTCTCCCCTGCTCACGCTCTCTTGTGCTCTCTCACAAATAAATAAAATCGTTAAGAAAAAGAAGGGAGACCATAGGACGCCCGGTGAGGGGCTGTCCCTGCGTCGTAGGCCGCGAGGCCTAACCGAGTTCGTGCTCGGGAAGCACTTGGGAGACCGGCACGCGGTGAGTGCGCTGTGTTTGCTGCGCATTCGAGCTGTCCCTTGCTTCTTACCATTTTAATGCCGTCCGCCCCTGACGTTGCGTCCAGGCGGTTTCCCTGAGTGGAGCCTCCTGCTTTTGGCTCGCCCTTCGTACGTAAATTATTCCCGGAAGATGTCATCTGCCATGTCCAGTTTTAGTTTCAATACATCGAAGAAAGCTCTCAGACACCGTTTTTAGTATATGTGCTGCCGAAGCGAGCACAGCTCTCAGACACCGTTAAGGCTGTCTGACTCCAGAATCCTTCGAGATTGTGTGGGCCGAGCCCCGACCTCCCCCTACACCCCCGGAGCTGGGGGCAGAGCTCCGTGCCCCCACCCCCATCTCTGTACGTCTCTGCCGCTCTCGGGCCGCTTCCTTCACACCTTCATTCCAAGTGCCGAATTCTTCCCGTTGTTTCCAATCTGCTATAAAATTGCCAACTGAGATGTTTATTCCAACAGTCAAAAGTTTTATTTCTAGGCATTTTATTTGATTCTTTTAAGGACATTCCTGGTAAATTTTGGTGGTCTTTTATGCTTGATCATTTTTATTCCAGCATTCATTTTTTGGAGTATTTTAAAGCTTCTGGTGTCTGAAGTCATTGGCGTTCTCACTCTGGGGCCCCTTCTTCTGGCCACGTGAATTTCATCCTGTTATTACAAGCGCCTTATTGGGCTGCTCTGAGTCTGTAGGAATCCTGAGGGGCTGGCCTGGGGTGCGTTCTTCCAGGGAGAGCGCATCGTCCGGAAAATGCCCGGGGCTGCTGACGACCAGGGCTTCTAGTGGAATTCTTGGCCTAGGATTTTCCAGTCCAGGATACCAGTGGTGTTAAATGCAACGCAGACTTCGTGAGGACCGGAGCGGGACACAGAGTCTCAGGTGGACTGCTGTCTGCTTGGGGCAGTGGCAGAGATAACCACCCGCTCTGGACGAGTCTCCGTGGCAGGTCATCCTCCTAATGAGAAAGTGGCCTTTTGGCAGTCTAGACTTTCACAAAGGTCCCAACCCCGATACCTTACCTGTTGAGGGCCTCGTGCCTATTTCCTGCTCACTGTGTGGTCTGTGGACTCCCAGCAGGGACAGACATGGAAGGGGTGGCCATGGCTTACGTCTCTGGCTTTAACAACAGCCTTAGTGTTTGCTCCTGATCATAGTGTTTTGTTTTCTTGAAAGCACAACTGTGCATTTAAGAATATAGACGAGTATTTTACAGAAGCATAATTCTTTTCAAGAGGCTTAATTAGCTATATTGTTAGAATCAGAAGTCCCAGAATCTATGAAGTTGATAAAAGAAAGCGTTGAAAAAATAATCCTTTTTGAAAGATTATTTTTTGAGAGAGAGCGCGTGCGCACACAAACAGGGAGAGCGGTAGCAGGAGGGAGAATCTCAAGGACTCCCCACGGAATGCGGAGCCTGACGAGAGGCTCAGCCTCACGACCCTGAGGTCATGACGTGAGCTGAAAGCAGGAGTCAGACACTTAACCGACAGAGGCACCCAGGCGCCCACGAGAAGAATAATCTTAAACCCTTCCCTTGCTTCCTGGGCTTCGCCTGGGGACATGGGACTGCCTTGTGGCCGTGTGACCGAGATCTGTCCCCAGCATCGCACGAGCAGCACAATCCAGGCCGCGTGTTTTCTCGGTTCCCTGTCAGTGAATGAACCGCCGTCCCTACAGAGATTGGAGTGAGTTCACCGTCAGATCAACAGGCCACACCAGGTGTTTCAGAAAGCGGGCACTTGTACAGCAGGCGGGGAGAGCCGGCCAGAGGGGCCGCCGGCGGCACGCGGGTCTCCCCCTCCCGGAAGCGGCTCGCTCCCCTCACGTGGTGGCGCTCTGGGAACCGGCAGCCTGGGCGCTGGGCGCGTGGCCGACGGCGGGCGGCAGGTCTTCCTGCGAGCCCCCTCGTAGCCCAGACGCCACGCTGAGCCTTCACGCGGGGTGGGGCCTCCCACTCTGCTGCTTCTCAGCCGTCCAGCTCACGCCTTCCTGGCGTTGCTTTTGTCCTCCTCTGGCCAAGCCTGAGCGCGTGGCCACTGCGGAAGCCCCCGTGCAGACGCCGACGCGGCCGTGTCTGACCAGCTGCCCGCCCGGCGGCGCGGCCCATCGGGCACGTGCTCCCCTTTCCGCCCGGCTGCACAGGGCCCTCTGGGAGGCGCCGGGTCTGGGTGGAGCCGTCCCTCAGCCCAGGGCAGGTGCTCCTCCCTCGGGACCGGAGGCCCGTCCCCAGAGCAGAGGCCGTGCAGCCGCCGGGTTAGGGACCTGCCTGGCCCATTTTGTTTGGAATGCACAGAGTTCCCACTTGATGTTGGCCGTGTCTGCCCTCCTGGTGGCACCGTGGATGAGGTGACACACGTTCTGTGATGGGCCCTGCCCGGTGCACAGTATCTGCTTCCCGCGATCAGGGTCCACTGCGGCCCTCCGGGGCCCAGGGGTCCAGGAGTCAGCCCGGGGCGGTTTCCTGGCAGCCGGTGACCCGGGTGTAAGCGGGTCCGGCTTGGCCGCAGGACTGCAGGCCTGGGACTCTGCCGTGGGCTGTGCGGAGGCGCCGCACCGTGGTCTTGCTTGGGCTGCACACCTCGAGCGCCAACGGGGCCGCGTGCCTGGGCCGACAGCAGAACGTCTCCTGGCTCAAGCTCCAGGGGTTCAGCCTGACCGGCCCTGGGTTACGAACCCACGGTCAGCATGTCATCTACTGCCTCCCAGACTCAAAAAGGCCACCAAAAGCTGGGCCTCCTAGTGGTGAAGACACCCCAGTGTGGTCCAGATGGCCGGACCCTTAGGAGTGTTACTTAGGCGGTGGCATTGGGGTTCCACAGCCTTTCCCCACGCTGTGCACCTGCCTTCCACTCTCCCTGTGATGCAGCATCGGGAGGAGATCCCCAGGGACCCCCAGGGACCCCCAGGTGCTGCGTGGGTCACGATGTGGAAACCAGCAAGCAGGGCAAACGGGCGTTTGGCGTAAGGATTACCAAGGAGGATAGAAGACCGATCACACCTGATAGAAGGCAGCTTGCTCTCGCACCCTGGGACGCGGTCGGGGACCCAAGGAGGGAAAGCGGAGGGGCGCAGACCTTGCTGGAGAAGGCATGGCTAGGGCTACGGGACGTTAGGGGAGGGGCCGCACTTCGCTGGCCGTCGGGAGGAGGGGCTCAGGGGAGGCGTGGCTCAGCCTGCAGCTGTGGCCTCGGGAGTGGGAGTGCGGCACTGGACAGGCCACCCGTGGTGTCGGGGTCCCCGGAGTCCCGCAGGGCGTGGTGCGCCCTGCAGTGTGGAGAGCGAGAACCCCGGGGCTGCGAGTGGGGGGCAGAGGGGCCGGGCCGGGGCCTGTGGAAGGAAGCGGAATGCCCGCCTGGACGTGAGGTCTCGCGCACCGAGCTGCGTGGGCAGGGGGCCTCGGCCCTGGCTCCGTGTCCACGCGCCACGGGAAGGTTGATGCCGGCCCGGGGCAGCAGGGTCACGGGGAGACAAGGGCCCGGGGCCTGTTCGGGGGCTGAGCTTCTCGGACCCCCGGAGAGCGCACCGCTCACGGGACCTCACTGCCGTGGAGCCCCATGGTGGTCACAGAGCGGCCCGGGCCGTGAGGGGCGCGCGGGAGCATCCGCTGAGCCAGGAGGGGCCGCTGTGGCCGGGTGGTCGCGTCGCACAGACTGCCCTGTCCTTCCTTAGCCCCTTCGAAGCGCACACCGCCCTCGGCTCCCGGCCCTACAGCGGGGGGGCAGGATCTGGGGCAAGGCGTGCCCCCTCTGGGCGAGGTCGTGGTGGGGACCCCTGAGGCCGATGTGGGCTTGCCCAGGCGGGCACCGTCGTCCCTGCTGCTGGTGGAACTAGCTACTGGCGACCACCCCCCCCATCCGGGTCTCAGCGCCCGGGCCTGCAGTGTCGGGCGTCAGATAGCAGCGGCTGGGGTCACTGATGAAGTCTGTCAGGAGCCACCGGCGTCCTCCGAGAACCTCCGCCTGCCGAAGGGCCTACGCGGGGACTCTGTGGGAGCCGACGAAAATCCGCCTGCCGCATCTTCCGGTTCTTTGATGGTGACCCAAGCTCTCCGTCCCCACTGATGTCACAGTGCTGCCGCTGGTGACTGTTTTGAGAGGGAAGGGGACTTCTATCGTGCCTCCTGTCCTTACTGGCTCTGTTGTAGGTGGGATCCTGCCCGCGCCTGCCCCTTCCCTGGATGTGCTAGGAGTCCGGCGACGGCTGCAGGTTGGGCCACCGGCCCTCTTTGAGTCGACCAGCGGTACCCCCCGGGCTCATCATGGGCTCTTGCAGGCCTGGAGCCATCCACCCTTTACCGTGGGGCCACCGTCCTAGACCTAGGGAAGGCCTGGAGAACAACCTCGTCTGTTCTCCAGCAGTGTTATAGGGTCCTTCCTCAAAGGGGCCTGGGTCCCCCTGAGAGCAGGGGCTGTGGGTCTGTGAGCCTGTCCCAGGCCAAACACTGCGTGAGAGGCAGGGGCTCTTCACTGGTGGCTTAAGGCAGGTTCCTGCCCAAGGCCAAGTCAGCCAGTTACATAGGTCAGGGGTACTGGGGTGCCTGGTTGGATCCCTTTCCCCGCTGCCGGAGAGCCGCCTGGGCTAGCATGCCCTGACTGGCCCTTGGTTCCTGCAGCCGCCTGTCTCTGGAGGTCAGGGCCAGTCCCTCCTTGCCCACCTGTTTGTCCTTGTGGTCGGGGAGCTCACTGCTGCCCCTGCACCACCCTCAGACCTTCTCTGGGTGCAGGAGCCCTCACACCGGTGCCGGGAGACACGCCGGACCCTGCTCCCCGTCGTCAGTCTGCGCTCCTGCGCCCCAGGGTCTGTGATTTCTACACGGCGTGCCCTAAAGTGTGTGAAAGCCAGGCTAGAAAGGTGTTTTGAGGTACAGCTCCAAGCTCTCCCTGCCCCAGGTGACTGCTTAGTGGGGTTGGATTGCTCTTCATTCATCCTTCTCCGCCTGCACCAGACACAGAGATGGTTGAATTCTAAAAATAGCCCCGGATTCCAAGTGCGCCCACTGCGTCCTGTCCCCGGAGCCCGGCGGAAGCCTCCTCCCCTCCGGCTGGAATCAGATTATGTCCCCAGCCGGGGCACTGTTAGCCCTTTAGCCGAGCTGGCTGGAGCGGCTATTCAGGCTTACAAAGGCCCTAATCTCCTTTGAATTCCTCTAAGCCTGGACTCGGTAATCCCTTACAGCGAGCAGCACGGTCCGCGGGCGCCGTTGGCAGCCCGAGGCAGACCCCTTCCATTCATTGGCCCCGATTATCTTTTTATCTCATTAAGGGCCTTCAGCTCGCGTGGTCCATGTGAAAAACAGTCCGTGGCGTCCAGCTGGCCTTCAGGACACAACTTGGTGTTTTCTCCTCCAAAGCTGTGGACCGTCGACGAGTCAGGCCACCGCGTTTCCTGTCTGACTCTGGTGCTGATGGCCCACGCGAGCGGGGCAGCCCTTCAGCTCCACGGGCCTCCGTCTCCCACTTCACAGAATGGAGGGATACGGTTCACTGTGCGCGGCGCGGGCCTTCCTTTCTCATTCACGTGGCTGCGTTCTCCGTGGTTGGTGCCGTGGGCTTGCTTTCCTGCCTGCGCTGGGCTTGCTCTCGGGCTCACAGTCGTCCCACAGTGGCCGGGCGCTCCAGGACCTCCCTGCAGGCCGTCCCAACACGGGAGAGAAAAGCCGGGTGCCTTGCTGGTTATCAGTGTTTCCTTCTAAAGATCGGGTTTCCTTCTTAGAAGCACCTTAGTTTCTTTGATAGCCGCTGGGTTTGCGTTGAATGCCCTGTCGAGACGCATGCAGAGACGGAAATCCTCTGAGTTTCAGGACCAATTTGCATGTCTCGATGGGCCAACTCCAGCATTTCTTACTCAGTACTGTTTACCTTCACTTTCCTCTGCTGCTGAGGATTTGGAGAGTTTCTGATGAGGCCGACCGTGTTCCTTGGACTGGAAGCGCACTCTTTATTCAGCAGGTTTTGCAGCTTGGCGCGTTTCTGGGGTGCGTGATGTCGGCGGGTGCCTGGAGTGCATGACGTCACTTTCCAGTCGTTCTCAGGGTGATCTCTGGGGGTTACGTTTCTCAGTAAGGGACTCCGGATTCGCCTTGGACCCATCATATTTTCAGAGTAAATTCTGGTAACAACATTTTATAATCTTTCAGAAAATCCAGATAAATTTTCCATATGCTAGAAATTTCCCCAAACTTCTTTCCTTTTATTTACCAATTTTCAGAAAAATGTATGGTTTTCTGCATTTTTGCAAGTGTAGCTAGTGTGGTTTTCTTTTTCTCTTATGCGGACTTGGGTGCTGTCACTTGTCGTTCCCATCCCTGTCTATTTAGGCACACGCGATCTGCCTTGGGGGGAGCCCCTGTGGCCTCCGCCCCGTGGCACGCGCCCAGTTGTGTTCGGCAGCTCCCTTGTTGGCCCACCCTGGAGAGCCTTCACTCACTCTGTACTCAGGCCCTGTGCACGGTGCACTTGGAAGAAGGCCCGAATGTGCCGCCCCGCAGCTGTGCTGGAGGCCGTGCGCGGGAGCGCGCACCCAGGGCTTCTAGCCTGGGAACGAAGCGTCACCTTCCCCCACCGTCTGCCTGCTGGTTCTGCGGCCATGCCCCTGTCTTGCTGTGTGATGCCCCTGACTCGTGCCCCGGCGGTCAGCCCCTTTCCTCATCAGCCCGGCTTACGCACGGAAGCCCCATCGTCTGCTCTCAAGCATGGATCTGGGCCTGGTTTTGTTTGCACTGACGGCACGTGTCCTCTCCCTGCCTGGCCCCGTGTCCTCACTCAGAGTTGTCGGCCCCCACCCTGCCGTCTGGGGCAGGCCCTCCACACTCCTCAGCTAGTCTTCAGCGCCCTTCCTGGTCCGTCCGAGTAGGGCGTCAAACCTTAGTTCTTGTGGCTTTCATTCATTTGACCATGTCCCAGATTGGACTCTTGGCCTCTCTCTATCCTCCAAAGCCACTGGGCTCTTAATCCTACCGTGGACTGCCTTTGTCCATTTCCACGCGCCCTAGTTCCCCTTGGAGCTGCGGCTAACTAATCCGCTCCCTATGGGAAAGCGTTCTCTTCGCTGCAGCACTTTACCTGGATCTCTCTTAAGGCACCTGCCGATCTTGTGCTTGTATGATTTCACCCTTCATGTATGTTTGGCGTCCTTGCGGGCAGTGTCTGTATTTAACTCAAATTCGTCTTCTCATTACCGGACGGAAGCAAGTACAGACACAGACGATTATAGCCAGAGGCTAGATGGTTGATAAGTCAGCTTATCGAGACCTAACACCCACAAAATCTCAGTGGCATGTTGGCCACTATCACTTGTGGCTTGAGGGGATCCCTGGTCTGTTCCTGGGAAGAGCACCCCCCCCCCCCCACCGTGGGAATTAGGACCTTCGGCCCTGCACAGCCCCAGAGTTAGGAGCACAGGAAACACGAGGGGCCTGGGGGGAGGAGCAAATGGGCTCAGCTTTGCTCTTGTTCCTGGTTCCCAGGGCCGTGGCTTCTTGTGCTAGGAACACGCTACCATGTGGAAAACCCCAGTTCCCAGGGACGTGGCCTCCAATCTCGCCCAGTTGCGGGATCCTGAATCTCCGAGGGCACGCGGGGCGGGGCCGTCGCTTGCGGGGGGTCTGCGGCACGCGGGGTGGGGCCATCACTGTCTTGCTCGAGGCTGGGTCTGCAGGGCGTCCTGGTGCCTTCGGGGCATGGACTGCGACACGGACTAGGAGCACTCGCGGCTCTGCAGCAAAGCCACGTGCAGTTCTCTCACAGGGAAGCGTGGACGGCTTCCCGTCCCGTCTTCACTGGGGAGGGAAAGAAGGCAGTGTCCACGTGGCACGAAGCCGAGGCTGGTGGAGCCTCCGGTCTGACCCGCAGCGGGGATTGGGGAGTAGCTCACAGACCCTCCCCAGACCCACTGACTCTGTGCAGAGGCCAGATGGCCAGTTCAACAAGGCCCTTCCGTGCTCTTGACCTTTAACGTACACACGTCTCCACTGCCTGTGACGGGCTGGGGCATCAGCGTCAGCCCCATTTTACACTCACGGACCGTGGACGTGAGCCGGGCTGGGTGTGAGACCCAGGGATTTACTGTGACCGGGCTTTGTCCAGGACTTTGTTTATTACCTGGCCCCCTCACATCCACGAGCAGGGACATGACACTTTGGATCTCAGACCTTGTGTTCAGTAGGCCTTGACCTTGGCTGTTACCCTTTGCCCGGTGTATGACCACCACCCACGGGGCAGTAGGTCTTCTTGGGTGCACACTGGGCTAATCATCACCGCAGGCGCTTGCCCTGGCATTACGGGCTCCTATTCCTGGGGATCTGGCCGTATTTTCTGTCGGTGGCTTTTGGGTCTGAAATCCGCTCAGACCAGAGGTGAGCGAGGGATCCTGAGTTTTAATGGGGTGACTTCCCTCACCTCCTGCCCATCCTTTCCTGTTTCCTCTGAACTGGTACGTATGTACGTGCCACGCATGTACTGGGCAGCTGTGCTCTGTCGAGGGACCATCTGTTTTGCTCCTAGGAATGCTGTCTCTTGTTAGCTGTCGCCACAGTCGGCCAGTTGGCCTCCCTTGGCTGGCTGATCATTATGATAATTGCTACCCCTGACTTCTGGCAGTCACACGCCGTCTCCAGGCCGCCATTGCTGTGGGGCCGGGCTGAGCTGCCGAAGTCAGGAGTGGCCACAAAGCTCGTTCTCAACAAGTCACACTTAGTGACAGCCTCTCCTAAGAGCGGAGTCATTGGGTTAGCTGGTCGGTGGATGCTCAACTGCCAACGTGTTTTCCAAAACACACTGTGTTACAGTGTGTCCAGCAATTTGCAGGAGACCCCTTGTTCTACATCTTTGCCAATACTTGGTATTGTTGATCTTTTTAAAATTAAATTTTAGCCATTCCAGTAGGTGTGTGGTGTATCTCAGTTTGATTTTATTTTGCTTTTCTCCAGTTACCATTGATGTTGAGCCTCCTTTCTGGTGCTTGCTGACCATTCATGTTTTCTTTTGTGAAGTGTGTGATTCAGTCTTTTGCCATTTTTTTTTTTAAAGATTTTATTCATTTATTTATTTGGGAAGAGAGAGAGTGAGAGAGAGCATGAGAAGGGAGAAGGTCAGAGTGAGAAGCGGACTCCCCATGGAGCCGGGAGCCCGATGTGGGACTCGATCCCGGGACTCTGGGATCATGACCTGAGCTGAAGGCAGTCGCTCAACCAACTGTGCCACCCAGGGGCCCTCTTTTGCCATTTTTTAAAAATTGAGTTATTTGTGTTATTAAATTGTAAGAGTTATTTATGTATTCTGGATATAAGCCCTTTGTTAGATATATGTATTACGAATATTTTCTTCCAGTTTTGCTTTTTTTCTTTTTAAAAAAAGATTTTATTTATTTATTTGAGAGAGAGAGAGAGAGAATGAGGGCGGGGCAGCAGAGGGAGAGGGAGAGGCGGACCACCCACTGAGCAGGGAGCCTGACCCAGGGCTCAATCCCAGGACCCTGGGATCACGACCTGAGCTGAAGGTAGACACTTAACAACTGAGCCACCTAGGTACCCCTTGTTTCATTTTTTTCCATGGTATCTTTCCAGGTTTTTATTTTAATGAAGTTCAGTGTCTTTTGGTAGACAGAATTTCTTAATTTTAATGTGGTCTATGTTACCAGTCTTTTCTGTTATGATTAGTGTTTTATTCTGCCCAGTTTAAGAAATTTTTGCTTATCTCAAGATTGTGAGGATATTCTACAATGTATTATAGAAAATATTTATATTATTTAGTCTCTTACATTTTGATCTTCAGTCTGTTTGGGGTTGGTTTCTGTGTATGAGATAGGACACAAGCTCATTCTTCCCATGAATATACGATTGATGCAGCATCTTTTACTGAAAAGATCATCCTTGTCTGCTCCAGCACAGTGGCATTTTTGTTCCAAGTCCAGTGACCATCATGTAAGGTCTGTTTCTAGATTGCATTTTCTTTCTCTGGTCTATTTATCCATGTACCAATACCAAATTAATCACAGATTTGTAAATCAGCCAGTTTTGTTCTTCTCCACGACTGTTCTGTTGACCGTGTGGGCAGCTCACATTTCCATGTAAATTTTAGAATTTCAGAAGCAGGTTGTTGGCTTCTACCCAAAAAGCCTTTTGGAACTTTAATTAAGATTCCTGGACCCTTTACCGCAGTGAAGCTGTCTATGAACATGGTATACCCCTTGATGTGTAGGCCTTTACTTTCTCTCAGCTGTGGTTTTCATTCTGCCACGCACAGACCTTGCACCTCTCTAGTTTGAGATTTATTGAATACTTGATTTTGTAATGTGACTGTTAAGGTTTTTCAAAATTTTCTAAATTTTTGTTGCTAATCTATAGATATCCAATTCATGTTTATGTCACCTTGGTGTTCAGCAGTTTTGCTAATTTCCCTGTTTTGTTTCTAACAGTAGAGTATAGATTGTCTTGAAGTTTTTTACCTACATTGTCATTAACAAGTAGTGGTGTTTTAGTCTCTTCTTTTCCCGTTCTTATACCTTTATTTTTCCTCGCCACATGAAGTAGTCAGGACCTCTGATATAGTGTTAACTGGAAGCGGCAGTACGAAGCATTCTTATCTAATTACTCTTCTCGAGGGTAAAGCATTTACTATCTCACCCCCAACTGCTGTGTGCTGGGTGAGAGCAAGCAGTTACAGGGACAGACTGACTTTGCTGACACCTGAGCAGAGTTTCCCAGAGGAGGACTTCGTTCTGTGGGGACTCTGTCACAGACGGGCCATGTGCACTTCCCCGCGGAGAAGCCGCACCTAGTTCCCACACTGGTAGCTTCATCCCTGTTCAGGTTAGCTAGTTCTTCTCCCTGTCATTTAGGGAGGCTCCTATCATCTGTGCCCGTACAGGGTGGATGTTTCAGCCTTCATTTCTTCTTTCTGCCCCAGCGCTGCCAGCCCTCTCTTCACGGGGAAATTCTCAGATCTTAGGAGTGACCCTGTGGCCTCACAGGCTCTGCAGAAGCACCAAGTGCCTGGAAGCTTCTGCAGGAAAATTCGTGTCTCGTGTAGAAAAGCCAGGGTGTGCTGCACTTCCCTGGGTGAAACGGGAGGGCGAGCATGACTTGTATGGACACGGCTCAGCAAGCAGCATGTGAGATGAGTGCAGAGATTGGGGGCCGAGAGCCCGGGCGGAAAGTCCCCCCCACCTGTCCTCTGATTGCGGGTGACAGTGGTCAGCAGATGGCCCGTGAAGCCAGGCGTCCGCCGGTCGTGTTCACTGATGGTTGCTTGGCTGATGAGCTGGTATTTGGATGGAAGGACCACAGAGCTGGGAAGTGGGACACTCCCCGGTGTGGGTGCGGCCCTCTCGCGTTCTCATTTCATGTGGGAAACGCTGCGTGGTGTCCTCCCTTGCTCTGCGTTTCCATTATGGTGCTCACTCCATGTCGGCTGTGATTCAGTGTTGAAACCTCCTCCTTGTTTACCCTGACGTACTGAAGGCCTTTGGAAGGGAAGGTGTGTAGCACATACACCGTTTGGAACTAAATGCGAAGCACATTGGAAAGGATTTGTATTCAGGAATTTAGGATTACATAATGTTATATCTGATTTTTTTTTGTTTGTTTCATTTTTTTTTGTCTTACTGAAACGTGTGTAGAGGGGCAGGGACCTGGCTCCTGGCGCGTTCCCTGAAGCCGGTGTCCCTGGTCTCCCTTACCTAAGCTTAGTTTCCTGACCCACGCCGTGGCATTCAAAGTGCTCTGCGGGGGGCCGTGAGCACCACCGTGGGCAGCGGGAGGCGCTGGTCCCTGGGCGCCTTCGGGCTCCGGGCAGAGCTCCGCCTGGAGAGCCAGGGCACAGCGGGGCGGCGCCTTGCGCGCGTCTGGACCGTGTGCGCGTTCGTGCCATGCGCGCTGCACGTCCGCGTGGGGCTCCCCCACGCTCGCTCGCGCCCTGGCGCCCGGGGCTCCCCTGCAGCGGCGCGCCTGTGTGGGTCGGCCGCACACCCACCCCGCCATTTGCTCCCTGTGTCGAAGAGCCCCAGAGGAAGGACGGAAGGAAATGGACTTTGAGGGAAACTGAATTTCCTTCTGGAACAGAACGACGGCCCTGCGACCATCGGCAGGGGGGAGGCGCTCCGGCCCAGGGTGGGGGTGACTGAGAAAGGCGCCCCGGGGGCCGCGGCCGTGCCGCACGCTGACGTGACCCTGTGTTGCTTCAGCTGCAGACAGCAAAGTGCTGACGTGCGCGGCTGTGTGGAGGATGCCAAAGGAGCTGGAGCCAGGTGGCCACGAGTCCCCCGAGGATGCGGCGAGCACTGCGCACGCGCTGGAGCTGCTCTGTCACCTGGACAACACGGCCCACGGCAGCACGGCCTGGTAAGGGTGGGCGCGGTCGGTCGGCGTGCCCGGAGCTCTGCCCGTATGTGCATATGCGTGCCCGTGAACCACCCCCCCCAGCCCCCGCCAGCCCGGAGCTCCGCCTTCATGCGTGTGCCCGTGCACCGCCCCCCCCCCCCCCCCGGCCCCGCCAGCCCGGAGCTCTGCCTTCATGCGTGTGCCCGTGCACGCCCCCTAGCCTGCCCAGAGCTCAGCCTGCGTGCGCGTGCCCGTGCACCCCCCC
>CM052811.1:1359019-1393009 GCA_028533885.1 Nasua narica | reverse complement strand
GATCCCACACTCGGTGATCACACCCATGATCACACCCCATGATCCTATTCCTATCATCACACCCCCGGGGATCCCACACTCGGTGATCACCCCATGATCACACCCCCATGATCACCGTCCTATCATGACACCCCCGGGGATCCCACACTCGGTGATCACCTCATGATCACACCCCCA
This sequence comes from Nasua narica, assembly GCA_028533885.1. Taxonomy (NCBI): domain Eukaryota; kingdom Metazoa; phylum Chordata; class Mammalia; order Carnivora; family Procyonidae; genus Nasua; species Nasua narica. The sequence continues at coordinate 1,392,832 of CM052811.1, read as the reverse complement.
TGATCCTATTCCTATCATCACACCTCCAGTGATCCCACACTCGGAGATCACACCCATGATCACACCCCATGATCCTATTCCTATCATCACACCCCCAGGGATCCCACACTCGGTGATCACACCCATGATCGCACTCCATGATCCTATTCCTATCATCACAGCCCCGGTGATCCCACACTCGGTGATCACCCCCATGATCACACCTCCATGATCCTATTCCTATCATCACACCCCCGGCGATCCCATACTCGGTGATCACCCCCATGATTGCACCCCCGTGATCCTATTCCTATCATGACACCCCCGGGGATCCCACACTCGGTGACCGCACTTATGATCACACCCCCATGATCCTATTCCTATCATCACATTGCTGGTGATCACACACTCAGTGTTTACACTCCTGTGATCACATCCCATGATCCTATTCCTATCATCACACCCCGGGGATCCCACACTCGGTGATCACCCCCATGATCACAGTCCTATCATCACACCCCCGGTGATCCCACACTCGGTGATCACACGCATGATCACACCCCCATGATCCTATTCCTATCATCACACCCCTGGGGATCCCACACTCGGTGATCACCCCATGATCGCACCCCCATGATCCTATTCCTATCATCACACCCCCGGGGATCCCACACTCGGTGATCACCCCCATGATTGCACCCCCGTGATCCTATTCCTATCATGACACCCCCGGGGATCCCACACTCGGTGATCACCCCATGATCGCAGCCCGTGATCCTATTCCTATCATCACACCCCCAGTGATCCCACACTCGGAGATCACCCCATGATCGTACCCCCATGATCACACCCCCGGTGATAGGATGTGATCCTATCATCACACCCCCGGTGATCCCACACTTGGTGATCACACTCATGATCACACCCCCATGATCCTATTCCTATCATCACACTGCTGGTGATCACACACTCAGTGTTTACACTCCTGTGATCACATCCCATGATCCTATTCCTATCATCACACTCCTGGGGATCCCACACTCGGTGATCACCCCATGATCGCACCCCCATGATCACAGTCCTATCATCACACCCCTGGGGATCCCACACTTGGTGTTCACACTCCTGTGATCACATCCCATGATCCTATTCCTATCATCACACCCCCGGGGATCCCACACTCGGTGATCAGCCCATGATCGCACCCCCATGATCACAGTCTTATCATCACACCCCCGGGGATCCCACACTTGGTGTTCACACTCCTGTGATCACATCCCATGATCCTATTCCTATCATCACACCCCCGGGGATCACACCCCCCATGATTACACCCCAGATCACACCCCCTGCAACTGCACCCCTGTGAAACGGGAGCTTGTTAGAAAGTAAATGTTCTTAGGTAAACACATCCAGAGAAACGGTCTTCCTTAAATTCGCATCAGAAGACTGTCCTCTTCTGAATTTGCTGCCATTGTTCAAAGCATTTCTTGAATTCCCTTTGTTATCCCTTACGTCACTGTGCGTGTTTGTTGACCTTTTCTCTGAGAGGTAGCTGTGATCCACCTGGAGCTATGGGAACAAGACAGACAGACCCTGTGTGCCTCTCACCCATCTCCCCCAGTGGTGACATTGCATCACCCCTCTGCAGGGTCACCACTGGGGAGGGGGTGTTGGTAGGACCCACTGCCTGTGTACACTGCACACTGAGTTCTCTGCTGTGTCACCCCATGTGTCTGTTGGTGCAGTCAGCGCCGTAGTCCACACACATAGCCGGGAGCCCTCCTGCTGCCTGTTTGCGGCCATAGCCCACTCCTCCTTGTGCGCCGTCCCTGATCCCCGGCAAGCATGAGTCCGTGCTCCTTCCCGGAGGCTTGTCATTTTCCGAAGGTTCTGTGAATGGAGTCGTCCACTCTGGAGGCTTTGATTGTGGACTTGTGCACGCACTGTGATTCCCTGGGGGTCCTACCTGTTGTCACCCGTGTCCGGCAGTGGCTCGTCCCTTTATTCGGAGTGGCGGTCCGTGGGACCACGGTTTGTGTGACCGTCCACCTAGCGAAGGACAGCTGGGTTTCCTCTGGGGTTTGGACATCCTGTCAAGCTGGTCTGAGCAGGAATGGACCGGGGCCCACGTGAACGTGGGTTTTCATCCCTCTCGGCCGAGCGCCCTCGAGTGCGGTTCGTGGGGCCCCTGTAGGTGTGTCTTGGACAAGCCGCGGGAGCCTTCTGCAGGGTAGCCGTGCCTGTGACCTTCCCGCCCAGTCTCTGCACCTTCGCTGGCCTTCGGGGCTGTCAGGCACGGGTTTTTTAAGTGTCTTCAGTGACGTCTCATTATCAGGTAGGGCATTTGGCTTTTGGAAATCGAAGTGTGGTGAATATGTGAGTGTGAAGGTGCCGTTTGGGGTCGTACATGGGGCAAGCGGCGGTTAAGTCGGCTTTCCCTTTCGGTTTAGAAATCGAGGCTGAAGCAGTTCCAGGAGCGGGGCTCCCAGACGCGCGCGGGCCCTCGGCCCTGCTGCGGGCGGTGAGGACGTGTCCCGGGACAGCACACGACCCAGTCTGCAGGCTTGATGCTGCGCCCCACGGGGTGCCGTGCGGGCTCTGTCCTCGGGGCCGCTCGGCCTCTGTTTGCTCTGGAGCGGCTGGGCCCCAGCACAGGTGGGCCCACACCCCCGTCCCAGCGGTCCGGCCCGCGGCGGGGAGCAGTGCCCCGCCGTTCCAGCCGCCACGGAAGATTCTCGAAGGCCTCTTGACCGGTGTGCTTGGTCTGAGCTCCCACGCTTGCCGGCAGAGAGAGCGCCGGCCTGGGGGGCGGCACCCCCGTCTCTTGTGCTCACCTGCCCTGGGTTGCGTAGGGTTGCTGCCTGGGAAGTCACCCCTTTCTCTCCATGGCAAATGAAGATTCCTGTGAAAAGGAGGAAATGCCTCACAGTTACTACCGTCGGCTCCCGTGGCTCCGTGGCAGGCTCTCTGTGGAAGTGCGGCCCCTCCATACTCACTAGGATACTTATACAGACAAGCCAATAATCCGTTCTCTTTCTGATTTTCTCGGATCCACATTGTGGGGAGGCCAGTCCCAAGTCGTGCGTGGAGGGGCTGCCTTGTAGCTTCTGGTGTGGATTAACGAGCCACTGGCTTTGTGGCTGGGTATCCCTCCTTCGGAGAGGACCTCTCTGAAATAATCAGTTCCACGCCCACCCACATCTCCCCTCCCCGCGCCCAGCTTTATCTCGTGTAAAGGCACAACTATGCCTGGCACTCCGCCGTGTGTACTCAGGCCCCCGTCACTGAACTTCTTCCTGGCAGGGCCTTGTCCAGCGGCAGGTGCGTCCTCAGCACCAAGGATAGCGCCGGCCACAGCTTGCTCTGCCTTGGGAGGGGCGGGGACCCTGAACCCTCCTGAGGTTTGCAGGCACTGCCTCCCCCACACGCGACCCTCTAAAGCTGGGACCATGGCAGAGAAGGTGCCCGCCTTCCGGAAGGCAAGGAGCATGCATCCAGCCTTTTCTACTCAGTGGAGTAATTGGGATTCAGAGCCAGGTAGGCCCACCCCAGGGTACCACGTGTTGCCCAGAATGGCCCCCCTGCTGAATGAATGAGCAAAAGGAGCCACTTGTGGTCGCCACACTGTGATTTGGAAGTTGTTTCTGTTGCTGGGAGAGTAAATACACCTTCATCAGAATAAGTTTTGAGAATGTTCACACATCTTCCAGCTAGTCCTTTATGGATGACAAATGTAAATTGTGCTTTCTAGGGGAATTCCTCATTTTGCAAGTAATAAAGCCCCCTTCTTTTCTTGCCTACTTTCTCCCCCTCTGCTGTGCCCCTGTGGTCAGCGCGCGATGAGTGTGGGAGGAACAGCCTCCGGACCTGTAGGTGCTGGACGCTGTCCCCGTGGGCAGGTGCCTCCTTCCCTCCCGTGTGGCGGGGAGGGGTCTCCGGGGGGCATTGCAGCTCTTCGCTCGCCCGGTGCTGCCGTGCCTCTCACTCCGAGTGGCAGGCACCTGTTCTCAGTGAGTCAGACAGGAACTCACAGCCCTCTTGCACTCTGCCTGTCACTTGGAGGGGGTGGCACCAGCAGCCCACCTCGCCTGGGACTCCGAGGAAGTGCCCCCAGGCTGAGGTCAGTGCAGCCCATAGCCCAAGCCCTTGGGGATGCTTTTACCAAATTGTGATGTTTTCCACATCTTCAGTGTATCTCGCCCCATTATATTTCAGGCTGTGTGTGTTAGCTCCCTTGTATTTTTTGGGAGCAGGATGAGACCTACGTAGCTATGTAGTAAAATTAATAGAAACCCACCTTACTGTGGTAAGAAATGTGGTAAAAGAGTGAATCCCCATGCCACGCATGTTATTGGTCCTTCTTTCACTTTCCAGGGGTAGCTAAGTTGGGGGGGTCTTCACAGCTCCCCCTGTGTGTGTATGTGGCCATTCTTCCCTGAGTCAGCGACTAGACCGGCAGCTCAGGGCCCCCGTCAGGGAACGCAGTGTGGACGTCAGTGGTGGAGTGACTGCAGCCCAGCACGTCCTCCTGGGCCTCCTGTCTTGTTCACCCCAGCGTCTTCGGGAGCCCTGGCGGAGGGGAAGAGCAGGGAGGATTGCCCGTGTGTGGGCCCGCTGGGCCACCGTGAGCAGTGCCACCGCCCTGCAGCGTCCCCGCTGTTGGCTCGGAGGCTGATGAGCCGCACAGGTCCTTCTGGGCTTCTCCACCTGCTCTCGGTCACGGAGAGCCTCCCACATGCCCCCGCTGCTCAGGAGTTGAGCGTCCTAGCCGTGGACTGACGCCCCCGCCTGTGAGTGGAAGCCCAGCCCCAGCGGTAGAAGCTCCGGCTCCCGGTGCTGCGTCCGCGGTAGTCGCGCCATCACCGCTCTCACGGACGATGAAAATCTCCTCTAAAGGAGAAGTCACTAAACTTAGGAACCAGCCGCTCCCCGGGGCTGGCTGGGAAATGAACGGCGGTCCCTGCACCCCCAGAGTCCTGACGGGTGGACGGAAGGGAGCATCACGGCGCTGCCGCTTGCTGGCGACGGGGTGACTGGCCGACCTCCCCTCCTCTGCCGAGTGTAGGTGGAGGGAAGCTTCACCTGGAAACGCCAGGCAGGCTGAGCGCAGTGGGCGTGCGCGCTCCCGTCGGGAGGAGGAGGGGGCGTGAACCGTGCTGTTGGGACAGGAGGGGGCAGAGGACGGGCAGTGTGTGTGAGGCCGCTGATTCTTGAGCGTGTTTGAGCCAGAAAAGACAGGATTTGGCCTCATCTCTCTTTTCCTGTTTATTTTTTAGTCCAATCTGGTATAATGGTGGAAAAAAGTAAATTCAGAAGTTTCCTTGACACCTTACAGAAGCCGTCTTTGAGGATAAGGAAGAAAGGATGTTTGAAATTTAGAGATCTTATGACACGGTTTTACGGCCAGCACTGATGGAGCATTCTCAGTGGTCATGACGGTTTATGACTATAGATTTATCAGATTTCATAAGATTCGTGTCCCTGCTTTTTGGGTTTACCCGGCCTGGGTGTGCGGCTGCGAAAGTTGCTTCCCTGGTTCCTGGCTCACGACTGACGTCCGTTAGCATGTCCAGAGGCCCCGATCGCGGCCCACATCCCCCCTTCTGTGGGGGAAAGATCAGTCTTACGGTATTCCAGGACGGTACTCGAGGTGCCTTCCTCTCTCGAGTTTGTTCAAGTCCCCAGCGCACACCGAGGACGGTCGTCCCGTCCCGGACGCTCCCGCCCCCCCGATGCCGTGAGGCTCCATGTTAGGGATGTGGTGAAAACCTAGTGGAACACGGCGTGCAGGTGCCGCTCGCACTAGACGCCCCCGGCGTGGAAGTCTGAAGAGTGGAGCGCCAAGTCAGTTACAGACGTCACGAGAGAAATGCTTATCCTTTCTATGGTTTCAGTCCAGGTTTCCGTGAAAACGTGGTTCGGAGTGTGTTCCCTGCGACCCACTTACCAGCCGGCCGGTGTCTCCCAGAATATGCGCGTTTACCCAGCGGGCACCAGTGTGTCCCCGGGACGAGTTTGGAGGAAGGGAGCATTTAGTTCTGTTGGCGATTGTTTAAACGTGAGGTTTGACTAATTTAAAACGTTCAAACCTGAAGGTGCACTAACTGCATGTGTGAAAATTTTACACATTTTCTACTGTTTAAAAAATGGAGTGGGGGAAGAAGAAAGAAAAGTTGATCAAAAAGAAGATGAAATGCCCAAACCACTATTTGTAATTTGGGTAGACAGTTTTATTTCAAAACGTGCTTTTATTTGCAAGTTAACCCTGCACTTCCTGGGAAGGCCCAGGGCACGGGGGGTTTGGGCTTGCCGTTGCTGGAGCTCCAGGGAGGGGACAGCGTCCCGTGCTGTCCGGCTTGTGCTCCTCCCGAGTCTTCGGAGGGGTGTGTGGTGGGAGCGCTGGCCACTGCCAGTGTTGGGGTGGCCTTGGAGCTCTGGGGTGACTTAGGTGGGCCTTCGGGGCTGGCGAGAATCCCTCATGCAGAGCGTGCTCAGAGCCCCGGCTGTGCCCCGCGGCTCCGTGTGGGGCAGAAGGAGGGGACCGTGGTGCTCTGGCCAGAGCAGGCTCGGTGGGGGGGCCAGGCAGCATGTCCGTCACCCACGTCCCCCCTAGGGAGGAGCCCGCGGACTGCGAGCATTTCCCATGGGGGGAAGCTTCTCAGCAGCGCGGGGCTCGGTGAGCCGTGCTCTGTCCTCAAGTCTCCAACTCAGGAAGCGGGTCCCTCTTGCTTCTGGGCCGTACTCATCGGGTGCTTGTTTCTGTGGAGCCGCACACACAGCTCGGAGCACGGCCGGTGGCTGCTAACGGCTGACGTCGGTCCCCACGAGAGAGGGGAGCGCCGGAGAAGAGCACGCTGTCCCTCACGCCAGCCTGTTCTTGCCTTGCGCCCCGGGTCGGGCGGACTAGAAGTCTGTGCAGGCGAGGGACGGCCGAATGAGCACAGCCTTTTCATAACCAGAGGCACGAGCTCGCCCGCCAGGCTGCGGGAAGCCCCATGCACGCGGCCGTCGAGAACCCACGTGGCCCAGAGCTGGGCGGAGCGTGCTTCTCGCCTTCCTTTCACGTGTGAAAAGCGATTGTGCATTCTGTTGTGTGTTTTCCAGCAAGAAGAAATCAGCCAGATCGCCAGGTCTGTTTGGAAAGAGACGCATAAGCTGGGGAACTCACATATTGTATCATTTTAAGGAGTTTTTCGAAATTTGAATTGTAACCAATGACTTAATAGACATCTTTCCTTCATAAGGTGTTTCCTTTTTCGGTAAAGTAATAAACCTGATGAGTTATGGTATGCAGCCGGAGCTCAGAGTCCTCACAAGGCCGTTCCTTGTGGATTGAAGTCTGTCTTCCAGCCGTGGGGGGCTGCTGCCTCGAGCATGTCACGACCCAGGGGGGCAGCCTTTCATGGCACCCCCACTTCCCACCCCCAGTAGCTCAGAGAATAGGGCGGGCATGGAAATGCTGTGGATTTAAATTATTAAATTTATATCGAGGTTGTTTTAAGAATTTCTGGTGTTCTTTGAGCTGTCGTCACCCCAGGTACCGGCATCCAGAGTGTGAATCATTCATTTGGAGTCACTAATCTGAAGAAGAGAGGCATGTATTTCGTTTGATCAGCATGAAACCTGCCAAATTAGAACCTTCATTCCTGCCAATATGGCCCTTGTTAACTGCCTCACAGAAGTTTAGACTTTTTTATTTGGGTTTATTTACAGAAATAGCCCTTTTCTTGTGTTTTCCTCTCAGTGATTATGAAGGGATATTGCACACTTATATTAGGTATATGTTACTTTGTTCTCGACTTGTTAATGGAATTTTATGTCCCCTCAAGTTCTCTGGCAGAATGTGATCAAGCAGAAAAATGGATGATTTTATGAACAGAGAAATAAACTCTGTAGTTTGGAGTAGCAAGTATGGCAGAAATTCTAGGTTATTTTCTTATGTTTATGGCCCCAGTTTCATGGTGATAATCCATGATAAAATGGAATTTCTCTTTCTGTTGTGCTCCGTGTGCTCCCGTTATCCCAGGCTGTGTGTTGTGGGCTCAAACACTGATGATTTGGGGGATTGCGCCCCATAAACCAACAACAGGTATTTTCTGATGTGTCACCCAGGACGGATCATGAGAGATGAGGGGCGGGAGCAGGACCCCAGCGGCTCGACTGCGTGCGGTGGGAGCATCCGCTTGTTGCCGTTCCGTGGAAATGCCTCGCACGTCCTGCCCCCCGGGAAGGGTGTGAGAGCTCCGGCTGCGTGTTCAGGGGTTTCGCTGCCCCAGAGAGGGGCAGAGAGACTTTGTTGTTGCTGAAGCGCTCGCGGGGACAGGCGGCAGGACCAGGGGCCAATGCGGGAGCAGCGTGGGCAGAGGAAGCTTGGGGGGCACCAGCAGCAGCCCCGAGTGGCCCTCGGAGAGTCAGGGCATCTGGTCACCTGGTTCATGACCCAGAGAGTGAACTTAGGTTTTCTGCTTTTACTTGCAGATCTGCAGATCTCCTGTCTGATGGTTGTTTTTCTTGCAGTCTTGCCCAGTGAGCCGGCCCCCACGCACCTGCGATGGCGGGATCGGAAGGCGCTCGTGCTGAGCAGGGCCGGCCCCGGCCCCTGCTGCTGCTTTCAGGCCACGTCTCCCGCTCTGCGGTGGGAAGCGAGCTATGTGGGGAAGCGAGAAGGTGTCCCCGCCTGGGAAGTGGTGCTGGTGGCCGGTGGGATCCTGTCCTTTCCTCTCGGAGCCCCTGCACGCTCTCGGCCGGTGCCCACGCCCGGCTTCCCGGCCCAGCTGGCCGCTTTGTCCTCGGTGCAGGCCTTGTCTAGCGAGCTGACAAGCCGCTGGTGACGTGGCCCCTGGTGTGCCGGGTTCCCGTTCTTTCCTCCCCCCTCCTGCTGTGGGGACCTCTGGCTCATCGGGCAAGTACGGCAGCACCGAGAAGGCGGCTTTGTTCCCCTTCTTTTCCATGTTGTGTCATTCAGAGATTAAAATTTAAATCCTCCCAGAAATAAATGGCAAACGTCAGAGGCTCACCTGGACGCACGTCTGTAGACACGCAGGGTCAGCGCTCCATGAGGCATCTCCTCTGTGAGGGACAAGATTCTCCGACGTGGGTGTACCTCCTGACACCAAGGCCGCTGAGCAGGAAAGCTCTGCTCACAGCTGTAGCTTGTGTTACACTCCAGGTACAGGGCTGGGCTCCTGCTTACGTGGTATGTGTGTGTGTGTGTGTACATTTGCGGGTATATGTATGTCCGATGTGTGTGTGTGTGTGTACACATTTGCGAGTGTATGTCCGGTGTGTGTGTGTGTACACATTTACGGGTGTATGTCCGGTGTGTGTGTGTACATTTGCGGGTGTATGTGTGTATGTCCGGTGTGTGTGTGTGTACACATTTACGGGTGTATATATGTCGTGTGTGTGTGTGTGTACATTTGTGGGTGTATGTGTGTATGTCCGGTGTGTGTGTGTACATTTACGGGTGTATGTGTGTATGTCGTGTGTGTGTGTATGTCGTGTGTGTGTGTGTGTATGTACATTTTGTGGGTGTATGTGTGTATGTTCCATGTATGTATGTGTGTGTGTATATTTGCGGGTGTATGTGTGTATGTCGTGTGTGTATGTCGTGTGTGTATGTCGTGTGTGTGTGTGTACAATTGCGGGTGTACTTGTGTATGTTGGTGTATGTGTGTATGTCGGTGTGTGTGTGTGTACATTTGCAGGCGTACGTGTGTGATGTGTGTGTATGTGTGGGATGTGTGTTCATGTGTGGGCTGTACACGTGTAGGGGGTCGGGTGTGCACGTGCTGCCTGTGCACATGTGTGGGGCATGTGTGTATGTGTGTGTGTGTGTGAGACAGAGAGAGAGAGATCCAGAACTTGCAGAACGAGACCTTGAAATAAAAAAAGAACGAGACCTTGACTTCTGCAAAGTTTAGACATTTTTAACGAGCATATCTGACTTTAAATTAGAATATAAAATAGTGCAGCTCCAGTCAGGATTTCGGGAAGGCAGGGGCTGCGACTTCATGTATTTCCTTCAGGGGAGGGAGCTTTCCACACCCACACAGGGCTGTTTAATAGTAAACTTGTTAGTTGTGAGTGTGTCAGCTGCTCAAGCCCAGTTCAAAGGGAGCATGAAGCAGGTGCTGGCAGGACATGTGCAGTAGCTGGGGTTGCACACTCGACCGTCCTAAAAGCTAACCCCAGTAAAGAAGATCAGTGACGTAGGGCCATTTCATAGGGGCACCAGCTCTGTCCCCAGAGGCCCGGGAACACGCTGCAATGCCAGATGGGCATGGAATGGGTCACCTCGGCCGGGCTGCGTGTTTGGTGCACTCCTGGAAAGGTACAAAGAAGGCCATGCACTTCAGACGAAATTTACCCAAATGCTTGAAATTACTAAAAAAGACCAGCGTCAGTGGTCCGAAGCAGCATTCTCCAAATTTCAAAATCAGAAAGTGGTCATTTTACATCATGAGTGGCCCCCCCATACATACATGTGCACCGTAGTGAAATTTTCGCAAGATGCCCTTTACCCTGAAAGCATGCTCGGGCGTCCGCGCCCCTTCGCCCTGTCCCGAGCCTCCTGCCGTTGGAGGACCGCGGCCCTGACCGGGGGCTCTGCTTTACCAGAGCCATGTGTGGAAGTCATGTAATCCTTACGGCAACGCCCAGAGCCGGCGGGTGGGGCTTCGGATGGGCGCAGAGGCTCCCAGGGCCGTAGCCGGCAGGGATGGGGGCCGCCTGAGGCTGGGGTCTCGCGGCTGAGCCGGTGTGTTGCACTGACTCGGGAGCGGGCGTTGTATCAGGGAGGTGCCGCGCTCACCCGGCGGGGGCTGTGTGTGACGGGAGGCGTTCGGAGCCGTGTCTGGGCGGTGCGGCCGTGGTGGGAGCCGCACGTGGATCTCGGGTTGCGTTGATGTCTCCCTGCCCTCCCGGGGCAGCCTGTCTTAATGGGCCACCTGAGTGTGCCCGCAGGGCCTGGACCCTTCCGCCGCTGTGGTTAGAAACAGGGGCTGCTTGGACAGATAGGAGCTCCAAACCCACATCCGACGGTATTCCGTATAAACACGGCAGGGGACACCACAGGTGCCCCAAATGTCAGTACTTCGGCTTCGCTGATGCCCGTCTCCTCGTCACGGTGGTACTTGGGCTAAAACTGTCCGGGTGCTCATTCGCCCGCCCGCCCTCCTTCCTCCTCCGTCCCTCCCTCCTTCCTCCTCCGTCCCTCCCTCCTCCTCCGTCCCTCCCTCCCTCCTCCTCCATCCCTCCCTCCTTCCTCCGTCCCTCCCTCCTCCGTGCCTCCCTCCTTCCTCCTCCCTCCCTCCCTCCTTCCTCCTCCCTCCCTCCCTCCTTCCTCCTCCGTCCCTCCCTCCTCCTCCCTCCCTCCCTTCTTTCCTTCCTTCCTTCGTTCTTTCCTTCCTTCCATTTATTTATTGGAGATGGGGGAGTGAGTGAGAGGGAGAACATGAGCAGGGGGAGAGGGAGAAGCAGGCTCCCCGCTGAGCAGGGAGCCCGACATGGGGCTCGACCAGGACCCCAGAATCATGACCTGAGCCGCAGGCAGACACTTCACCGACTGAAGCCCCAGACGACCCAGGGTGGTGTTTCTGTAAGAACAAGTTTTCGTAGTCTGATGCTGGGAAGCCAAATACAGGCCCAGAGATGTGGGACTAAATACAGGCTCTTGGGCCACGTTCTCGGGTGATTTTGTAGAGTGTGTGGGGAAAGTAGGAGTCAGGGAGATAGCGTTTCCAGGCAAGAGCTGTAAGATTTCCATGAAGCCAAGGGCAAATTGGGTCAGATGTGTGTAAAAGTAAGAAGTCAGACCTTAAAATTTGACATGCTTTATTGCTTTTTTACGTAGAATCTGGGAAGGGTAGTTGTAAAAAACTTACTCCCAAGATTTTGCCCATGGGAGAGTTGTAACCTGGGGGATAGAGAAGAGTGGGGGTGCAGCGTGTACTCTTTGGGACATTTGGGGTTCAGGGTGGCGTGGACACACGGGTGCAGGTGCCCGTGGGGGTTGGCTTGGGGCTGCGGGGGGCACGCTCAGCATTCCGGTTTTGGTTTGATCGGCCAGGAGCCATGCCCGAAGTTTACTGCCTGGAGGGGGCATGGGAGGAGGGGGAGGAGGGGGGGAGGAGGGGGGAGCGCAGGGCCGATTGTGTCTTCAGCACCACAGTTGTGAACAAGCAACACCTCTTCCTGATGAGGTCCTTTCAAGACTAAGCAGCAAACCCTCTCAAATGGGCTCCAAGATGAACCAATCTTCGCTGAGTGTACTTGATAAATAGAATCTTTTTCCATTTTTATTTTTCATGCATTATAAGGTGGACACAGGACACAGGCTGAGAGGAAGTGTAATAAATTCTTCGTCCCCTCTTTCTTCCAACACCGCTCTATGGAGTGCCTCTCCTGCGCCTCTCCTGTGAAGGTCAGTCTGGGCTGGGGGCTCAGCACAAGCCGCCGGGTGAGCCTGGGCTCGCGCACGGTTTGTCGTTTCGCTGGGAAGTGGATGTGAATGACGGGGGCCTGCCTGCTGCTCCAGGACAAAGGGCAGTCCGAGTGGCCTCCCTGGAGGAAGTGGTGTTTCGGCCGAGCCCCTCCGGCAGCCAGCCTCTCTTCATCGTAATCTGTAGTTTGTTTTCTTGAAGTGACTTGCTCTTTCTAGCTTTGGTCCTGGTTCTGCTGGGGGGTGGGTTGGGGGGGTAAGCAGCCTCCCGCAGCCTCGGTCTCTGCGCAGACTCTTGTGAGTTCACCTCTGCTGAGAGCCGGGGGCTCCGTGGAGCCACGATGGGGTAGGGACCTGCCCTAACCCCTCTGAAGACACAGAACCACCGCAGCTGTTTCTAGAGGCTCAGCCGGCCTTTCCTGGGCAGTGGGTCTCTCAGAGCTCTGGCAGGAATGAGGCTCTCCGCGGTGTGGCCCCAGCCCAGGCCCGGGGTTCCGTCCGCGAGACGACGTGGGGCCTGCCTACCGGCTCAGCTGGGGCGCCTGCTGCGAGCCTCGTTTCCCCCGGGGCCCGTGTTCTTTGCTGCTGTTCTTGCTCTTATTCACTGTGGCTTTCAGAAGTGGCACGAGCTCTGTTCCCGAAGAAATGAAGGTTTTCTTAAACCCTCCACCTGTAAGAACCCGAGGGCAGGCTGTTTCCTAACACAAGCCATTATCTGCCTTCTGTACGCTTTAAGGCTTTTTTAAACGTGTTTTTGAACTATTACATATTTTTCCTTTTTAGATAGGAAAACTTACTTCTGCGGGTACTTGAAATTCATTTGGCTGTTTGCCCTGTGAGATTACTGACACACGGAAGCTGATTCCCAGAGTGGGGTACCCCTTGGCCCTCGCTGTGGTGGACGGAAACTGGGGGGCGTGGAGACTGGGAGAGGGATGGCGGGCCGTGGTTTCCCGCCGGCGTCCCTCCTCCCTCTTCACGCCTTTCCTTCCAGCCAGCCCTGGAGCACACAGCCGGACCAAGATGACCGCTGTCTGTAGGCTGGGGAGGAGGGGTGAGTGCCGCCGCCGTGTCTGGAGGAAGGACTGCTCTGCTGCCCGCTCCCTTCTCACAGCATCCCGGTGGATTTGGGTTCTAGAGTGAGCCCGCGGCTTAGTTTCCACACAGCTGTCCCCACAGTTTTGTTATTGATCCTCAGGCGAATGTGTATGAGTCTTCATCGCTTTCTCTCTCTTCGCCCTCCCTCTTCCCTTCCTCCTTCCTCCCTCCTTCCCTCTCCCTCCTTCCTCTCCTTCCCCTCCCTCCCCTTCCCTCCCCCTTCTTCTTTCTCCCTTCCTCTGTCCACCCTCCTCCATCATCTTTCTTCCTTTCTCCCCTCCTCCCTTCCTCCTTCCTCCTCTCCTCCCTCTTGACCTCCTCCCCTCCTCTCTCCTCCCTTCCTCCTTGCTCCCTCCTCCCTTCCTCCTTCTTCACTCCCCCCTGCTTCACTCCCCCTCCTCCCCCCCTCCCCTCTGCTGTGGGTATCAGCTTTTACAGCTTGCCCTGCTTCAAGCGCCCTGCTCTCTCAGGGCCCACGCGTTTGTTCTGCAGTCTTGGACCTCATAACCAACCACGTTAGAACAGCGGGCAGATGGAAGGGGAAGGGGAGGTCTGAGTGAGGGCTCGAGAGACAGTGCAATTTAAAACATAAAATAAGCGCATGAGCTTCAGTGGAGGGATTTTGATTGTTCGGATGCCTTTATAGCTCTTCCTCATTTGGGGCTGTTGGCTGTGTTCCCGGGCCTCACGCACCAGCAGTTCGCTGTACTTGGAAACGGTCTCATTTCTGTACGCGGCGTCTCTGCTCTTACCTGGCTCCCTCCCTCTCCCTCGGAACCCACGGGCGATCACAGGCCGTGGGCTCAGACCAGCTGCTCCCCGTAGGGAGCGTGAAAGAGCTCTCACCGGAAGCCTCCAGCCTGGCCGGGAAACCACAGGCAAATGATTAGGTCGTCAGCCTTTGGCATCAAATTGGCTGATTGTTACTCTGTGGTTTGTGAGTTACTAGGAATCTCTGGCTTTCCAGGGTTTCTGTTCAACGGTCTGCTTATGTGTGTCGGCCCCTTTCAGACCGTGGTCTGGCTAGCGCCGGACGGGGCGATCACTGTCCCCGGGGTCATCCCATGACCGTGTGGCCGTGTGGCCGTGTGGCCCCTCGTCGTCGTGACCTCTGGTGCGTGTGTGCCGCGCCGTGCAGGTTATGAGTGAGGGCTGCTGTGGCGCTCCTTGCACGGCGTCCTAACGTACCGCTCCCAATGTGTGGCGCTATGCACTGCATTTTGGGGGGCCCACAAATTCCTCCATTGAAACGCTGATGTCCAGTGTGTTGATGTGAGGAGGTGGGGCTCTGGGAGGTAATGAGGACCTGGGGGTGGGGCCCTCACCCTGGGATCAGTGCCCTTGGAAGAGGCACGCGGGCTCCCTCGCCACCACGTTGAGGATACGGCGTGGGAGGAGGGGAGGCAGCCTTCCCCGAGCGCGGGGGAGGCCCCTCAGCAGAACGCCGCCATGCTGGCGCCCTGCCCTCGGGTGGCCAGCCTCCCGCGGTGTGCGGAATGTGCGGAGCAAGTGCGTATTGTTTGGGCAGCCCCGTCTGGGGGGTTTGTTGCCGCCGCTGGGCTAAGCCCGGAAGGGTCGACGCTGGTGCATGCGCCATTCTGCACCAGGTCGAGCCTGTGAGCTGCTCTTCTCCTTTCCTGCTTTGCCTTTCCCCTCGGCCTTCACCGTCCGTTGTGTGAACCCTGCAAAGTTTACCCATGAAAACGGGCTGCCAGGAGAAGTGTCATCGTAAAGAGTGTGTTCAAAATTAGGGTTCGCCGGTATCGTAACTAAATAGGAGCACATTTCAGAACCGGATTTCTTGGTGTCTCTTCCAGCTATTGGGTCTTAATTTTATGTACGGGATATCGTGCATTTTTCGGAAAAGATGCGCTGAGCTCCACGCGGCAGAGGAGCGAGACGCCTGCGATCAGAGTGCTGTGAACTCTGTGTGTGTTTCCTAAACTATAAAGGAGAAAGAAACCGTGGGTTTGGATGATTTGCATGTTGGGGTCACAAGCACTATCAGCTGCACTGGCAGCTCGGGGAGGTGGTGCGAGGGAGGGGCGCCCTCGGTCGGGGCAGGCTCCGTTAGCAGCGGCAGCAGCGGGGTCTTCCCTCGTGGCCGCGGTCTCTCCCGGGTCACGGGATGTGAGACGCTCCTCTTCATAGCATGTTGGGAATTCATCAGCAGAGGTGGAAACCCACTCCTGTGACCGACCTCTGGGGCCTTTCCGCCAGAGGTGATGCGATTCGCGGTCGCCCGCCGGTTACTCAGGCGGGCACTGTATCAGGTGGGGTGGCTTTGGCTGCAGGTGGAAGGAAATCCGGCCCCGACGGCTGACCCCTGAGGAAGTGACCTGACGTCACAGGCAGGCCAGGCACGGATGCCCTCCCCTCGCCACCAGTCCTTGGGCTGCGGAAGGTGTGGGCATTCTGCCCCAAAGGACAGTGTCGGTGCTGGGCCTCCTTGAGACCCGGGCCCCCAGCAGGCCGCGTCCTGTCCCCTTGGTGCTGTTGGTTAGCTCTCTGTTCCTCAGTCCCCGGGAAGACCGTCGGCTCAGGCGGCCCCCACAAGGCCCTGTCGGCTGGGGTCTGAAACAGCAGACCTTATTTGTCACGGCTCTGGGGGCTGGCAGTCTGCGTCACGGGGTCAGCATGGTCACGATCTGTTGAGAGCCCTCTTCTGGCTTGCAGACAGTTGCCCTCCCACTGTGTGCTCACGCGGCGGGAGAGAACGAGACGGCCACAGAGAGGCAGTGAGGGATAGGCCTGCCTTCCCCACCCCTGTGACCCTGAGTGCCCCAAGGGCCCGGCCTCCTAACCTCCTAACCACCCGATCTCAGCTGCGCCGGGAGGACACAGACGTTCAGCGGGAGGGGATGCGGCGCCACGCACACACGTGCTGTCTGGAGTCGTGCCGTGGCCGGCGTCGGCCGTGACCATGCACCAGGGAGAGCCTCGCTGCCCGGGAAGGGGGCGTGCAACGGCTCCCAGCCGCAGAGACGGCCGGGACTTCCCGCACCCCTACTCACCAGGGTCCTCCTCTTCCTCGCAGCGTCACGTGGGAGCCCGCGGGGGACGGGAAGAAGGTCATCTCGCTGGCAGACAACCACATTCTGCTGTGGGACCTGCAGGAAAGCTCCAGCCAGGCCGTGGTGAGTGGCAAGCTCACAGTTTCACTGTGTTTTTTACGTGGACCTTTCGGCTGAATTCAGAATATACTTGTTGGTTTGTATATGCTTAGAATTTTGACACTAATTATGAAATACGCGATGAGAGGACAGGAGCCTCAGTCGGAGAGTCGCCTGATTGGCTCGTCAGCTGCGAGCCGCCTGGGGTCCGGGCCTCCGGGCCCGCAGTTAGGACACAGCACCGAAGGCTGACAAGGACCCGCCTCGGACAGAATGTGTCCGAAAGAGGCAGTGGGGTATCCTGGCATATATCCTCTGGTTTCAAGTGCATTGTCTTTTCAATGAATGGAGTTTCAAAGTCTGGTTAAAATCACCTTTTAAGTAGGAGTGGACATAAAATACCAATTTCATGGTGCCGGTGAGCTTCGTTCAAGTTTCTGTATGAGTTGTAAAAATGACAGTGGTCCACGATCTCTCTCCCCTCTCAGTGGCCTGTAACCCCCTGTGACCTGTGACCCCCAGGGCCTTGACCTGTGGCCTGTGACCGCCCCCCCCGCCGTGGCTCGCCAGCTGATCTTCCGTCCCTCACCCACGTGCGCCTTCCCACAGTCGCAGTCCTCAGACCGTGTGTGTGTGGCCGTGGGCCCGCTGGGCGGCACAGAGCACCTCCCTGCCTGGGCCGAGGCGACCCACACGTCACCCTCAGGGGTCCGTTTCTGAGGGTGGGAGTGCTGGGTCCTCACAGTTCCCCTCAGGGCTGCACGTCCTCGCACCGTTTAGTGTTTGGCCCTGACTTTCTTGGGAACCAGTTTTGCCTCCAATACTTTGTCCTTCAGAGTAAATGTTTGCTGATTAGTATATTTCATGTTTGATTCCTTAAAATTTCCACTTTTAAATTGTGACTTTTCTATCGCGTTCATGACTTCATTGCATTTGTTTACGTCCAAGTAACACTTTTAGAGAGAAAAATCTAGAGATCCGACATGACAGGGCTGTGGTGTCGCCGGTACCGAGGGCGCCACACGGCCCCGCGTAGCGGGGGGACGGATTTCTGTAGTGGTGGCTGTTCTCACAAAGTCTCACGTGATTTTGTTCCCGTGACGGGTCGTTAGGTCTTCCTCCTCGTGATACGTCTCGGTATTAAATCCTCTCTTGGGCAGGCGGCAGAGACGGCGTGAGGAGTGATCGATCACCGTCGGTACGTGGCGTTGAAGTCAGACTCGTTAGAATGTGAAGTGCCGTGTTAAAGTCTTAAAACTCTGCATGGTCAGAAGGGAGTCTCCTAGCCTTCAGCGTGAAATTAAGAGTTGGTCTGTCTTTGTCATGTGTAAGCAATATTTAAGCGGAAGAATCACTATTTTTATTGAGAAAGGAATGTATTTCTATATCATAGAGTATAATGCAAATTTCACCCAGATTTTAGGGTGGAACAGGAAACTTGAGGGTCACCCAGTGCCTGGGGCTGCTCCCTGTGCGCTGCAGGTCTGGGGGGAGACGGTGCGTGACCCTCCCAGGAGCCGGCCGTGGAGTCTGAGTCTTGGTCGGGCGCAAGCCCCCTCCTGTGTCCCCCCCTTCGCCTCTCATGGGTGCCTCTGTGTAGCCCGAGATCAGACGCGAAGGGCACAGTGCCTTCCTGCTGGAGTGCAGGTCACGGTGATGCTGGGGGGAGCCACGGGCTGGGGAGCCTCGCCGGGCAGGAGAGGCCAGGGAGGAGGCCAGTCCTCTGTGCGCGCAGCCTCCAGCCCGTCCTGGAAGCCGACGGGGGCACCTCTCCAGACCCTCGGCCATCTCGGAATGATTTTATGGTAGGGTGATTAATCTGTAACTTATTTTCTGCAGAGACCAATTTAGTTTTCTCTTCTTCGTTTTTATCTGCCCTCAGCACTTCTGTCAATACCACTTTGCGGCCCTCTGCCGTGGTATTTAATACCGAAGCCTTCCTATCGATTCCGGCCATCTTCACACCCAGCTCCTCCGTTTTTTTTATTGTTGGAGGATATTGCCTTCTGTGGTGAATCTAATCTTATGCTCGCTGCATCATTACCTTTTGCAATTAAATTGGAGGTTCTTTGCCATTTATAATCATTAGCAGACCCCAGGGGAGGTCTGCAGGGGGAGGTTGCACGGGGTCCCGGCCCCGATGAAGGCAGAGGGGATGCCTCCCTGTTTTGGAGTGTGCTCATCCGTCTCCGGGGCCTCGCAGCCATCAGTAGCGGTGGAAATAAATAGCTTTCCAGGTGCAGCGAGCAGCAGAGCACAAGGAAGACGGGTGCCTTGAGAGTTGGCCGTCCTCTTCCTTCTGGCCAGGCGACAGCGCAGGGGCTTCTCAAGGATGAACCCGGGGTGTCCCCTGCTGGGGGGCACAGGGCCTGGAGGCACTGACATTCCGGAACGCCGCTCAGGAGGAGGAGAGTGGGCTTCAAGGACACGGTGTTCTTGCAGAAATGCTGTCATGTGAGGTCTCAAACCTACGGCAGGAGCGACTGCACATCAGTGTGGGGGCGGCTGGCAGTGGCAGGAAAATCATTCCGAGCGGCTGGGGCCACATCCGCTGTGCCTGGAAATAGAAAACAGGGCGTCTGTTCGTGGGGCAGAGAGCGCTGGGCGGAAGCAGGGGCTGCCCTCAGGACGAGCGCCAGGACCCCTGTGCCCCTTCCTCCGGGGAGCCTGCCTGTCACCGGCCATACCGGGACCCCGCTTCACGCCCGCCCGCTGTTCTCCACGTGTGGCCCCAGGGAAGGACGCCGTTCTCCTGTCCAGGGTCGGGCCTGTGCGTCCCGGGGCCGGCCTGAGGGTCGCAGGGCTCCCCTAAGTCTGCCCTCGAGCAAAGTGACCCATGCGGGGACCTTGAGTGCAGTCACCTCACCCCCGGGGTGGCGGCGCGTCTGCACAGACGGGGGCGGGAGGATGGGAGGTCCCCCCCATGCCAGCGGCCTCCCCGCGCCGCGTCCCCTGCTCTGCCCCGCGTCCTCAGCGGGGCTTCTTGCCGAGGAGAGGTTTTCATCTTTTTTTGAACAGACTGCATTTTTTAAGAGTGGTTTCCCTGGTTCCCGACAAAGGCGAGGGAAGGGCACTGAGGCTTCCCCAGCCTCACAGGCGCACAGCCTCCCGACGGTCAGCGTCCCCGCCAGAGGGGACATTTGCTGCCCTCGATGGCCCCCGGACAGGGGCTGTCGTCCGCTACCTTGTCTGACGTCCACGGTCTCGCTCACCTGCAGCTCTTGCCCTGGCGGATGACAGAAGGTCGAACGCCCAGCTGCCTGGCGTGCGTGGAGCCCGTGCCGCGTGTACATGCCGGGCTGGCGTCGGGGGCGCAGCGGGAGGGTCCGCGTGCACGCGCCCGCCCAGCCAGTGCGGCCGGCACCGCAGCCACCGCCGCGGGGAGTGTCACCCGTGTCCCTCGGTGGGGCCGGACTCTGAATGCGGAGACACAGCCCCAGCCTTCCTGGGGTTCACCTCCCAGTGTGAGGGTCCGCGGCGTAGAGATGACTGAATTCCAGTTTGCCCGCATTGCTGGGACAGGTGTGGGCCGGCGGCCACGGTGAAGGGGGCGGCAGCGGGCGCAAGGCCCGGGAGAGAGGGGGACCCCGGCAGCCTTCCAAGCCGCAATAGCAGGTCCCGATTCGTGCCACTCCCTCCCAGGTGACCTTGGGGAAGGGGCGGGCCCTGTCCAGGGCTCAGCGTCCTCAGCTGGAGAGTGGGGCCCGGCTTCCCCGTCTGTTCATTCGGACGATATCACAGTGGGTGTCCCGTGGGGGCGCCCCCCCCCCCCGCAGGGCCTGGTGCGTGGCAAGTGGCCCACCCGAGCCCGACGGGCAGGTGGCTGGGTGGGTGGGCGGAGGGAGGACGACAGGAGTGGACGGATGGACTGACGGAGGGAGGGGGGATGGGGCGTGCAGAGAGGGGCGGGAGTCCACGGTTGGAAACGGGACGAGGAGCAGGATCGCGGTGCCAAGGCCAGAGGTAGACAGGAGAGAAACGGAAGAGCAGTCTGTGGGCGCTTCCTAATTAAACCGTCCCTCACAGCCTGCAGGTGAGGGTCACGCTCCACGCGGGAAGACACGTGTTGTCATGGCAGCGCTTCCAGGGTTTGAAGCCTTTGTTATTCTTCCTCAAAGATGTCTCGCTCGCTAATCAACTGTAATTAGACCGCTCTCTCCAGCGGGTCGCCAGCGGCTGATTGGCGTGACCGAACTATCTGCTGTATTCTCGTCCATCTCGGAGAGAAAGCTCGAATCTGCACGCACGACCTTTCCTGCCTGGACTGTGGAGCCGAGGTCGGGCCTGCAGCTGTGGGTGCAGGACACACCCTTCCTCTGCAAAGAGCTTAGGTTTTGGTGCGGCAATGGGGAAAAGCCCTTTCAGTTCTGTTCTTTCTGCAAATAGAGGCCTGTTTGAAATACGCTAAAAATAAATGTGAAACGACCTCAGATTCCCTCACCAGTGCTGCTGTCTAATGTCCTGTGTGCATTTCCTGAAGACAGGCGGGCTCTGGCTTCCAGAAGGCCAGCTCCAGGAGGCCGGGGAACAGAGTCCCTGGTGGGGCGTGGGAGCCCATGCAGCCCCACCCAGGAGCCAGGATACCCACCCCCATGACCCGGGGCAGCTGGGGACGGGGGTAGGGGGATGGCAGGACCGACCTCGGCCTCCCTGCAGACCCCCGTCCTGCCTTGGCAGCCGGTGGCCCGGCTCCGGCCATCCCCGTGCCCCGTCACTTTGCTCTTCCTCCCCTTTCCTTCCACGTCCGAGGGCAGCGATGGGCTGGGGCTCTCCTGCTGAGTCCGCCCCGCCCGGCTCCATCGTTTCCGACGGCTCGCCCTGCACCCCCGAAGATGGCCGCGGCCCCGTCCCTTCCGTCCAGCCCTGAAGACAGACGGCGCTCTGCGTGGCGGCCACGCTCTTCAGGGCGTCACTTAATCTTGGTGGCCCTGTGGGTGGGTTCCTGACTAGCTCCATCTCCCGAGTGAGTGACAGGAGCGAAGCCGGGCTCCGAGGGACTGGGGCACGTGTCCGGTCACTCGGCAGCAGCGGAGGCTCTAGCTCAGGGGCTCACGTTCAAAGCTGGGGCTGGAACTTCCAGCCCGAGAGGGCAGAGGACATTCCCACGTTCCCGGGGGTGGGCAGGGGCTTGCGGCGGAGCCCGCCGTGGAGCAGAGGGGCCCCGGCGCTGGTCCCGGCTGCGCTGTAAGCCCGCCGCTCCCGCCCGGCGGTCCGGGAGCTTGGGACGTCGGTGGGACCCACCGGGGTGCGATGCTCCTGCCCCGTGGCCTGCCGCGGCTGCGCCCGCCGCCCTCCTGCCGAGGAGCGGAGAAGCGGCTCCTCCCTTGTCTTCGGCGGTGGGCGGCGCGTGTGTTTGGCCCCTGGCACCCTCGCCAGCCCTGGGCCGTGGCGGCAGGCAGAGCCCTGCTGTCTTCGGAAGCCTCCTGGCCGCGGTGCTGCTGGCAGCCGTGCGAGGCGCGTTTCGTTCACTGGAGTCGTGTTCCTTTGTGCGCGTGCTGGCGGTGCTTACGGCTCTGAAGAGCACTTCGTGGGGTGGCTTTAACTCCTCCTGGGGTGGGAGGCACTGAACATTCTCTTTAACATGGAAAACCAGATTACCGTGTGCCGTGCACTCTCGGGTTCTTGCTGAGCTCTGTCTCCGGTCGCCAGGAAACCCAAACACGTGACAGGCTAACCGTAGTGCGTAGGCCGTGCCGGCCGCCGCGGGCAGGCCTCCCGACGTCGATGGCGAGGTCTCTTTCAGGGTGTCATTAAAACGGACCTGGGGCATGGAGTTTCTGTGGCCCGCTTAGATCACGCGCTCGAGTGGGCCTGGGGGTCGGAGCAGGAGGTGGGTCCTGTCTCTGCCCCACCAGCTCTGTGACCCAGGGGGAGGCGCCCACCCTCTCTGGGTCTTAGGGTTCCCGGCTGTGAAGTCGGGGGACTCGACTGGCCCGCCCTGGAGCTGCCGGGGTCCACCCGCGGCCTCCCCTCTCCTCTGGTCGGCACTTGTGTCTCTGTATCTCTAACAGGTGACCATGAAGGCCGCTGCTTCCCTTGGCCCCCATGTGTCGGGTCGGGGCCGACTCTGAGAGGACGTCAGGGACCTGGAAGCCGGGTGGCCCTCAGGTCTCTCCGGGCTCTGGTGCAGGTGTCGGCAGCTGGGTCTCATCCGAGGACTCGACCGGGGAGGGGGGTGGCCCCCGGCTCTGGATGAGGTTGTGGTGGGACGTGGTTGGCCCGAGGGCCTGGGCTCCTCGCAGCCCTGCGTGTGGCCCCTGCGCGTGGCAGCCAGCCTCACTGAAGCCAGGGAGACGGGGAGAATCTCAGATAACGTCATCGCGGGACACCCCTCAGCACAGAGGGCTCCGCTGTCTGGCGGGCGACACGCAGGGAGGGGTCCCACAGGCCGCGAGGCGCTGGGCGCTGCCAGCCTGCGTGGGCTGTCCTACCTCCGCCCTCATGCCGGTGGGCTGCCCTTCCCGGGCTCTGCCGTCCCCGCCCGGCTCGGCCTGCACCGCCTCGCCGTCCGTTGGTTTGACTCCAGCACGACCCCCGTCCAGCGGGGTTGTTTCCCGGCTCTGCCTCATTCGGGCAGAAATACCTCCCTGTTGTCTTCTGCTGAGTCAGGTGCTCTGCAGCCCCAGAGGCCGTCTTGGGTCCCGAAACCTCACAAGCCCTCTCTCTGGCCATTCCAGCCAGCCCGGCCCTGTTTTCTCTGGAGCGTCTGGACCCCCCCTTGTTACCTCTCACACGGCCTGCCCCGTGGCGGCTGTTGACGTGCTGTTATCACATCTCTGGGCCTTGGCGTCCTCATCTGTGAAATGGGTCTGTTAGTACCTGTGTCCTGTGCCCGTAGTGATTCCGCCGGGGCAGGGCAGCAGTAGCTGATGACCCGTTGGTGTCGCCAGCGGAGTTAGTGCTGCCTCCTGTGGTGGGTGAGACGTGCGCCAGGCCGCCGACCCCCCAGCCTGTCCCTCTGCGGTGCTCAGTGTGGCGGGGGCCCCTCCGTGTACTTGCTGATGGCCACCCGGCTGCTTGCTGGTCGGTCGGCGGGTTCAGTCGTTCCCGACTCGCTTCCCCCGCTGGCGTCCGAGACACGGTTTGTGTGCTGGGGGCTCCGGGAGGGACAGCACTTGTCTCCAGGGAGTCGGCCGTGGGGGTCGGAGTCCCGCTGGGTCGGCAGTGACGCACGTGCTGGCAGCGGCGGGACGAGGCTCACGGGTTGTCCCCGTTGGGGGCGACGCCGTGACGCTTCCCCAGGGCAGCCTCACGGGAAAGTAGCTCCGTCAAAGGTACACGACACGTCTTACAAAGGTGCGGCCTCATGTTTTTACGTTTCTGAAGAGCTCGATGATGAATCGGTTTGTTTAACAGAAGATTAATTAGAGCATCGAGTGCTGATTAGTTAGGAGATATACCCAACCCTTTCATAGTCCCTGATCTTCCTTAATTCCATCTTTAGAAAACTGAAATTGCACCTGTAGGAATTTTGTTTGACTTAATTTTTTTCTGTGATGGAAAACTGCAAAACGATTTCTTAGCTGCTCCGTGCATGTGGAGGTCAGACGAGCGTGGGGAGCCGCGCGGGGGGGTCGGCCGGGGGCGGGGAGCCGCGCGGGGGGGTCGGTCGAGTGCGAGCAGTCAAGCCTTCGCTCACTGCGCGTCTCTAACGTACGCTTTGGAGCCATGTTTAGCGTCTGAGGTCCAGTTGCTTCTCCGGAAAGCGTGCCCATCGCTGCCCTGGGACACTGCGTCTCTGCCTCGGGCCCGGCGGCTCTTGCTCACCGTCCTCGTGTGGCCCAGGGTCTGGGTCCCCGTCATGAGTTTCCGGCGGACCGTTCTCTTTCCTCGTGGCTCATGGCGGTGGCTCTGGCGTGGCGGGTCCCCTGTGGGCTCCGTGTGGGACGGCCCGCCGCGGACCCCCCTGCCCCGCACTCCCCAGGGCCCTGGCACCGGGTCGCTGAGAGAGTTGGCGGGGAAGAGCAGGCAGAGCCGCGTCCTTCGTCAGCACGGTTACTGCGCAGTCGGCCTCTTCGGGTCCCCACCCCCATTGGCTGCTGCCGACCAGCCCTGGTGGCACTTGACAGGCTGAGCCAGGCCACGGCCGTCCCTGGGAATTTCGTGGTGAGTCCCAGGGTCAGCTCGGTCTTCTGTGGGTGTCTGTGTGGGGCGCCGTGCCCGGGGGCCGTGAGGACGCTGGTCCGGAGGGTGCCAAAGAGCTCCGAGTGACTGTGGCAGGCGCAGGCGGGACGTGGGGGGGGCCGGGGGGGTCCTGGCTCACCGGCGGCCCCCATTCCTCTCCCCCCGGCCACTCTGCCCCATGACTGCTTGCCTGTCCTCTGCCCTTCTCGTCACCACAGGACTGGCCTCGGGCCCTGTCCCAGGTCTGCCCCACACTGCTGCCCATGGTGGCTCTCTGTGCCCGCCAAGACCTCCTGGCACCCGCGTTGGCCTAGCGTTCATGGGCACCAGTGGCTTTGGCGCTTGATGTGGCTGTGCCCAGCCTGGCCAGGCCCTGCGTTTCCCGCTCGTGTTGCGTGTCTGGGCTCTGCCGCTGCCCCCAGCAGCTGTCCCTCCATTTCTGACCTCTGCACGCTCGGCACACGGCAGAGGCCCGTGACCTCTGCACAGACAACCCCTCCTCAGGGGATGGCTGCTCCCTGCGTGATAGACGACATCAGGAAGGCAGGAAAATGGTGTGTTTTTGGAGAAGGGTTTTCTGGGACAAGTTGAGCCAAGAAACCTTGCGGGGGAGGGGGTGGGGCGGGGGACGGTGCCTGGGTGGGCGGGCGGCCGTTGCCACAAGGGCCTCCTGGAATGAGGGGCTCCCGTGGAGAAGCCCGTCTCACAGATGTGTCCTCCCTCACGTTTCTTACCTGGGCCAGTCTCCCCAGAGAGGAGGGGGTGCTCTCCCCCCAGGCGCTAGGCGGATGCCCACCCAGACCTGTGCCTGTCGAGTCTGGGGGCTCACCCTGACCCCGTGCTGCAGGGGCCGCAGGACCCAGGACAGTCACAGGGACGCTCCCCGCCCCCCGGGACGCTCTCAGACCTCCCTCGGGCCCCGCCCAGGGCTCCTCTGAAGAAGGACGCTGGTGTCAAGGGAACGGGAATGGGGTGCGGCGCCCAGGGGACGGGTGGCAGAGCTCTGCGGACGCCTTCACCTGCCTGAGAAGTAAGTCACTGTGGGCGGAGAGGCAACCCCAAATCGGAAGAACGAGGCGGCCCGTGTGATACGTATTTGTCCATCAAGGGCCACGTGGCCCGTTGGGTGTGTGGGCAGGGATTCACGTGGAAGGAAGCTCTTCTCCCCACTCACGCCGGGAGCCCCTCGTGGAGGTGCCGGCCCAGAGGCAGCCCCAGTGGGTCTCACGAGGTCTTGGTCCAACCTCTGGAGAAAGGAGCTGGAGGCCCGCGGTGGGGAAGGCGCGAGTCCCGGGACCGGCGTCCGGCCGCGCACGCATGTCTGGAGCCGCCGCACCCCCGGCCTGAGTGTGGCTCTGGTGAGGCCGGGTGTGCAAGGTGCTGGGTGGCGCTGCCTTCCGGTCGGAGCCGATAATTCGGGCCCAACCTAGCAAGTCCTGTTTCATCCACGGCCTGTTAATACGCTATTTTTCGCTGTGCTCAGTTTGATAGTTTTTTCCAAATAAGGTGCAAACAGTTTTGCCTTTTAAGGGAAGGAAACAAAGGCAGCTTCCTAATTATTTTCAGTAATTATTTTCAATAACTATTTTCAATAATATTCTCTTAAATTTTCAGAAATAAGTTCACATTACTGCTTTTTCCTGTTCCCTTGAAACACTGTCCAATTCCCAGCTGGCCAGCTCGGCATCCCTGGAGGGAAAGGGACAGCTGAAGTTCACCTCGGGACGGTGGAGCCCTCACCACACCGGCACCCAGGTGGCCACCGCGAACGACACGGCCATCCGAGGGTGGGACACGCGCAGCATGAGGTCAGTGGCGGTGTGACCCCGCAGACGGACCCCTCTCCATCTGCGAGTCACACGTACCCGGGGGCCCAGGCTTGCCGGTCTCCGTCTGGTTTGTGCAGGGAGGCGTACACCTCGTTTTGTGTCTCTGCCCCGGCCTGAGCCGGCAGCCCGGGGCCCGGTGTTCCTCCCTGGCTCGTTTACTGTCCCCTGCGGCTGTCCCTGAGAGAGCCGTGGCCATTGCAGTCAAAGTCGGGATTGGGTTTGGAAACGCCTCAGCACGGAGAGGGGGAACCCCGGACTGTCGGGCCCTGTGATTGGCCAGCACAGGTGGGCAGGTGCGGCCCCCGGTGAGGCCTGTGCACTTGCCTGCCACCGTCGCTGTGCCTTTAAGGGCCACCCCTCGCGGGGAAGCGCGGTTTGTCGTGTAAAGTCATTATGTGCCGCAGCCCCGCTTCTAATGGAACAAATAAGAGCGATTTTTCTATTCCAGGTGTGGTTTGATAGGCCAAGGAGTGATGGTGTGCACATCTGTTGCCGTGGCGACGGGGGCCGCGCCATCGCTCTCAAGATACAGTTCACCCCTCAGCACGCGGTGATTTATCACTGGGCTGAGCGCCGGGCGGCACCGAGTACCGTGTGCTGCCTGGGAGCGGGGCACAACTTTAAATTTAGCCTCTGCAGCCCCTCTGAAAACTCAGGGCTAGGAAATAATCAATCACCACTTCCTGAGGGTGCGAGCGTCTGCTCGAGATGGGGGTTCACTGCCGAAGCTGAGAGCCAAGGGCGCCGAGCCCGAGGACCGTGCTGCCCGAGAGCCGTTTCTGTGGGTCCCGGGGCTGCCCGTCCCTGCGTCTGCCTTTAAAGGACGCGAGGAGATTCTGTAGCTGACACAGGACGTTACCCCCCCAACCCTGAGGGCAGACGGGCTCTGGGCAGCAGCACCCCCTTCGCCCGGCCCTGTCCCCAGGAGGGCTCCTTGCTGTCCCTTCTTTTGTGAACGGCTTTGGTTCTCATGTAGCCAGGGTGCTTTTCATGTTGCTTCTGGATCGTGTTGTGCTTTCGTGTGGGCATTGCTGTCCCCAGGGCACGCAGAGCCCCCCGGGCTGGTGCTCCATGCGCGTGGGACTGTCCACCCAGCGCCCCGCGACCTGCCAGGGCCTTCGTGTTGTACAGTTGCCTGTTTCCCTTGGAAGATCTTCCAGTTTGGGGTCTTTTAGGAAAAGATGTGAGGATATTGGAACAGTGCAGGATGTAAAAACCTTTTCAAGATAGAAAGTGGTTTAGGGCCAGGGAGTGTGGTGCGGGAGAAGATGGAAGGGAGTGAGTTCACACACCTGGAGGGCGAGGGGAGTGCACTCGGCCTGCCGGATGCGCCGGGTGACTGCGGGGAGCCGGGCCACCCGCTGGCCCAGCCTGCAGCTGGGCAGCCTGGGAGCGGGAGGGCTTGCCCGAGAGGCTGACTCACACCCGGTGAAGGAAATGCACAGAGCCGTGTGGGCAGCAGTGGCCTCGCCCCCTCCCGACCGGGTGCGGGACTTTGGTTCCAGCACCTGCTGGAATTCCCGGATGACCTGCCCATTTTGGGTTCTGACATCAGAAGGACGTAACTGATGGAATGTTCTCATTTCACACCCTGGGAGGAGCCGCTTGGGTCTGTGGAGGTCAGGGTGTCAGCGAGGTCTGTGCACGTGCACGCGTGTGTGTACACGACCAGACGTGTGCACGGCCTCATGTGCGTGTGCATGCACGTGCGTGTGCCTGCAGATGTGTGAGTCCATGCGTGCGTGTGCCGTGTGCAGATGGGCGCATGCACACTGTAGCAGCCGTGTGACTGGCCGTAACACCACCCTGGGTCTCCCGTGGCGCAAGGGCCACGGTGGAGGGGCTCCACGAGGTGCTGTGAAGGGACGGCCGGCCCAGCCGTGACCCACACTGCCCCCTCATTGCTTTTTACTGCTTTTCCAGTGTTTTCGTCCTTCTCTCTGTGTCTCCCGATGCCACCGGCATTGTACTCAGAGCCTGCTCCTGGCCATTTGCTTTTCTCTCCCTGCGCCTTTCTGGGACTCGGTCGGCTCTCCAGCGGGTGTCCCCGCTCCTCGTGCTGTCACAGTTCTGCTGACTTGCTCTCTTCTGGAGGGGCCAGGTCACACTTGGGGCAGCCAGGAGCCGGCACCGGCCCCACAGCTTCGGGGGACCACAGATGTGCTCCTGGAGAAGCCTCGGCCGGGTCCCCCGGGAGAGGCCCTGGGGTCACCAGGTCCCCCAGCCCCCGAGCCGGCCCCATCGCACAGGCGAGCTCCAGCCTTCACGGCCGTGGTGGGGTGAGCGGTCCCCCGAGGCTGGCGCTTGATAGGGGGGTCCCTCTGACACGCTTCCTGTCCCGTGTGCCCCCCTCGCTGTCTCCCGCAGCCAGATATACTGCATCGAGAACGCCCACGGGCAGCTGGTGCGCGACCTGGACTTCAACCCCAACAAGCAGTACTACCTAGCCAGCTGCGGGGACGACTGCAAGGTGAAGTTCTGGGACACCCGAAACGTCACGGAGCCCGTGAAGACGCTGGAGGAGCACTCGCACTGGTACGGACGTCCTGCGTGCCGGTCCGGGGCACGCGGACTTGTAGTCTATTCTGGCAGTTCCCTTCCGGTTTGGAAAGGCACGGGCCAGCTTAGTTGGTGCTGCCGTGAGTCAGTCAATCCCCCCAGTTTTATTTTTCCTAAAGAAACACCAATTCCAAACACGAATGTTTGTGATTTATAAATAGGAAAAGAAGAAAAACATTGCCATCGGTGTCCCCTGAAATTGTGCGGGTTCGCGTGTGCAAAAACAATGTGCACCGATGTTCACGCGCATAGTTTGCCATGCGGGAAACCGCCTAGTGCCCATCGGCGGGGGACGGGTCCGGTCGGCGGGTGGCGCCCCCACGGTGGGGGTGGTGCTGCGGGCGACCAGGACGCTAGCTCCGTGGGGGGCGGCGCTGCCCGGGAGCAGCTGGTGCTCCTAAAGCGTTGTGCAGCGTCTGCCACGCGCGGTGCTTGTGCGGCAGCGGCCGAGAGGTCCTTCCCGGCCCAGCGTGCCCGGTGTCAGCCAGCTTTTACTCCAGTGAGGCACGCGCGCGCGTGTAAGTGCACGCTTGTGAGGGTGTGTGCATGCTTGTGTGTGTGCACGCACGCTCGTGAGGGTGTGTGCACATTTGTGATTGTGTGCGTGTGGGCGTGTGCACACTTGTGCGTGCACACGCATGCTCACGAGGGTGTGCATACTTGTGTGTGATTGTGCGCACCTGCACTCGTAAGGGTGTGCGTACGCTTGTGTGCGCGATGGCTTGTGTGCCACTGTGCCTGCGAGGGCGTGTGCATGTCTGCACGTGGGCGTGCGCCTCTGTTCCTGTTTGTGTATGTGTGCCTGGGTGTGTGTTTTTGCTGCTTGTGTGTGTATGTGGAAGAAACCTCCAGAAGAGTGAGAACCAAACGGCTGTCAGGAGACCTTGCTCTGGCCAGGGTGGGCACAGCCCCGGAGACTTGACTTTTTCTGGTCCATGTCCCTAAACTCTTTGAATTACTTTTACCAGAAGCCATGTTTCTGTGGCCAGGACATTTATTTATTTTTTTCCTTTTTTGAAAAATTTAAGTTCGCTTGTTAACGTATGACGTGTTACTGGGTTCTGCGGTGGAGGTTGCGGCCGGGACGTTTAGAGACCTGGTGTGCTAGAGCACAGGTCGGCCACGTTCCCTGAGTGGCTGTGACGGGCACAGCCGAGCAGAGACGCCGTCGTCCGCGGGGCTCCGCTCGGCTCACTGAGCTCGCCGCGAGGCCGTGCCCCTGGGCCGCGAGGCTGCCGCTCGGGGTCGTTGTCCTGGGGTTTGGCTCCCTCGCCGGGTCCTCTGTAATCCGTCCTTTGCTCCTGGGGCGGTTGTGGCCGTTGGGACTCAGGAAGGCAGGTGGCGGTTTGAGAAGCCTCCTCTCCCTCCGAGGTTTGTGCTTCCATCTGGTCTCGTCTCTGCCGGGACGGACCGAAGAGAAGGTTGGAGAGAAACACGCACTGGGAATGTCCCGTGTCAACCCGTGTGGTCTGGGATGCGCTGCCCGGCGACCCCAGTGTCACCCCGTCCAGGAAGGGCCCAGTGGAGCTGACCTGCCTGCTTGCCTCCAGGGTGTGGAGCGTCCGCTACAACCACTCGCACGACCAGCTGGTCCTCACGGGCAGCAGCGACAGCAGGGTCATCCTGTCCAACATGGTGTCCATCTCGTCCGAGCCCTTCGGCCACCTGGTGGACGATGACGACCTGAGTGACCAGGAGGAGCGCCGCCCGGAGGAGAAGTAAGGGCGGCCGCTCTCGGTGGTGTGGGGCTCCCTTCTCCCAGACCCCCTCGCGGTCGCGGCGGCTCCCGTCAGGAGCGTCTGGGCGTGTGGTCAGGGCGGCCTCCGCCGCTGCCGGCTCGGGGCTCCCGGTGCTGGAGGACGTTGGCCCGGCCGCGGGGGCGTGGGAGTCGGGGGAGCTTGGCTCCCGCCATCTCGTGCGGGGTGGGCCGATGTCTGTCCGTTTTCTTGCTGAGCGCCATACGGGGGCTTTTAGAGACCGCCACCAGTCTTTAAACGTGTGCTCAGTAGTAAGGGAACTTGCTGGCCCTTGTGAGCCACAGATGGTCGTCGGTGTCCTCGCCTCAGGCTTGGATGACAGCCGTGTGGTCCAGTTGTTGCCTGGTGGCCCTCACTGTGGCGGGGGCGGACTCCAGGCCCGCGCTCTCAGCCCCAAATGCGGGTGTTCCCTGGCTGTCTTCACCCCGAGGTTCCGCAGGGAACGTGGGAAATCCTGGGGGGGGGGGTGAATTGTCGTGCCTCTTGGTCGCGATTTTTCCCATCCTAATTGTGTCTGTTTAGGGGCTAGGTCTTCAAGCCGGGGCTCACGGCACCGAGAACAGTGGGGCTGCCGGGGCCTGGGACTCGTGCGGGCCCCACTCCTGGTTGGCGCAGAGCCCGGGCGCCCCGGTCCAGGGCTCGCGTCGGAGCCCCCGGCTGCGAGTGGAGCACAGCTGTGGCTTCTGTGTGCGGAGAAAGAAGCCGGGAGAGCCTGTGTCTTTGGTCGGTGACGTGGACTTTGAAAGGGGACATTTCTTGTGTCTCGAGTAGATTCTTTCTCGTGTGGGGAACCGTGTGCACAGGCTCGCGGCTCCTCGGTCCCGGTGCCAGGGCGGGACCGTCTGCAGTGAGCCCCGGTGGCGTT
Organism: Nasua narica; assembly: GCA_028533885.1. Classification (NCBI taxonomy): domain Eukaryota; kingdom Metazoa; phylum Chordata; class Mammalia; order Carnivora; family Procyonidae; genus Nasua; species Nasua narica. The sequence continues at coordinate 1,361,063 of CM052811.1, read as the reverse complement.
CATCAGCCGAGCCCACAGAGGCGGCAGGGCCTGTCCTGCTCGAGCTTCTTTACTGCCCAGCTGCGCGGGTTCCCTCCGTCGGCCGGAGCTCAGCCGGACTTCACGTGTGAGAGCTCTCGGCTCTGGGCCCTTTCCACAGCTGTCCTCTGTGCCAGCACGCGGGGGGCAGTTTAGAAACACGGTGCCGTGGTTTTGGTGCTGTGATCTCCCGACGCCCCTCACCAGCCTCTGTGTGCAGCCGCGGGGGGACAGCGCCCTGGGGGACAGCGGGCGCCCGTGGGCCAGGAATGCTGGCAGAGGCAGCGACATCAGCGCGGGTGTCTCCACAGTTCTCCCGTGGTCTGTCCACGTGACTTACTAAACCCAGGGGAACACAGTCCCCAAGAGGATTTTCATGCGGCGTTTGTAACCCTGCCCAGTGGGCACAGCAGGTCCGCGTGGCGGGAAGGGGTGGATGGGCACACAGCGCTGGAGGCCGGGGCGCGACCCAGAGGGCAGGGGTCTCGTTGGGGAGAGTCCAGGAGCACGGAGTAGAAGGGAAGAAAAGAGCGAGAGGAGCCCGTGGCCTTGGGGCGGGTTCTGGGTGTGGCCGCTCAGAGTGGATGGCGTGACCCTGTCCGAGTCGGCCGGCAAGGCATGCGCTCTCCTGGCGCACACGCTGTCCCGTGGCGCCATCGGGTCAGGGTTCCTGGAGGAGGGAGGTGACACGGGAGCCCTGGCGGAGCGTGCCGCGAAGCGGAGGCCAGGACCAGGGGCCCCTTCCTGCCCAGCGGGGAGCGCTGGCCGTCCCCAGGTTCCTACCGGCTGCTCGTCAGCCTTTCCTCAGCCCTCGTGGGTGTTTGCGGTCACCGCCCCCGGAACGTCGGGGCCCCGGCAGGCTCGCAGGCCCCTGTGGCCACGCAGCCGGAGAGGACGAGGTGTCAGCAGGGGCCACTGCTGCAGGATCCCGGCTCCTCACGGCCCCCGGCGCCGGCTGCCGTCAGTCCCCCCCCCCGCGGCCGAGGGGAGCGAAGCCCCGGGCGGGACGCCCCGCCGCCCGGCCCACGCGTGTCTGGTGCCTTGCAGGAGCCAGGAGCCTCCCCAGGACAGCGTCGTCGCCGCCTACGAGGAGCACGAGGACAGCGTGTACGCCGTGGACTGGTCGTCCGCCGACCCCTGGCTCTTTGCCTCCCTGAGTTATGACGGGAGGCTCGTCATCAACAGGGTGCCGCGGGCGCTGAAGTACCACATCCTGCTCTAGCCCCGGCCTGGTCCTCCTGCGCCAGGAGCTCGGAACTGCCGCTCTCGGCGGGAGGGAGCCTTCCAGACACACCCGTGTCTGGGAGCGCCGGCGTCGCCTGCCTCTCCGCTAGCCTTTATGAGTCACGGGGAGCACCTGCCGCCGAGGCCAACCCGCCGGGACTGTCCCCTCGCTGACGACGGACGGGGGCCGTCCTGCACGGTTGGCTGGCGGCCGGTCCCTGTCTGCTCTCTCTGGTCCCTTTCAGGGTGTTGGGGCTTTTGTTAAAAAAATCTTTGTTTCCATAATATTAACTCATCTTTTTCTTGAGTTAAAAATAAAATAAAATAAGGCCATGCCACACGGGTTCCTGGCTGGTTCTTTCAAGAGCTCTGCCCCACAAGGCCTTGTCTCTGTCCCTGCTCAGAGGGGAGGCCAGCGGGTGAGGGGTGCCACTGCACCCCTGCCTGCACCCCTGCCTCCGACTGGACCCGTCTGTGTGCAGACCGCTGCGCCTGATGACTGGCCTGGGGGGCTCTGACTGGGGCCGTGACCAGGGGTCTTCTGTCAGGCGCGGGCGCCCGATCCCACGTGCTAGTCCATACTGGGTCCTGCTCACATCATGCCAGTGGCACTGGCCATGCGACTCCTCGTCCCCGAAGCCGCACGCGTGCCCTCGGTCCTCTAGCACACTCTTACTTGTGAAAGCCCACGCGGTGGTATGACCCCCATTCCTCGGTGATCCTGAACTCGGAGCTCGTGGACTCTTGCCCGGTCCTCCTCTGTGGACCCGGGGGAGGGGGAGGGTAGGTGGGGCCTGTGGGG
>CM052811.1:1340048-1358519 GCA_028533885.1 Nasua narica | reverse complement strand
GCGGTGGGAGCGTGGCGGGAGCGTGGCGGGAGCGTGGCGGGAGCGTGGCGGGAGCGTGGTGGTGGGAGCGTGGTGGTGGGAGCGTGGTGGCGGGAGCGTGGCGGGAGCGTGGCGGGAGCGTGGCGGGAGCGTGGTGGTGGGAGCGTGGTGGTGAGAGCGTGGCGGTGGGAGCGTGGCGGGAACGTGGCGGGAACGCGGCAGGAGCGTGGCGGTGGGAGCGTGGCGGGAACGTGGCGGGTGCGTGGCGGGAGCGTGGCGGGAGCGTGGCGGTGGGAGCGTGGCGGGAGCGTGGCGGGAGCGTGGCGGGAGCGTGGCGGGAGCGTGGCGGCAGCACGGCCCTGCTGTGCTGGGAGACACGTGTGTGACGAGCAGTGATGGGAGGTGTACAGGCCCTGATCCTGGTCACACCACGTGTCGCCGTACTGACAGCTCTCAGTGCGCCGGGTCCCTCCCCTGCGTTGGGATGGGGGTGTGTCCCCCTCGCGGTCGTGCTCTCCGTGGCGGAGGCTGTGAATGTGCGCGCACCGTGCAGGGTCCGTAGTTGGAAGAGCTCGAATCGTTTGACCTTCAGCCGGCAGAAACCAGAAGCCGCTCGTGCCTGTAAGTCTGAGGCCAGCATTCCGGATCGACCCCCGTGTGTCCAGGGACCCGGCCCAGCAAGGTGTCCCCGGGGGCGGGCGCTGTCTCCGGGCAGCACGCTATAGAGTGCAGGCCGCCGTGGGCGTGGCGGCCGTTGGCACCCGAGTGTCCGGAGTCAGCTGCCCCCTCCTGCAGCCCAAAGTGCCCCCTCTGCCCGGTGCAGAAACAACACACCGTCTTGCTGTGTGGACACCGCCCTCCCAATGAGCGGGAAGGGGCTGAGGGGCTGGCACATTCCCACAGATAGCGTTCCTGCGGGACTCGGTTTCCTAGGTTTGCTCCAACAGAAAACAGGAACAAACTGCAATATTGGCCGAGCAAACTTACAGAAGCAGAACACTCGTTGCGGGTTCCCCTCCTCCTCTCCCTGGACTAAGTGCTACCGTGGCCGCTGTCCAGTAACGTCCCCACGCACCTCTGCCTGCACCTGCCCCGGGCCCCGCTGGTGTGGCTCTTTGTGGATCTGATCTGTTTAAACAATTGCTGGACCTACCAGGAGACTGAGCGTTCCTCCCTTAGGTCTCTTTACAACATTGTGGAGAGGCGAGTGACCAGTGGAACTCAGGTGAGTTTCAACAGTCCGACGACAGTCTGTGGGTAGGGGAGACACCCTGCTGGAGCAGAGTCTGCTCCATTGGGGCGGCTGGGGGGGTGTGTGTGTGCGTGAGCAGGGCAGGGCTAGGGCTGGGGCTGGGGCCGGGGGCTGGGCCCCACTCCGGCCAGACTGCACTGCCGCTGCCAAGGCAGGTGTGTGATTGGGCACCCTAGAGTTTTCATGCCCCTCTGCCCCTCGTTTGTCCATTCATAACCCACAGACCTCTGACTATTAAGCCTCGCTCTTAAATGGAAGTATTTAAGAAAATCCAAAATGAATACGTAGGACACAAATAACCTATGAGGAAACACAAACGACTTAGGAAAAGACATAAAAACCCCAGTAAGTGTCTTTGAGAGATCTCAGAGTACAACACAGTCATAAAACAGGAACAGTGTGCTGTAAAAAACGAACACTTTTCCCTCCAAAAGGAACTGGAAACCTGACGTGTACTTGATGAAATTAAAAAAAAAGTCAATAAAAAAGGATAAAGATAAAAAGGAGAAAATTTCTAGAAAATAGAGCAAAAGAGAAAAACTCTAAAAGAAAAGAGAAAGGAACTTACAGATCAACACGGAAAATCAATATCCTGTGACCAGAAATCTCAGAAAGGGGAAACCAGGAAAACGGAGCAGTGAGGATTTCAGAAGAAACAGGACGAGCACGGCGGCAGGTTGGGAGGGGGCCCTGCTGGGCAGGTGGAGCCCGCGGCAGCCTTAAAACACACCCCGGTGGGCTGCTGTGAAAAATCTCACCACGTTTAAAGACACTAAGGAAGTACCTAACGAAAAAAAAAAGATTCAGCTCGGAGACGTTACAATCAGGCTGGCGTTCGGTCCGGAGGGCGGCCTTGCTTTTGTCAGGTTGTGGGGAGGGAAGGCCCCGCCCGCCCGCCCCCTGGCCTTCCTCACAAGTGGGCCTCGGACGCATGACGACTCCTAACAGTCCCCTTCTTTAGTGAGCTTCACCGTGGGGGCAAACCCACGTGCGGAGAAGTGCAGGGAGCGGACGGAACCACGGACGCACGTCTGCAGACAGAAGTGCTGCTCCACCTGCTTCCCAGGGGCAGACCTCACAGTGACCGCCACGCCACCGGCCACCGCTGTCATTTAGTGCCGCCAACTGTGAATAGTGCTAACTTGGGGTGTGAAATAGGGGGGTGCACAGAGAACGAGGAAGCAACAGGGTCCAAGGTGCCGAGGGCCCCAGCCCGCACGGGAGCCCGCCACTCGGGGCGTCTAGGAGAGATGCTCCTGGGGAGGAAAATGGGCCCCTTCCCCAGGAGCAGTCGGCTTCGTGGGGGGTGAGGGGAAACGGGAGGCCACCAAGGGCAGGGAATGAAGGAAAACACCCAGCTGACCCCCTCAAAGCAGGACTGGAGTGATGGGGGGCAGGGAGCAGGAGTGGCCTAACGCACCCTCTCCACCCCTACCCCCTTCCCCCCCCCCTGCCGCCGAGGCAGCTGAGTGAGTTCCAAGCACCACCTGAAATGCATGTCCAAATACAGCAAAAACAGGGCTCGGTTTTGAATATTTGGTAAAGTGTAAGAAAGAAAAGTCACTTGGGTGCAGCACTAGGAACATCGTCCCGTGAGTGGAGGAAGTCTGACCTCAGGGCCATCGCTGGCCCGTGCTGTCCACAGGAGCAGGGTGAGGGCCGTCTAGCGGCAGGTGGCTGCCCACCTTCCGTGCACTGGGGTGGGGGAGGGGGGCAGGTGGCCAGGTGAGGGGGCAGACCTGTAGGGACCCCGCTGGGCTCTGCCTGCCCCCTGGGCGAAATGCTGTGCCGGTCACGTGGTTGGGATGGCCGTGCCCCGGCCGCAGCCCAGTCCCCAGCAGCTGTTCCTGGACCCGTCTACCTCCCCCTGCACGGACCCACGACCCAGAGACGATGATTCCCCGCCTTTACATGGGGTTTATCGGTTACAGTGATGAGCTGTGCTAACTCATTCAGGTTAATTGGTTTTCAGCTTTCTAGAATCTGTAGACAAAGCACAGGAGACTCAATTATGAGAAAAATAGCATGTCACGTTATCAACCCTAACAAGCTGCAGTGTCGCCGTCAGAGGCGGGGGTGAGGGGCAGACGGGGCACAGAGGTGCGGTACCCACCCTCCCCGGGCCTGCGGGGCAGGGGCCTCCATGGGGGGAGCTGCTGGTCCTCGGAGCTGAACGCTGGTGCCCCTGCCGGGAGGGGGCGTGACACAGGGAACCAGCCCCCACGACCATCAGAAAACACCCCTTCCTCCTTCCTGGAGGTAGGGAGGGGGCCCCGGAGAAGCTGGAGCAAGTGTAGGGGTGGAGAGGGTGGGCAGGACTCTCTCTGCCCCCTCCCTCCCCTCCTGCCCTCTCCCTTTCCTCCTCTCCCCTTCCCCCTTCTTGCTCTCTCCTTTCCCGTCTCCCCTCTTCCCTCCTCCCCCTCCTCATTCCTGCTCTTCCCACCCCTCCTCCCTTTCTCATCAGCCTTCCTGTACTATTTTATATGTTAAACATGTGTGCTTATTACTTTTATTGAAATTTAAAATATTTAAAGGTTTGCTAAGTAAGTAAACATTAGAAATTAGGTGACTCAAGAGAACGAGAGGTTTTTTCCTTGAGTACTTGCGGGGCACTCAGTTATTAATAATTGAGAGTGCCTTGCACACATTCTTCCCTACTTGTTCAGACGTTCTTAGCTGGGCTCATTAAGGGCCACCGTCCCCCCTGGACGTGCTGCCGCGGCGGCCTTAGCCCCGGTTCAGGCTTTCCACCTTCTCAGGGAGGGCGCCCACTCCCCTCCGGGCCCCAGCGAGGAATCTGATTCTGTGAAGTGTCAATGGACCTACTTTGGTTGCATTGAAAACGACCCGACTGATGCGGCGGAGCGTGGGCGGCCTGGAAGCCCTGAGCGAGGCTGGGCGCTTGGACGGGACTCCACGGGGAAGACGGGTCCGGGGGAGCAGGCGGGGTCGGTGCGGAGAGGGGCGGCTGGGAGGTGGGGCAGCACGGCCGGGGTCAAACCAGCCGTGGGGGAGGAGGAGGCGCTTCAGGAAGCCCGTCCTAGCGGGCTGGGGTCGCTGAGCAGGGGGTGAGCAGGGGGTCGCCGAGCAGGGAGTGAGCAGGGGGTCGCCGAGCGGGGCGCAGCCGCGGTTGGGGAGCTCGGGGTGCCCGTGGGCCGAAGGCCTGCCTCGTCCTGTGCGGGCCCTGCGCGGACGGTGTGCCGGGAGGCGGCCGGGCCGTCGTTCAGTGGGAGAGGAGCCCGCGCGGGGGTCTCTAAAAACTGAAGAGACAGAAACCAGCCCTGGCAAAGCCCGGTTCCGGTCAGATGGAGGAGTCAGATGTCGGCGCCGACGCGGGGCCCCGCGCGGGGTGGGGGGTGCCTGGCCTCGGGGTGCCACGCTCCGTTGGGGTGCCCCGAGCGGACTAGCAGCTGGCCGCCCCTGGGGCCTTCCCTGTGACCGTCTGTGGGGCTCGATGGCCTCAGTGGCTTCTCGCAGGCCAAACCCTGCTCTGCGGCCCCAAAGTTCGTACCACAAGACCCCCACTGTTTCGCGGGCTGGACATCGTCCTCCCTCCCACACGGAGGTGCGGGCTTCATGGCGGGCGGGGCTGGGGCTGGGCGGGATCTGGGGTCACGTTCGGGCGCCCTGCAGCATGAGAGTCACCGCGGCTCCCAGTCCTGCTCCGGGGCCACGTGCAGGCTCCCGGGTCTGCCAAGGAGAGCGGCAACCACGTCCAGCCGAGGGAGGAGGGAGGCGGGAGTGGGCTCTGCTGCGGGGTTCACATCACCTGCGATTGCTTCTTTATTAAAGATTTTATTTATTTATTTTACAGAGAAGCAGGCTCCTGCAGAGCAGGGCGAGCCTCATGTGGGGCTCCATCCCAGGACTCTGGGATCGTGACCTGAGCCAGAGGCAGTGGCTTAACCGACTGAGCCCCCCAGGTGCCCCCCGCGATGGCTTCTTAAAGGGAACAGAAAAGACGTTTGCCTATTTTCTTTCAGATACCTGCCATCTGTCTGTCCTTCCATCCGTCTGTCTGGGTTAGTGGTGCCAGAGACACAGGCTCCTTGGCTCTGGAGAGCTCTGTGTTTTGGGGGGCAGGGGGCTCAGGCCCTGGGGGGTGGGGTTTGCCCATGGGCGGCACCGGGGCCCCGTGAGGCTCACCTCCGGTCACTCCGGTTCACCCGCCACCGCCGCTGCCGGGGCCCCAGAGGGAGCCGAGGTGTCTCAGCAGCGATGGGGGCTCGTCTCGCCCGGGCTCTGCAGTCCTGGTGTGCAGGGGTTCAGAGGACCCCCCAGCTCGGGGCCCCCCGCACAGAGGCGCTGGTGGGGCACCTGGACAGGCCGCGGGCTCCCAGGTACTGACCTTCCTGCTAAAGGGCGATAAGGCAATTCCTATTCCAGGGCCATTTCTCTCCATAAATCCCAGTCCGGCTCTGAGAGATTGAAGTCCCTGTGAACAAGGTTATGGGGTGACTTGACAGACCGGGGAGGTAAATCACCAGAATGGATGACATTTCCCCAGATGGAAGCCATCAGGACGAGGACGGGCACCCGCGCAGCAGGCTGTAAGCAGCAGAGAAGCCGCTCCCGGATCTGCCCTCCCTGCAGACGGAGGTCAGGGCTGCTGGGGGTCAGAGCGCACCGCGCGGCCGTCCATGAGGGTCCCGGGGGCGGGAGCTGGGCTGCGACCACGCTCCGTGGGCTTTGTCGTGTGTGTTCGCTTACCGATGCCGGGCCTCACGGCCGGAGGGCGCGGCGGAGCGAGCGTTGGCCCGAGAGCCGCGTGGAGGGAGGAAGCGATGCAGACCCGGGGCCGGAAGGGCCCGCGAGCAGCAGGGTGGAGGTCAGGAGAGCGCCAGGAATGGCCCATCTCCGCTGTCCCAGGTCCCCGAGGATGACGGGCGCGTCGGATGCGCGAGGACAGGCCTGCCGTGCTGGGAGCCCTTCCCGGCCCCGATCTCATTTACCCCTCGCGTGGTCCCGAGGGGCTCCCGTTGTTCCCACGGTGGAGGCTCTGAGACGTTTGCGCGGCTGCCCACGGCCGTGTGCTGGAGCGGTGGTGCCCGAATTCCACGCAGCAGCCTGACTCCAGAGTCCACAGCGCCTGCCCCCGGTGAACTCCCTGGACGAGGAGCACACTCACGCCGGCTTCCCCGTCCGGCTACGTGACTCCCAGGGGGGCGTCCAGCAGCGTCCGAATAAATGAATGAATGAGCCCAGGGCATCCGCAGGCGCCCGTTGCTAACAACAGCCTCCGCTCCCTGAGGGTCTGCCGTGGACTTGGCTACCCGGCCGCTCTGGCGGGGGCGCCGGCCGGACGCTCCTCCTACAGCCGGGGCCCCGGGCTCGCCGAGGAGACGCTGCATGTCTCAGGTTGTGCCGCTGGCAGAGATCCCTGTGGGGACCCTCGCAGGGGACGGGCCCATTCCCTGTGCCCACGCCACCCCCTTCTCAGGGTGGAGCCGCGAGGCCGGCCTTGGGATTCTCAGACCCGCAGAAAGAGAGAATGGTGCCCGCCTGGGTCCCGGTCCTCGGGGCCTGGCAGCCTTGGGGACCCTGGCTGCCGTCTAGCCATCTAGCACGTCAGTTGTGTCCTCCTGGAGGCAGACCCTGGGAACGACATCACACGGAGAGGAGAGACGCTCTGGGAGGAGGACAGCCGTGCTCGCAGAGGGGAGGAAGCCACACCACCCCGTGAGCTCCGCGTGCGATAAAGCCGAGCCCTGCGCAGCGAGCCCCCCGGAATTCCCGCCCCTCAGGGTGGTGAGCGCTGGGCTTGCATTAGGCTGGGTGTTTCGGGGTGGTCTCTACAGGGTGGCTCAGCCCACCAGCCCACGAGCCCTAGTGGGCTAATCGCGCGGCTGGGGTCGCGAGCCCCCAAGGCAGAGCGCGTCTGGGGCTGTGGGCAGAGGCGTGGCGACATCTGTGCACGGCCTGCTGGGGTCTCAGAGCTGGGCGTAGGTCAGACGGGATCCAGGATCCTGAGGAGAGGGAGGGATGCTTCAGAGGAGTGGGATCCCCACAGGGAAAGAAGAGGTTCCCGGTTACTGACTCTCATGGGAAGCTGGCCGGAGAGTACGGGCGAGCGCACGAGTGCTGGCCAACGTCCCCGCCCTGTGACCTCCGGCCAGAGACAAGGTGGCCTGGGGTCCGCGGCTTTGCGTGCGCACTACCGTCCGGGCCGTGGGCTATCAGGGTGTCGTCGTGCAGCCTGCTGTTCGCGGCCCCGGGCTCCTGGGAGCGCGGCGAGCTCACGGGTCGGGCCCTCCACTCTGGGCTCTGTTCTCCTGTGGTTCTGCCCGCCCCGGACCTTCCCGCCCGTCCCCGTCACCGCTCTTCCTCTTCCCGCAGCCGCTCAGCTCCGAGGCCGCCAGAGGAGCCCCTCGGATGCCCGAGGCTTGTCTGTTGTCCGCGAAAATCTCAGCCTTCTCTATGCCGTGAACCTGATTTTATCCAATACTTTAATTCTTTCTTTTTTTTTTTTTTAGAGAGGGTTGGGAGTAGGGACAGAGAGAAAGACTCTCGAGCAGGTTCCACCCCTAGCACAGGGCCCGACGTGGGGCTCGATCCCACGACCCCCAGATCGTGACCTGAGCTGAAATCAAGACCACACCACCCAGGTGCCCCCATCTCTAGTTATTTCTTAATGTGAACCTTTCTCTCTTGTCTTTTTCTTCTTTCCTTTCCCTGGCACATCCTGAAAGTCTAAAAGAATAAATAAATAAAATTTTAAAAGTTCTCTCTGTTTTCTACCATCTGCCACCTTCTTCCAAATACACCCTGCTCCCTCCGGGGCTGGACCCTCTGCTCGTGGACGCCCAGCCTGGCCTCCCGCGCTGCTTTCCCTCGTGCGTCCCACTCCGTGGAGGTTCGAGTTGATGGGCGTGAGGGGTGGGGACAGGGCCCCGGGGACGTGGGCGCGGCCGGGACCCCACGTCGGCACTGGGGGCTCTGGGGCTCTCAGAGACGGAGAAGGGGGCACTTTTTCCTCAAAGGTTCTTTCTCCAGCTGGCTTCATGTTCTTGCAGAGATCATGGAGGGGCGTGTGCTCTAAGCACCTCCAGTGGGACAGGAACTGTACCGGGGACCTTAAGTGTCTTACCCCCTGCGTTTACTTGTCTTGGCAAGCCCACAAGGGAGGTGCTGCACCGACACGTTCCCGTCTGCGGACGCAGAGCGTGAGGAGGGCCGAGGTCGCGTGGTCGGCCAGGATGGGTTTAGGCTCTGAAGCCGGGTCACCGGGCGGTGGGGCCCGCTCCTCACTGTCGGGGACTTGGGTCAGGATGCCGTTCCCGCTCAGTGGGCTCTATGGGGAGCTCCCACTCGACGCAGACTATTTACTTTGGGAGCTGGAGACTTGGGTGAGCTCCCGCTCTGACTGGATGCCAGAGAAAGGGCTGCCCCTTCCCTTGACCTTGGTCCAGCGATGCTGCTTTGTCACGGCCGACGAGTCCACGTGTGCATGGAGTCGGTTCTTGGGGTCCCGCCTCTAGAAAGTGCTGGGGGCTTGGGCCCTGAGCCCTGCCTGAGTGGCGTGGAAATGGTCCTATGTTTTCTCTGATGGGCTGCAGACGAAGTCCCACCCATGGCAATGGGCCACTGGCCGGGAAATCTAAGTGTGCACGGGGTTAGTGTGTGCACGGGGTGCACGTGTGCAGGTGAGTGCACACGCGTGTGCCGCTGTGAGCCCTGGGGGTGCCGGGAAAAGGCCGAGCTCAGGCTCCAAGGGGAAGATGAACCCCTAGTGAGGACGATCAGCACTGGCCGTCGCCCCGTGTCTGTGATCGGGATGGCCTGCCTCCGACAGGACCGACTTGCCGCCTTCCCTTTGGTCCTGTCTCTCAGTGACAGCCAGACGAATGGGGACGCATGGCCTACCAGCGGCTGGGCCCTGATCCTTGAGGACGGAGCATGTTTGGCACCAGCCAGGGGCTTGCTTTCTTTCTCTCCACCTGCTGACACAGCGGCAGAGAAGGGCTCCTTCTCCCGGCGCTGTGCTCTGGGGTGACCCTTGCCGAGTCGATGCGTCCTTCTGCCGAGGCCCCTGAGAAAGAGTCGGGGCCCCGAGCTGGCAGAGGGCAGTCTGGGGGCTCAGGCTGTAATTCCTCCTCGGGCCGCTCTGTGGGGCCAGTGTCCTTGCTTGTCCAGGAAGGGAGCAGAGGCATGGACCCAGCGGGTCCCCGGACCGGGGAGAAGTTGGCTTGCCCACCACCCGGTGTCACCTCCAGACCTCCTGTCACTCCTGGGAAACTGTGTTCCTGGCTGTGCTGGGAAGTGGCCCTTCGAGAGGGGCATGTGTGGTACGGGGGGCATGCATGTGTGTGCGTGCGCGTGTGCACGAGAGGGAGGGCACGCTCTGAGGCGGAGACCTCAGTAGCCCAGCGGCGCCAGCCCGAGTGCTGCAGACCTGTGGCAAGGCCAAGGGCGTGCCGCACGTCAGTGTGGCTGGCTGCTGTCTGGGGGTGGGGGGCGTTTTATAGGATGTCCCTCTAGCCAGTCCTGCCATCCTGAGGCAGCCACGGAACTGGCCAGGCCCACGTGTCCTGTGGCCCGTGGAAGCCGCTGTCCGAGCACGTCCCTTCCCCTCGTCTGCACGGTGATTTTGACCAAAGGCTTCAGGGGGTGAGAACACACTTGCCCCAGAGGTGCCCGCGGCTCCCAGGGGACTGTCCAGAGTCTCCGGTCCAGGATGGCCCAGGCCCAGCCCTGAAGGTCCTTTGCTGTGATGGCCGCCGCCCCCGCCCCACTGTGCTCGCACACCACCCGCCTCCTTGCTGCATCTTGCAGGGATGTACGGCTCTGGGAGGGGGGACGAGCCGTGCGCCAGGTGCCGGGGAGGGCAGCGAGGACGGCGTCGTGCCGGCCCGGGAGCGCGATGTCCAGAGCACACGTGCGGTGCGCACGCGGGCGGCCGCTCCGGAGACCGAGGGTGAGGGACAGTGGAGACCTCTGTGACGCCCGGGGCCGGGGCCGGTGGACGGATGTGGGCGGCGAGGGGCAGAGGAGAGACTGGGCTAGAAGGGCACCTCGAGGACCCATCGCGTTGGGCGTGGTGAACCCAGAGTGCAGTGCTCACTGCCTGGCTTCCGGCGGGAGGCCCAACTGAGGCAGGAGAAGCAGCGGGGCGGATGCCGAGCCCGGGGCCGGGGCGACGCAGCTCCCGAGGGAGAAATGGCGTTTGGGCGTCTGGAGGGGTGCTGAGCTGTCGCCGACCGGTGTGAGAGCGGAGGCACAAGGAGAGGGTGGCCGGCTTCCCTGTCCCCCGTGTCGTCCCCTCAGACTGTCTCCTCCGGTGGCCGGAGTGTGCGTTCTTTCCGGCGCTGCCCCAGCCCTGGAAGTGAAGGTGGCTGTGTGCCCTGGGACGGTGCCCGGGAAGGGTAAGCGGCGCTCCCGTAACTCACAGAGGGAGGCGCTCTCTTGGCTGAAGGTCGCGCCGCGGAACGGAAAAAGGGAGGACAGTGCGACCTTTGTCTTGTTCCCTAACGATGGCGGTGCTCTGGGTGGGAGGACTTGTGTGTGTGAACGATGCACGCAGAGGAAACTGTCGGGTTTCACGGCAGCAGACGGATCCTCTGAGAGGCAGAGAACGAAGCCGGCTGCGTCAGCTGAAGGACTGGATGGTTCCGTCTGCAGGCTGACTTCGGACGGACAGGGCTCGGCCAGCGGCGGCCTGGAGGCGAGGAAAGACCCGTGTTGAGTGGAGGATCGGAGCTTCTCTGTTCCCAGCCCAGGCAGCGCGTCACTGAGGGGGGCTCGGGGCTGTGCTCTAGGGTCATTGTCGATGGAGGACAGCTTTAGGGTAGACCCGAATGAGAAGCTCAAAGCGGTGGACCCAACAACTCACATTGGTCAAGCAATTCTAGATCCGGGTCTCCTGGAGTTCCAGGGTTTTCTGTTGGTCTTGTGAGGCTGGTTCTTTATCATCTCCTAGTGCTCTGGCTTCCGCCTTACAGGGAGCTCAGGAAGGCTCCTTGCTGCTTTCCTGGGGAGGAAGAGGACGCCCCCCGTGTGGCCATGGACCCCCGCAGCGTGCCATGGGGCTGCTGCCTGGGGAGGCGTGCGGGTTCGAGGTCAGGCTCCAAGCCATCCGTAATTGACCTTGAATGTGGCTGTAGCTCCCTGAGCGGGGTCAGTAACCCTGTTTCCTCATCTGAAATAGGGGATAATGGTTAGCTACATCATATGCTGTTTCCAGACTTACGAGAAATTACTGATTCATGTAAAGCCCTTCCTGCTTTACCTGACCTGTAATACCAGCTCAGGAAATCGTCCCTCTTTCCTGTTCCCCGTAGTAACGGATCACGGATCGGTCTGCGTTCGCTACAGTGTTGCCCCTCTGGCGTGTACGGTGTGGGGAAGACGGTCCCTGCATAAGGAGGGGAGGGGAGGAAGCTGCTCGTGTCACGTCCCCCGCATTTTCAGGGACACGGCGCAAGGGGGAGCCGGACCCCGCCATTTCCCTCCCCTCGACCAATGGCACCACGTCGGCTGTGACGTCTTTCTCTTCTCTGATAAAACACGCATTGCACCCGACAGCCCAGAAGGGAAGAAAATGATCAGCAAAGAAAGCGGCCGGACCTGGAAGACTGCCGAGCTCAGCATTTTCTTAAGAGCTCTTGATGCTCTTATGGGATGTGTGGGTTTCCTGACTTTGGTTTGTTGTTGTTTGCCACCATCCTGTTGGCTGTCCCATGGCAGGGCACACGGGTGTGCCGGGCACACGCCGGCGTAGCTGCACCAACCCGGCGGGTTAAGGAAACCCAGTTCTAGATTGCCGTTAAAAACGGCTTTACTGGGGCGCCTGGGTGGCTCAGTGGGTTAAGGCCTCTGCCTGCAGCTCGGGTCATGATCTCAGGGTCCTGGGATCGAGCCGTGCATCGGGCTCTCTGCTCAGTGGGGAGCCTGCTTCCCCCTCTCTCTCTGCCTGCCTCTCTGCCTACTTGTGATCTCTCTCTCTCTCTGTCAAATAAATAAAATCTTAAAAAAAAAAAAAAACAAAAAAAACCCGGCTTTACTGAGATACGGTTTGCCTTCGGGAAAGTTCCCCAGTTCTCCGTTATAGGTTGGTGAGTCTCGGCGTGTTCGCAGAATTGTGGAAGCAGCCCCACAGTCTCGTTCTGGGACATCGGCATCACCCTGGAAAGCAACGTCTAAGCATTTATACTCTCCCCATTCCGACCCAGCCCTGGGCTCTTACTCATCTACTTTTTGTCTGTATATATTTGCCTTCTATTTATTTATTTATTGACGTGTAAGATAAACGGACCCACACAATGGTCTTCCTCTGTGACAGGCTTCCTTGACCCAGCAGGACGTTTCCAAGGTTCGTCTGTGTCGTGACCTGTGTCAGCAGTCGGCACTCTTTTGTTACCAAATCGGGCTGCCTTACACAATCTACCACAGCTGGTTTATCGCTGCCCGCCTGGCGGATATCTGAGTTGTTTCCTCCTTGGGGACCTTGTGGCTCCTGCCGCCACCCACGTGAGTGCACAGGCTGCTGCGCGCGCGTGTGACGGCACGTCCCCCGGGTACGTGTGCAGGGGTGCGGCCACAGGGTCACGCAGGCCCCACGTGCTTCCTGTGTTCAGAAACTGCTCGTGATTCCCCGTGTTCTGGGTAACAGCTGTCCTCGTGGGCGTGGCTTGGATTCGCGGGATTCGCGGGTCTCTGTCCGCTAGGGGCGGTGCTTACGGGACACCGGTACATCTTCCTTGGTCACATTGCCTCCTTAGAAGGGCCGTGCACAGGGGGCCCTTCACACCGGCCGTGGTGACGTTTCCTGACCAGGAGTGATGGAAGGCTGCCCCACGTCCTCCCTGGCTCCTTGCTGGAGCGTGGGCCGCCGTCCCGCGTAGGGCTCCATCTGGCATCTGGGGCTGGTGGTGCCTCCGCTGGGGCCACTCTGTCCGCTGCTGCGAAGGGGGCAGCGGTGGGCTTGCGTCCATCCCACCTGGACGCATTGTGGCGGCTTCTCACGGTGGCATCCTCTGGATCTCCGTGGGCCTGTGCGGCCGATGGGATTCTCCCCGGTTTTGTACAGGGGAAGCTAAGCTTGGGCAGGGTTGCTCTGTGAACCTTTTTTTTTTTTTTACATTTATCATTAAAATATATTACATATATGAGAGAGGGGATGCCCAGATGAGGTGGGTGTTGTGGGGGCTGATGGCCGACACCCCCTGAGCCGAGGGGCGGGCTCAGGACCTGAGCTCAGACCTCCGTTCTCTCGCCGTGTGTGTCTCGGGGCCTCGTCAGAGCAGGAGTTCAAACGGCCTGAGCTCGTTCCTCTGCTGCTTGGAAGACCTGGCCTTCTTTTCCTTTTCCTTTTCGAAAATGTTTTCATCACAGTAAAATATACACAGCAAAGCTCTGCTCGAGTCATTTTTCAATGTGGGTTCCCGTGGCGCTGAGCACGTCCCACTGCTGGGCAGCCGTCCGGGCCTCACCACGGAGTCTCCGTCCTGCCCGCCGGGGCTCCGTCTCCACGGCCGTTACCTCCCCACCCCGGCCGCGGCCCCCGGCATGACTGTCTCTTCCAGCCCTGCCTCCGGTCTTGGGGTGTCTGCCCCGAAGGGAGCTGCCGGCCGCACGGCGGTCCTGTACTTACTTTCTCGAGGGGCTTCCGTACTTTCCCACGGAGCGGCACCCCTCTGCGTGCCCGCCCGCCGCGCACTGGGGAGCCACAGCGGGCATGCTTGTAACGAGTGGAATGAGGGGCACCTGGGTGGCTCAGTGGGTTAAAGCCTCTGCTTTCGGCTCGGGTCATGATCTCAGGGTCCTGGGATCGAGCCCCACATCGGACTCTGCTCAGCGGGGAACCTGCTTCCCCCACTCTCTCTGCCTGCCTCTCTGCCTACTTGTGATGTCTTTCTGTCAAATAAATAAATAAAATCTTTAAAAAAAAAAGTGGAATGAAAGAGGTGTACGTTTCCACTTGTAAAATCAAGAGGTCACAGGGATAAAAAGTACAGCAAGGGAAATATAGTCAGTCATACCGGAAGAAGGTCGTCCGACGACGGGGAGGAGCGGCCCTTTCCGTGGTGTGTCAGAGACAGGCTGCGCACCCGGACCGACGGGACCCAGCTCTGCAGGCGGAGATCAGCCAGGGGGCCTTGGGGGCTCCTCGGAGCACTGGTGCGCTCCCCGAGGCAAGGGACACTGCTTCCGCCGCCGCCACCGGTCGCTCCCTAGGTTCTTGGAGTGGCTTCGGGGCTGAGAGGGCGCGGCTGTGTCCTGCAGGATCCTGTGCCTCGCCGGCTCTGATCCAGGCACCGTGTAGTGAGAAGTTTAGTCCCTCGCACGTGGCTGGCCCCATAGATGCCCGCCCAGACTTTGCTTCCCTCTTTCCATCCCGAAGATCTGCGCTTTTGCTCAGACTTAGGCCCGGGTTTGTGTTTGTTGGCCCTGGGCCCTCCATCCTCCTCCCTGTGGCCGGGCTCGTGCTCCCACCCCAGCCCGCCCTCGGGGAGGCAGAGTTCAGAAGGCTGCCATGTGTGGAGGACGGATGGGGGGGCTTGAAACCGCAAGCCCAGAGTCCACTCTGGACACTGTCTCACAGCCCAGGACAAGGAGCCGGCAGCGCAGGGGAGCGCGAACGGGTCCCCGCTTCCCAGGAGGGAGCCCGTCGGAGCTGCCAGCCTGGCCAGCCGGTGAGGCCCTGAGCCCCTGGCCCAGGACATGGCCTGCGGGGCTAGGGGGCCGCCTGTGTCTTGGGGAGGAACGGGGGTTAAGACTCCTCTTTGTCTACTGAGGACTGTGTCCGTCATTAATCATTTCTCCTTCCTTCTGTTTAATAAGAAAGACAAACCCGGGCCAGGCAGGTGCCGAGCCCTCCCGAATCGCCGCAGCTGACTGCGCTGCTCATTTAATTTAAGGCTTAAATGACTCCGAGAAATAAGGAGAAGCCTGTGGATCACAGCAGATGACTTCCTCTTCTACTTTTCTGCCCAGATGAGGTGGGTGTTGTGGGGGCTGATGGCCGACACCCCTGAGCCGACCGGAGAAATTCTGGGAGATCAGAAGGGGCTACGCGTGAAGCCCATGCCGAGCGAGCTCAGAGGGCGGGACTCCGAGAGGCAGAGGTCGCGCTGTCATTTGACTGTTTTTCTCTCTGTTTTCCATTTTACTGTTTAACGAGTCCCCACGACGCTCCGTTCCAACCCGGGGCACACATTCCGATCGCCCGCGAAGGTCAGATGCGTGCGCGCTTCCGTGCCTCACACCACCAGGCACAGACGCAGAGCCGCGGGCTCCCCTCTCGGGGTCCCTGGGTGCGGCGAAGGCGGGACCCGCTCTGCCCTGCGCACTCCTGCCGCCCCAGCAAACACTTCGATGAGGTGGACTTTCTTGTGTGTTGGAAACAAGAAAAATAAAAACTGTAAGAGGGGTGAGAAAAGAAGGGGTTGTATTTTCTGCGAGATTCCACGAAATTCTCTGGTGATGCAGAGTCCCCATGTGCAGATCGTGGTCGAGCCCCGAGCAGGCACCTCTGGCGCTGACCTCATCTGACCTGCCAAGATCCCCTTATTCTGTTTATTAATTCTTTAATGGCATCTAATAATGGTGTAAGGATCTGCTGGCTGGGCGTCTCAGTGCTATCGGTCACTTGTTAAAGAGCAGGGGGACAGGCCGGTCCACGCGCCCCAGACCTGAGTGTCACTGTGGGGTCCTCCACTGCCCCCAGCACCCCTTCCGGGGGTCCCCTGGTCCTCCTGGCTGTGGTCTCCCTCTCAGGGTCCCCTTGGTCCTCCTGGTTGTGCCCCCTCTTGGGGTCCCCCAGTCCTCCTAGCTGTGCCCTCCTGCTCGGGTTCCCCCGGTCCTCCCAGCTGTGCCCCCCCCAGCTCGGGGTCCCCCAGTCCTCCTGGCTGTTCCCCCCCGCTTGGGGTCCCCCGGTCCCCCTGGCTGTGCCCCCCCTGCTCGGGGTCCCCCCGTCTTCCCGGCTGTGCTCCCCCCTGCTTGGGGTCCCCCCGTTCCTCCCGGCTGTGCTCCCCCCTGCTTGGGGTCCCCCCGTTCCCCCCGGGTTGTGCCCCCCTGCTCGGGGTCCCCCGTTCCTCCCGGTTGTGCCCCCCCTGCTCGGGGTCCCCCATTCCTCCCGGCCCTGGCTGCCCCCCCGCTCACACACACACTGTCTCATCTCCACGTGTGTCCACCTGCAGGCCTGCACCCCAGCTCTCCGTACCTGATGCACACATCTCACCCCCCCCATCTGTCTAAATCCTACCTGGACTCTCAAGACACATCTCAAATATCATTTCAAATGTCAAATAACCGAGTGATCTTTAAAAAATATAAATCAGATCATGTCATTCTCGTGCTTAAAATCTTTAATGGTTCCGACTGCCCTTTCCACACAGCCGGGGGGCACCTGGCACCAGGCCCCCAGCCCCTGCTTGGGTGCCTAGCTTGCTGGCCAGGCCTGGCCCGTCCCACTGTGGGGGCCCCTTCGCTGGGGATACCTTCCCAGTTTGCACGCAGCTGCTCTATCTCAGCGGCTGAGTCCTCGTGCAGGTGGATCCCGGAGGAGCCCCCCGCCCCCCGGGCTTGGAGAGGGTTGCCGCTGCAGAGGGCACGCAGAGGTCCCCAGGTGCCAGGTCCCGGTTCCAGCCTGTGAAGGTGACGGGCGGCTCCAAGGGCTCGGCAGAGGGAACGAGTCTGCAGGGGGCAGGCCAGGAGGTCATTCTGCGGCAGCGCGACGGCGGCGCTGTGTGCTTGGAGGCGGGGAGGCGGCCGGGGGGTGGGTCAGAGAAGCCATGTGAGGGGCTCACCCTGAGTTGCTGGCTTTGAGGAGGGGCCAGCGGCCTCCAGGAGCCGGGAGCGGGGCCCCCAGGAGCCGGGAGCGGCCAGGGCAGGGAGACAGCCGTGGGCGGGGAGGGAGGGCCCCGAGGAGCAGCGTGTCCATGCTCCAGGTCCTCTGGGGACCCTGTAGGGACCCGTTGGTCTCTGAGGGCACCCCCTCGCTGTTTTCTCCCCGGCCCCGCACCTCTGGGATAGGGGATCCTGGCTAGTTGTCGGTCCAGCCCTGGGTCCCCGGCCAGAACGCGAACGTGGCAGGCCTGTGCCCGCTCACCCGGGACCTGCGTGGGGCGGGGGAGGCGCGCCGTGGATGCGCCCCCGCGAGCACGCGCTGAGGGTCTTTCGTCTGATTTCACTGTTTTATTTTTGTAACAAATCTGATTTGTTAGCGAATAAATAGGTATGATTTGTTAAACCTCTTTACGCCACCCCGAACAAATAAAACCGTGGAAAAACAAAACCCGTGGTTTTGTTGGTGACAGTTTGGAGAAGCAGCCCCTCCTCCAGGGGCCGGGCTCGGGGCTGCCCAGCGGGCGGGGCGAGGGGCCCGGACTCCGCAGACCGCCGGTCCCCCAAGCCTGCAGGCCAGACCTGTGACCTCTGGAGGGCAGGTGGCCCCTGACCGCGGTGCCCGGGACACTCACCCTGTGCTCTCCTGGCGTGGCTCGTGGAGGCGCCCATGCTGGGGCCGTCTGAGCGCCTCCCGTCTCCCCCGGGGGCCATGACCTGCAGGCCGCCGCCTCCGGGGAGCCCTCCGCCGCCCCCCACCCCCGCTAGCCTCCCCCGCCCACCCCGGCCAGCAGCCGCTGCACCCCCGGTCTTCCCGGGCTGCGTGAGCGGCCAGGCGCGTTTCGGGGAGGGAGTGATGGGTGCGATCTGGATGGTCTCCACGGCGGAAGCGAGCAGATGATCTGGAATTTAGGAGACGGGACGACGCTGGGGCGCCCGCCGAGCGAGCGCTGTTTCTTCCTGGGAAATGCTTCCTGTCAGGTAAACGCCAGCAAATCAAAAACCAATTCTGCAGAGGAACGATTTTTGTCTCCAAAAGATGAAATTACCCAAGCTGAGAAACAGCGTGTGCTCTGTGGAGAAACCAGTCACAGCGGGTCTGCAGAGCACGCGTGTTTTACGTGTGTTCCGCACCTGGTGCGCGTCCACGCGCGGGGGCATCGCGGGTGCGGCGGCCGGTGTCCCGCGACAGCGCCCGCTCTGCTGCGCACGGGTGGCTGCTGTCACGAAGCTCGGGGGACACAGCAGCTGTCCGCCTCGGCCCCTGTCGGGTGCTCGGGAGGCCCGTGTTCCCCTGTGTCCTGCATGTGTCCTCCTATGTCCCCCATGTCCCCCGTGTCCCCATGTCTTCTGCGTGTTCCCCCTTTTCCCCCGTGTCCCCTGTGTGTCCTTCTGTGTCCTCCCATGTCCCCCTTGTCCCGTGTCCTCCACGTGTCCTCATGTCCCCCTGTGTCCCC
>CM052811.1:1318909-1339548 GCA_028533885.1 Nasua narica | reverse complement strand
CCCTCTCTTTCCCCCCTCCCTCTCTCTCCCTCCTCCCTGTCCCTCCTCTTCCCCTCCCCCTCCCCCTCTCTCCCCCCCTCCCCCCCAGGTTAGAAACACTACTCCTCCAGGACCATAGATCCATGTACACTTTGCACCAGTGACTTCATGACTTAACTTTGTGCCCCATCCGCCCCCCCAAGGGGGTGTGTGGTGTGAACATGTGTGGCTCTCGTTCATAGTCCCTCCCACTAACTAACTTTCCTAACACAATTTCTTTCTTTCATTTAATGAATTCTTTTTAAAAAAAGATTTTATTTTAATCTTTCATCTCGGTACCCACCGTGGGGCTCTGACTCACCACCCCGAGATCAGGAGTCACGCGCCCCACCGGCTACTCAATATATTCTTCTCTGGAGCTTACTGTGTGCCAGGTCCTCCAGTAAGGGCTTGAAATGCATTAACTTATCTAACCCACGTGAAAGACCCACTAGGTAGATCCCCTTATCCTCATTTTACTGGTGAGGAAATTAAAGCAAAGGGAAGGTGAGTAACTTGCTCAGGGTCACACGGCTACGGGGATGGAAGCAGGATGTGGACCAGAGGGCCAGGCAGATCTGAGCTCTTCTTTTCTTTAATTTTTAAAATTTTTATTTATTTGAGAGAGAGAGAGAGCATGAGCAACGGGGAGGGGCAGAGGGAGAGGGAGAAGCAGATTCCCTGCTGAGCAGAGAGCCTGGTGCGGGGCTCGACCCCAGGACCCCAGGATCGTGACCTGAGCCGAAGGCAGCCGCTCACTGACTGAGCCCCCCAGACGCCCAGATCTGGGCTCGTGCTCTCTTGCAGGCCGCCCCTCAAATCTGAGTGCCGAACTCTATCATGGGGTAACTGCCCAGACCTAGCCGGGCACGCTTGCGGGTCTCTGCTCATTCTAGCAACCACTGTGTGTATTTTGGCCCTCGAGACTCACCCATTTATATATTGGGCTTTATTTCAACATGAAGTGTCCTACAGGCATCCAAGTTACTCTTCTGTTAAATACTTTCCTTGCCTTTTCTTGCTTTTCGTTATTCTAGGTGGCCTTTCTAATCAATTCTGCATAAATAATTCTATTGGAATTTTGCACGAGTCGCATCAAATTCACATGTTAGTTCAGCGCGAGCGTGTGTCTTCCCGACATTGATCTTCTGATACGGAACACGCCGTCTTCATTCACTGGTTCAAATCTTACTGCACCTTGTTGGCCTGCGGCTTTAGTCACGGGAGCCTGACGTAGTCCTCATAAGGTTAACTTCTAGATACTCCATTTTACTGGTACGGATAGGATTCTTTTTTCATGTTTGCCCTGTTAATGCTGCCATGGAGGAAAGCTATTGCTTTTTAAATTCATGTTAATGGAATTTTATAAATGTGTGTATTTTCAGATTCTTTTTTTTATTTCACATAGGCATGTCTGAATTATGTCAACTTTGCCCCTCCCTTCCTGACGGATGATAGCCAGCTCGCTATCAAGTTAGTTAGGTCACCGCCCCCTTTTCTTATTTTGCTGTGGGGCTGGGGGAATGCTGGCAAGGCAGGCTGCCTTGCCTTCTCTGCGGTTCCCGAGGGAACACCACCCCTCAGGTATCGTTGGGTTTTGCCTATCAGCTTTGTGGCTGGAGTAGATATTTTTAATCGCATTCAGTATAGTCCTCATTCTTAGTTTATTAAAAAGTTTCTGGGCATGTCTCTCCAGCATTTACTGATGCGTGCAGAGTGCTTTTCTCCGCTGTCTTACGCGCGCAGTGGGCGGATGCAGTGTTTGCAGCGTTACCGCGCTTGCCCCGGGCTCAGTGCGCGTACAGCTGCCCCCCACCCCGCCACGGCTTTAATGTCCCGCTGCGGTAGTTCATGTCTAATTTTTGCATCTGTATTCCTAAAGGACACCTGCCCTTCATTTCCTTTTTAACCTGTCCTTGCTCAGGTGTCTCGGATACGCCAGCTCTGCGAAATGAATTCCTGGGGTGCGTGGCATCTTCTTGTGTTCTCTGGAAACATTTATCTGGCGTGGAAAGGATCTGTTCCATGACGGTCCCCAAGCCGAGCCTGTAAAATACCTGTGCGTCTGGTACCCTGAGAGATAATTCTTGAACAGCATTTTCAATTTCATACACAGCTTTTTGCCTATCGCTTATTGATTCAATTATGGGACTCATTTTCCTAGAGAAGAGAAAAGCATGTGTTGCCTAAATATCAACATCAAGAATGAAATGTATGTATTGATCTTCCCTAGATAAATTGAGGAAACTGGTGCATTTATATTCTTGGACCTCTCCTTCTGTCTTCTCTGTGTCTTCCCCTTAGGTTGTCACTAGACTGTTGTTTTTGTGTAGCCAGTGTTCCTGCTTTCAAGAATTCCACATGGCAGGAACCTCTAACTTAAACAGTTATTCAGGTTTGTTTGATGATGTACTTTTAATCCTGCCTGCCAGTCTTTTATGCCCTGACTTCTAATTTTTGAGGGACTTTTCCTTTATTTCTTTGTTGATGACCTACATCACATTCCTGAGGGGAGGCAAGTGGGTGTGGGTTCTGAATATAGAATTTTGGGTCACAAAGTGTCCTTTTACCTCTGTAGTCTCTGCTTCATTGCTTTCTAGGATTTCCTGTTGTGAAAGGAAAAGTGAGGCTTGGATTGATACTTATTTGTAAAAAGAAACCTGTTTTTCCTACTGGATTTTAAAAGGAAGCTTTATCCGCAATTTGATTCGGGTGTTGGAACCTCACCACCAACTTTAACGGGCACGAGCAGTGTCCTCCCTGCGTCCAGATTTGTCTGTTTCCAGGACATCTTCCCAGGCGGCTGGCTTCTCTCGCACAATCTCTCCCGCGTGCGGCCCGTGTGCTGGCGTGTCCTTTCTCACTGCTTTCGATACCTGGTTCTGTCCCGAGGCATCACGGGCCCCCGAGCCTTCCTTCCACGGTGTCCACTTGATTTCTCCGCAGAATAATTTGCGTCTGCTACTACTTCTGAACATACTTTTATTATTTTTTTATTCTTTTGATGCATTGGTCGTTGCTGGAAATTATTCCCTTGACTAAGCCTGTTCCTGTTTTCTATCAGTTTGGCACCTTTTTAAAGACTTTATTTAAAAAGAGAGAGAGAGTGAGTGCAAGCAAGGGCGAAGGGCAAGGAGAAGCCCCCGCTGAGCAGGGAGCCCGATGTGGGGCTCGAACCCAGGACCCTGAGACCATGACCTGAACTGAAGGCGGACAAAACCGAGGAGTCACCCAGGCGCCCCTATGAATTTGGTATCTTAGTAATTCGTATCTCCGTTCCTATTTCTAGAGTCCACGTTTTCTTTTCTTTAAATAACAACTTTATTGAGATGGATGTAATTCGCATGAAATTCATATCACATTCATTATCCTAAAATTCGCCCTCTCCACGCGTACAAGCCAGGGGGTTTCTCCATATCCACAGACTCTCACGGCCACCACGACAGGTCTCGGAACTTTCTGTTACCTCCCAAGCAGCACCGTGCCGGTCGGCGGTCACTCCTCACCCCTCCTCCTGGCCCCCGGCAGCCACGGATCTACTTCTGGTTTCTGCGGATTCGCCTATTCGGGCGTTTGCTGCGAATGGACTCCCAGCGGGGGGCCCTTTGCCCCAGACTTCCTTCCCTTGGCCGTATCCTCGAGGTGCGCTCACACCGTGGCACGTGCCGGCCCTTCATTGGTATTGCTGACTCTCGAATATTCTGTCGCGAGGACGGGCCGCTCCTCGTCTGCCCGCCCGTCAGTGACAGCCTGCGGCTCGCGCTCGGCCGGCCGTTGGTGCACTGCGCGGATGAATGCTTGCAGTGCCCTCGGGTACGTACCTAGGGGTGGAATCACTGGTTTGTGGTAACTCTATGTCTAACATTTTGAGGGACTGGTACAGTATTTCCCAAAAGGAAGGCACCATTGCACATTCCCACCGGCGGGAAACTGACCATCACACACACGGTTAGTTTCCCCACGTCGTCACCAACACTTGTTACTGTCTGTCTTTTTAAACTGTAGCCATCCTGGTGGATGCGAAGTTCATCCGGGGGCTTTCGCCTTCTTTTCCTTCCAACCATGTTGAGCACCTCTTTTATATACTCTTTGGCTCTCTGCATATCATCCGTGGAGAAATGTATACCCTTTGTTTGCTTGTGGGGTTTTTTTTTAGGGGGGGATGGTTATTATTTTTAATTTTTGAGTTGTAAGCGTGCTTTCTTGGCACTGTGTACTAGACCTTTATCACATGTGCAATTTGCAAATAGCTTCCCCAATTTTCCAGGTTATCTTTTCACTATTTTTTTGATAATGACAGTGTCCTTTGAGGCACAATATTTTTAATGAAGTCCCACTTGCCGATTTCTAAAAACCATTTATTCTTTTGGTGTCATATTTAAGAAGCCATTACCCAATATCAGGTCATACAGATTTCTTCTTGGGATTTTTACTAGGAATCTTACGCTTCAGTCAATGACACATTCTGAGTTGGGTTCTGGACGTGATGTGAGGTGGGGTCTGCATTCATTCTCTTGCCTGTGGAGGCCCAGTTGTCCCGGGATTCCTTTTTGAAAAGGCTGTTCTCTCCCCGTTGAATCACGTGCAGGTTTCCATCTGGACTCTCAGTTCTCTTCCATTGGACCATGTGCCTGGTCTATTGCTGTTATAAAAGGTCCTTATTTGTCTCTGGTAGCAATTGTTTATAGTCTATTTTGTCCCGTGTAAGTATAGGGCCCTCCAGTTCTGTTGGTTATTATTTGCATATCACTTTTTAATTTTAATACATCTTGGAGATCTTTTTTTTAAGGAGGGGCAGAGGGAGACGGAGAGAGAGAATCTTAAGCAGCATCCCCACAGCACAGAGCCCGATGCGGGGCTCAATCTCACGACCCTGAGATCATGACCTGAGCTGGAAACCAAGAGTTGGGGCGCTTACCTGACTGAGCCACCCAGGGGCCCCTATCTTGGAGATCTCTATGGATTAAGATTTTTCATTCATTTTCCATTTATGGCCGTACCGTAATTTATCGATGTAAATTTCATCCTTGAAATCTTGAAATTTCAGCACAGACTCGAGATAAGTATGAACCCTCCCTTTTCATACTTTCAGGCACTTTGAGACTCTCTCAATCCAAATTTTTGTGCTTTTCTTCAGCCCTGGAAAATTTCGCCCTGTTATTCCTGAGGGGATGTCTCCCCGCGTCTGTTTCCTTTATGGCACAACATCCGGACTGATTCTCCGTGTCTTCACGTCTCCTCTTCTCCTCTGTCTCTCTCTGCTCTCAGTTGTCGCCGTCCCTGCCTTCCAGGAAGCCAGTGCAGCCTCAGGAGCATGTACCTAGGGTCCCGTTTTCCACATCTTCCGCTGAGCTCTCTTACTCCTGCGTCTATATGCTCGTGCTCTTTCGTTGCTCGTTTTTCTCAGCAGCTACTTTTATTAAGCGGACACGGCCCCACGTTGAATCTCTCTTATGTTTTCTGAATGATCCTTTTCTTCCCCTCGGGGAGATTCGTTTAGCTTGGGTTTTGTCTTTCTTGCTGTTGCTTTTCTTCAAATACACGCTGACCCTTCGTGGTGTCTCCCTACTCCTCAGCGAAAACCAGCCGATTGCTGAGGGTAGCTCTCCTGGGCTGCTCCCTGCGTTTTGATGTCCGGCTCCCCGGCAGGCGCCCGCTTGGTGGGGGTGACCCCAGGCTCTAGGAAGAGGGCGGGGGGGTTAAGGGGAGCACGTGGCCTGAATGAG
The DNA here is from genome assembly GCA_028533885.1 of Nasua narica. Taxonomy (NCBI): domain Eukaryota; kingdom Metazoa; phylum Chordata; class Mammalia; order Carnivora; family Procyonidae; genus Nasua; species Nasua narica. Next base: position 1,333,804 of record CM052811.1, on the reverse strand, counting down.
CGAGTATCCTGGTGGATCCCGGACAGGACTCCTCCCTCCCCTGCGTCTCTGTCTGGGGTGCGATACCCCGTGTCTTTCCGAGAGCTTGCTCGCTCCCCTAGCACTCTGGTATTGTCCTGGGGCCTGCTGCTGCCGCCGGCGACTCTGGAGGGGGCCCGGCTGCCCTCGCCGCTCCCCTGGGAACAGGGGCTCGCGCCCTCGGTGCCGTCTCTCCCAGGGGTGGTGGGCGCTGCTCCACGGGCCCCCGCTCGTCTCCGCTGCGGTCCCATCGACCTTCCCGAAGGTCGCCCAGGGGTCTGCGCTGCCGGGGCCCCAGCTGCCCTTTCTTAGCTCTGGAGGGGATGCGTGGACTTATCATGCCATTGCCTTTGGGGAGTGGACAGGGAGATCGCCTCTGCCGGTGCTACCGCCCTGAGAAGAAGGGTCGGCGGGGCAAGGGCTGTTGGGAGAGACCCGGAGAAAGGCACTCGGAGAGCAGGGAACGGCTCCGACGTGGATGTCAGTGAAGATGGTCCCTCAACAGAACGGGCCATTCCGCGGCGAGGAGGGAAGCCCCAGGGCCCTGCAGGGAAGGGGTGGGGAGGGCCCCAGCGCAGATCCCACCTCTGCCCTGAACCGGAACCCGCCATTCAGGGTTTGCCTCGTTTCTCGCGTCTTCACTGTCTCTCACCCAACCCCACATTAGGAAGGTTTTTGCCTCGATGAAGCAATTATTCTGCTTAACTGGTAAAATACATTACTGGATGCCAACTAGTATGGGCCCTGACATCTTCCTCTGAAAATATGGGAAGTAAATTAGCTAATTATTGTTTTTGAATTGACGTGCTATTCAGGCTTTTGATTTATAAACTTAATTGTACTGCTTTAGGTAACTTCCAATTTTTAACTGGATCCGTTTGAATAACAGCGTTCTCTCTCAGATTAGCCAAAGGAAGATTAAAAAGTAAGCTGGAGAGTTTGGTAGCTTTGTAACAATAGCATAAAATGTGGAATAATGAACTGTAAATGTGTCTAATTACATAAATAATGCATTTGTGTAATTGTCAAGTAAGGGGTGCGCTAATGAATCAATTATTTTTAATTGTAGGACGCTTGATTGTTTCAGAAATATAATTGATTGTAATCAAGAATCAATTAAATGTTGATAGTAATTATGTTTATCAAGCTTAAATACATGACATCATTACACCGTAACCGCTTCAGGAAGACGGAGCGAGGGTGAGGTTACCGCAAGGGAAGGAGAAACCGTCTCTCTGCCCGCAGCGGCTGCGGTAGGGCTGCGCGGCGATGCGGAGGGGAGGGAGGCGCGCTCTCCGAGGCTTACCGTTACCGTCGAGGTGAAGGCCACCTCCTCCAGCTGTGAGCAGAGCCCCGGCCTCCGCCTGCGGGGAGCCCACCTCCTCCAGCTGCTAGCAGAGCCCCGGCCTCCGCCTGCGGGGAGCGTCTCCGTTAGCGGCTTCTGAGCTCGGACCCGCAGGTGCGCAGCCAGGCCCTCGCCCAGCTCCGCTCCTGCTGAAGCCCGTCCCGTGATCCCGGTTAGTGAGGCTCTCTGGAAGGCTGTGTGGCACCTGCCTCGGGCGAGGGGCTCTGCGGTTCTCCCGAGTTGCCTGGAGGTGCTCGACCCTGTGAAATTCGTGGGGGGTTGTGTGCACGTTGTAGAAACGAGCGGCACCGTTTCAGAGAAACGTTCGAGAAGCTGCTGAATCGAATGTCCTGCCCGGTAACGGTAAGCACTGGCCTGAGAGCTCCTCTACGCTCGGGACTGCCTTCCATTCACACTTGTGTCCCTACTGCGTGCCACATAGTAGGGCCTTGATAAATGTTAGATGAGTAATGAAAGGATTCCTCATGATCTGTTAGCTAAGAGGATGTTGCTTCTTGGTGGGTACTTTTGTTCTTAGTCTACCGGTCGTTGGCTTACCTTGGATTAGCCGTGCTCTCCCGGTTCACCCTCCCTCCCTTCCTCCCTCCCTCCCTCCCTCCTTCCCTTCCTTCCCTCCTTCCTTCCTTCCAGTAAAAACTCAGCGAGCACCTGCCATGTGCCACGAACTGTCCCAGAGATTTAGGATCTGTTGTTTCACGAGGTAAGCGAGACGTTACCCTCATGGAACTCAGTACACGAACAGGATGTGACGAGTGCTGTGGGACACAGAGGTGCGTCACTGGTCCAAGTCTGCACCGAAGGCAGGAGGTGGAGCTGGGGACTCACCCCTGCAGAGTAATCGCTGGGCCCGCCCCTTTGCTCCCCCATGGAGACCTTCTATTAGCTTGACTCCAGAAGCTCTCTCAGCAACGTCCTTTTTCTTTGGGCTGGATAGTGGATTGGTGCCGTCCATTACTGGAAATTTTCTTGTGTTGTTTCTTTGATAGTTTCTTCTCTTTGCTCTTTTCTTTTTTGCTGGTGCTGTGACTTTTTTTATACTCTATTTTTCTTGTATTTTCACTCCTATTTCTTACATTTTTGTTCTGTTCTACTTTGTAATCCAAACTTAGAGTATTTTCAGTGCTTGATGTCCTACTTTTCAATTTCCAAGATTTTTTTTCCTTTTCTCTGATTTCTTTTTTTCATAGCATACTGGTCTTTTATTTTATTATTTTATTTTAGTTTTAAAATATTTATTTGTCAGAGAGAGAGAGAGAGCACAAGAAGAGGGAGAAGCAGGCTTCCCGCTGAGCAGAGAACCCAATGTGGGATTTGATCCTAGAACCCTGGGATCATGACCTGAGCCGAAGGCAGGTGCTTAACTGGCTGAGCCACCCAGGCGCCCCTGGTCTAATTTTATACATTCTTTTTTTTTGTTCCTTTCTTTATGAGCAAATTAATTATAATTTCTTCTTAAGTTTTTCTTATGGGCCTACTTTTTCTTTCTGAGTTGCTTTTCTTTGCTTCCTCCGGGTGTGTCTGGTTTTGTTTGTTTGTTTTTATGTCAGAAGCTTTCCCCAAACATCGGGCGACCCTCGGCTGTTCTGCTCGTATTCATGAGTGACCCATGGAAAGCTGACGTAGGCTCGGTGAGGGAGGGGCGCTGCTCCAGGATGTCGGCTGGGGGCCGGGGATTTGGACAGAATGGGCAGCTCTTTCCCCTCAGACTAGTTGGTTTCCCTGGAGGGAAACTGTCCAGGCTTCCGCGGGGCTACACCACTTGATGCTACATTCTGGAAGGGGGGTGAGGGCAGGGCCCGGTTCGCCCCTGCCACCCCTTCTCCCTTCTCGAAAGGTTTGGTCCTAAAGACATTAGGCAGGTGTGCGTGCTGAGTGGGGGGCTCAGGGCAAGGCCAGGAGGGGACATGGCGAGGGGTGTCCCGGCCAGAGGGGAACTGCCTCCTCTCGGTGCCTGACTCGCGGGGCAGGACGTGGGGTGAGGGGAGGTGCGTGGATGCCCCGAAGACTCAAGGAGCGGCCACTGCCGGCAGCGGGGATTGCTCTCTCTGGAGATGGGCCCCTCGAGGCCCAGCTTCCCTCCTGACGGCCAGCAGGTTTACCTGCTCCAGGTGTCTCATCTGCAGTGGACGGGGGTACCGGTCTGCCTCAGCTCCTGGAGTCCTCCAGTGGCCATTCGGTGCTGTCCCCTGGGCAGGCATCAGGCTCAGGAGAGCAAGGCCCTCTCAGCAGAGAGGGAAGGCGAGGGAGCCGGGGAGGGGGCTGGGGTCTTGCTGAGGAGGGGGTGGGCCGTGTCCGGAGCTGGAGGAGCAGGCGGAGGAAGTCTTTGGGTCCATGTGGTGACGGCCGGGCTGTCTTGCAGAAGAGTGTTTGAGAGGGTGAAGGGGTGAATGCTCAGGGCAGGGAGCCGCAGGGGTGGAGCTCCGGGCTCTGGGGAACAAGGGAGAGGGCGGGACCCGCGTGCTCTTTGGTCCCCCCCCCCCGAGCTCAGATGCAGCACGAGAGGCCAGGGAGGGGGCAGCTGGTGTCACGGCAGGACGGGCACGATTTGCTGGACAGAGAGGAGGGAGTGTTTGTGCTAGTGCATGTGTGTGTGTGTACGTGTGTATAGGCATGTGTGCATGTGTGCGCACATGTGTACGTGCGTGTATGTGTATATATGTGCATGTGTATGTATGTCTGTATGTGCATGCATGTGCATATATGTGCACACGCATGTGCGTGTGTATGTGTGCGCATGTGCATGTATATGTGTGCATGTATGTGTACGCGTGTATGTGTTATATGTGTGCATGTATGTGTGCATGTGCCTATGCGCGTGTGTGTATGTGTGCGCACATGTGTATATGTGTGCATGCATGTGTATGTGTGCACGCACGTGTGTACATGTGTATGTGTGCGGTCACGTGTGTACATGTGTATGTGTGCATGCACGTGTGCACATGTGTGTGCATGTATGTGTATGTGTGCACAAGTGTATGTATGTGCACATATGTGTATGCACGTGTGTATGTATGTGCGTGCATGTGCGTGTGCATGTATGCGTGCACATGCATGTGTATTATGTGTGCGTGTGTGTGTGCATGTATGTGTATGTGTGCACAAGTGTATGTATGTGCACATATGTGTATGCACGTGTGTGTATGTATGTGCATGTGTGTGTGCAGTATGCGTGTGCATGTATGCGTGTGCATGCATGTGTATTATGTGTGCGTGTGTGTGCGTGTGTGTGTGTGTGGCTGGACGCCTGACAGGCGGGAAGGGACCAGTCGCGGGTGTGGTGCGGCTGTGTGAGTGGCCGTGAGCAGGGCCCGGCAGACGGATGGCCCCGGGCGCAGTACACGGCACAGGAGGACTCGTGCGGGCAGACCCGAGGCGTGGTGGCGGGTGACCCGGGCAGCAATCACCCGGAGGCGGGGGGGCCAGAGAGAAGCCCCGGTGAGGAGGAGTGATGTCACATAGTGCTGGCAATTATTGTTTCATATTGCAAGGATTTTAGAGATTTGGAGAAGAATCCACATTGTTTCCTAAATAAGCTGGCGGGGGAGCAAATTACTGAAGGTCACAGCGAAGCCCAGCAGAGTGAGGCCGGCCCTCCCCTCCCTGCCAAGTACACCGGATGTTTCTGGGAATCGATAAATCGTGAATAATGCATGAAAACCCATTTTTACAGCAGTAGGAAAGGGGATAAAATGTATCCTCTGAGGCTACCTGGAGAGGACAAACACGCGTAAATAAAACATACGTAAACAGTAAAGAGAAAAGTGTCCTACAGCCACAGCCGGAGTGGGGGGGGGGCTTGGGGATGGTGGGGCCATCTTCGCTCCTGGCGAGGCCTGGGGCTGCTGCGGGGCGGGGGACCCTGGTGGGGACACTGTGACCGCAGCCAGGAGCCGCCGGCACTGTGACTTCTGTCCCTCCACCTCCTCTGCCTGCAGGCTGGGGCTCATCCGTGGGGCGGGCTTTCTCCGGACATCGGGGGACGCAACAAAGGACGCCCGAGCTCCTGGGTGGACAGGCCATGGGTAGATCTGGGACCTGACCTGGTAGCCCCGAATGGCGCCCTGCTGGGCCAAGAAGGCTGGCGGCTCTCCCTTCCCTTCCCCTTCCTCCAGCTCTGCTCTCCTGCTTCTGCTTTCTCTTTTTTTTCCAATTAATTTTATTTTATTTTTCATTGTTCCAAGATTCACTGTTCATGCACCACACCCAGCGCTCCATGTAATCCCTGCCCTCCTCAAAACCCACCACCAGGCTCGCCCAATCCCTCACCCCACCCCTCCACCCACCCCCATCCCTCAGTTTGTTACTCAGAGTCCGCAGTCTCTCATGCTTCGTCTCTCCCTCCGATTTCCCCCAATTTACCCTTCCTTTCCTTCTCCCAGTGTCCTCCGTGTTTTTCCTTATTCTCCACACGTAAGTGAGACCATATAACAGACTCTCTCTCCTTGACTCCTCTTCCCGCTCCCCTCTTTCTTGCCGCAGAGTAAGACACTGACTTAAGCAAACGGAGATGGTGTCTCTGAAGCCCAGGGCGGCCCCTCCTCCCCCAGCTTCCCTTCCAGCCTCTCTGGCTGCCAGCCCCCAGTGAGGCTGCCTTCGCAGAGCAGGCCTGTGGGGGTCCTGGTCCTGGCCCTGGGGGTGCAGCTCTGAACGGCTGCGGTTGAGCAGAATGCACTCAGCGAGCGATTCCGCAAGAAAGGCCCTCGTTCTCCTTTTATTGCATTGCATAAATTTCCAGCCACCGCTGGTAGTGGGAGGTGCTGACTTTGATGGAGCATGGTGCATCGACTGGAATTTATAGCTGGGTTTTTCAATGTGGGGCTTAGCTTATTACTCTTTTGGGTAACCTCTCGGGAGACATGGGATAGCTTCTTTGTGGCCAGACATTCTGAGTAAGTTCTGTAATTTCCATGAGGGATGTTTGCTCTAGCCCTCAACTTGTGTGCTAATAAAGGCAGAGGGCTGCTATTTCAGTGAGCCACCCAGAAAGTCTGCCCTGGCTTTTTTCAGGGAGTGTGGCCTCGGGTGCCGTGTAGCCTGACCCATGTGCGCCAAAGGCTGATAGAGGTGGCGTGGGAGGAAGGTTCCAGAGATGTGGACTGCCCCTTCACCTAGACCAGTGCCTTCTGGTGCTTTCAAAATGAAGCCTCCTTTGTCATCTTAAAAACTGTCAGAATCCCCTGCTCCCCACCAACATTGCTGGTTTTCTTTTTAATACTTGTCGATTAAGAAAACATAAATAAAACCACCATGCATTTATTTATAGTTTTAAAATGGATTCATGCTTTATAAAATAGAGCAGCATCTGGGCACATCTGCAAACAGTCTATTATTTAGCCTACAGCCAACCCCTGGACTCCCCCTAGGAGTGGAGCCCGCCCCACCCCAGCCCCAGCAGCTCGAGGTCCCGACGGGTGTGATGTCTCTGAAAGCTGGAGGTTGGAGTCTGTGGCTCTCGATGCCTTGGGAGCTCTCTCTAAACTCAGCAGGACTGTCAGGGAGCCTTGTGTGTGGACGGCCTTTCTCCCTTCTCCTTCCCCACAGCGAGCTTCCTCTGCAGAGCCGGACTCTGTGCCCATGTCGCTGGCCTGAGGGACAGCGCAGGAGTCGGTGCTCTGGAACCTACCTGCCGTGAGGCAGTCGCGGAGGTGCTGCGGCTCGGAGGCTCAGGAGGGCTTCCTGGCTACCAGCAACAGCGGCCTATTCTGGCTGAGCGGGGTGGAAAGGAGCTTATATGCGGAGTGAAATAAGTCAAGCAGAGAAAGTCAATTATCATATGGTTTCACTTACGTGTGGAGCATAAGGAAAAGCATGGAGGACATTAGGGGAAGGAAAGGAAAGTGAATTGGGGAAGATCGGAGGGGAGATGAAGCATGAGAGACTGTGGACTCTGAGCAACAGACTGAGGGTTTTGGGGGGGAGGGTGGGTAGGGGGTGAGTGAGCCTGGTGGGGAGTATGGAGGAGCGTACGTGTTGCACGGAGCACTGGGTGTGGTGCATGAACAATGATTCTTGGAATACTGAAAAAATAAAATTAAATTATGGTGTTAAAAAAAAAAGAAAGGAACTTATTACCCACGGCCACCCCCTACATTAAACAACCATGAAAATGGGAAGCACTTCTGAGACAACTGTGCTCAGTGCAAGACTGAGCCCAGGAGAGGGGACACTGGCCAGCTGGGCCCCATGGTGCCCATACTCCTGGCCTGGTTAAAATTTCCCATCGTGGCACAGAAAATTGGAGTTTGAAGGAGCACGGCAACCCCACTAAGTGAAGGAGGTGAAGCTCAGAATTTGTGGAAGCAGATGCACCCAGAGTCAGCAGGGCAGGCACGGGGGAGGAGGGGCAGTGCTGAGGGGAGGCTGGGAGTCCACGTGTGGGCTCTCCGTGAGTACTCGCTTGGGGCCTGGGCTGGGGGTGTCCAGTCCAGACCGCATGGGGCCCACCGCTAAGTCCCAGCTGTGGGTGAGGGGCACAGAGACACTAGAAGCCACACAGCACTGGTGACATCTGGGCCTGAACAGAGTAGACAGGCACTGTTAGGACCTCCGTAACACCCTGTGCCTTCATCTCACGGGAAAGAAGGGATAAGAAAACACTTCCTGGAGTCAGGTCTATTCTCAGTCTTCCTTAAGTGTAAAACTAAGCCCTGATAAGACCTGCAGACACAGCCTTTGGAGGTTGAGGTACCGAATTATAGAGGTTGGGCATAAGTAAAAAGGAAAAGGAAAACAAAACAACAAAAGTGTGTGTTCATTCAAGGTGAGTAGCCAATGAATGAGCTACCTAATAGAATACATATGGGCACTCTTCTGAAGAAGATATCAGAACACAGAGTCCATATAATGTGTCTTCAACAAGGGCCAATATATAGAAGAACAGGAAATGGGACCTGAGTCAAGAGTTGAAGGAAGCAGACTCAAGATAGCCAAATGTTGGATTTATCTGAAAAGGTGATAAAGCAGCTATTATAAATATGTTTAAAATTCTAAAGTAAAACATATTTAAAGAGCTAAGGGACAATATGGTCCTCACAAGTTCCCAGATAGGGAATCCCAGTAGAGAAATAAAAACTAGAGAGAAACCAAAGGAAATTCTCTAGAACTGAAGAGTACAACAACTGAAATAAAAAATGTATGGGCTCCACATCAAATAGAAGAGGTCAGGAGAAAAAGTCTGTCTAAACTTCAAGTCTAAACTTGAAGACAAATCAATAGAATTTATCCAGTTTGAAGATGAGAGAGAAAAAAAATTGAAGAAAAATGGTCTCACATACAGTGAGAGTCTCTTAACATCAGAATAAGGCAAAAACAACATTTGTAGAAATAATTTAGCTGAAAGGTTCCAAATTTGGTGGAAAACTTAGAGATTCAGAAATCTCAGCCAACCCCAAGCAGGTTAAATACAAAGAAAACTACAACTATGTGTATCATTGCCAAATTGCTGAAAACCAAAGATAATATAGTGAAAGCAGCCTAAAACCCAGAAAACAAGCAAAAAGACATGTGTGGAGGGGCAGTTATAAAAATTATGCCCATCTTCTTATAAAATATAAAGGAGTCCTGAAAACATTAGAACATCTTTAAAGTGTTGAAAGAAAAAACAATGGCATATGTCCAGAATTTTCTATGTCAATGCAATAACTTTAAAAAATGTAAGCAAAATAAAGACATTTACAGAAAAACAGAAAACTGAGAGAATTTGTCACCAAAGACCTGCACTGTAGGAGATGTTAGATTGAAGATGGTGGAAACCATGAATTTATAGGAATTCACAGAAAGAAGAGCACCAGAACTGGAAATAGGTAAATATAAGTTGGCATCTCTCCTCCTAATTTCCTTAGAAGACAACTGACTACTTAGGAGAAAATAATGACAGCATAAGGGGAAGTTTATAAAGTGAGGGCAGTAAAGGCTGTAAGACCATCATGCAGGAGCAGGTCGCTAGGTGGGTGTGTCGGGGCAGTCACACTGCAGTCCAGCAGGAGGGAGGCCTGACATGGGGATGTAGAACATCAGATGGGAATCGGAAGGTGTGAGATGTTACGAAATTGACTCTAAATGGACTTTGGTAATTTAAGGATGTATATAGTTCTAGAGCAACAATGAAAAATAATTAAAAAGAAAGAAAAAGCAAAGAAGCTAATAGAGGTTATAAAATGAAATCCCAAGAAACATTTGATTAACACAAAAGAAGGCAGAAAAGCAGCATCTGAGGGACAGAGACATAGAAGGGGCTGCAATAAACCCAACCATGTAAGGAATTACATTAAATTTAATTGGATTAAATATTCTAATTAAAAGGCAGAGATTGTCAGGTTGGATAAAAAGCAATCTCCAATTACATGTTGTTTACAAAAGATGCACTTCGAATTTGAAGACACAAATAGTTTGATGGAAAAGAATAAAAAAGAAGTTAGGCTGCAAACAGGAAGCACAGAAAAGCTGTGATGACTCCATCAATACCAGACAAAATGGATTTCCCAGCAGAGAGGGTTTTAAGAGGTGAGAGGGCCACTTTGTACTGGTAAGTGGGCAGGACATGTGGGACACTTTACAACCCAGGGTGTGTGTGGGCCTGACCACTGAGGTTCAGAATTCAGGATACAAGAAGCGACAGTCCTAAGGGGGAAACGGGCGCATCCATAGTCATCATCCCAGGCTGTTGACTTTGCCAATATTATTTATCTGAACGACGTTTCCTGCCAACTTGATCTGTTTGGCATTTACAGAACACCACACTCGACACAACCCGTGTTCTTTCCAAGTGAACACAGAATGTCCACTAAGATACACTGGGCCACAGAAAGTGTCAGTAATTTTTTTTTTTTTAAGATTTTATTGATTTATTTGACAGAGAGAGAGATCACAAGTAGGCAGAGATAGAGGGGGAAGCAGGCTTCACGCAGAGCAGAGAGCCTGATGTGGGGCTCGATCCCAGGACCCTGAGATCATGACCTGAGCTGAAGGCAGAGGCTTAACCCACTGAGCCACCCAGGTGCCCCAAGTGTCAGTAATTTTTAAAAAACATTGATATGTAACAGAGAACGTCTTCTGACTAAAACAGACTAAGTTTAAAGTAAGTAACAGTAGGATATCAAGAAAATATCTAAACTGTTGGAAATAAATCAGCATGCTTCTACAGAGCACCTGGGTCAAAGAAGAAGCCACAGTGGAAACTGGAAAAAATACAAACTAAATGACAACCCACAATGTACAAAAATTTGTGTGAAATAGCTGAAGGAGGCCAGGGGGGGGGGGTTTGCTTATGACTTTAAATGCATATTTTCAAGTGGCTGCACCAACTTGCATTCCCACCAACAGTGGAAGAGGGATCCCCTTTCTCCACATCCTCCCCAACATTTGTTGTTTACTGTCTTATTAATTTTGACCATTCTAACTGTTGTAAGGTGGTATCTCAATGTGGTTGGATTTGAGGCTCCCTGATGGCTAATACTGATGAACATTTTTTCATGTGTCTGTTAGCCATTTGTATGTCTTCTTTGGAGAAGTGTCTGTTCATGTCTTCTGCCCATTTTTTGATGTGATTATCTGTTTTTTGAGTGTTGAGTTTGAGGAGTGCTTTATAGATCTTGGATATCAGACCTTTGTGTGTCATTCGCGAATATCTTCTCCCATTCTGGGGGTTGCCTGTTTGTTTTATTGACTGTTTCAGTCAACAAAAAGCTGTGCAGAAGCTTTTTATCTTGATGAAGTCCCCAAAGTTCATTTTCGTTTGTTTCCTTTGCCTTTGGAGACCTGTTCCAGAAGAATTTGCTGTGGCTGATGTCGAGGAGGTTACTGCCTATGTTCTCCTCTAGGATGTTGATAGATTCCTGTCTCACATTGAGGTCTTTAATCCATTTCGAGTTTATCTTCATGTATGGTGTAAAGGAATGGTCAAATTTCATTCTTCTATATATAGCTGTCCAATTTTCCCAGCACCATTTATTGAAGAGACCCTCTTTTTTCCACTGGATATTTTTTCCTGCTTTGTCAAAGATTATTTGACCATAGAGTTATGGGTCAATGTGGAAATTCCTGAAGAAATTAAAAATAGAGCTACCCTAAGACCCTGCAATTGCACTACTGGGTATTTACTCCAAAGATGCAGATGTAGTACTAAGAAGGGCCACATGTACCCCAATGTTCGTAGCAGCAATGGCCACAATCGCCAAACTGTGGAAAGAGCCAAGATGCCCTTCAGCAGACGGATGGATAAAGAAGATATGGTCCATATATACAATGGAATATTATGCCTCCATCAGAAAGGACGAATACCCAACTTTTGTATCAACATGGACAGGACTGGAGGAGATTATGTGGAGTGAAATAAACCAAGCGGAGAGAGTCAGTTATCATATGGTCTCACTTACATGTGGAGCATAAGGAAAAACATGGAGGACATCAGGAGAAGGAAAGGAAGGGTCAATTAGGGGAAATCGGAGGAGGAGATGAACCATGAGAGACTATGGACTCTGAGGGTGTTGGAGGGGAGGCGGTGGGGGGGTTGGGCAAGCCTGGTGGTGGGTATTGAGGAGGGCACGTATTGCATGGAGCACTGGGTGTGGTGCATGAACAGTGAATCTTGGAGCACTGAAAAAATAAAATAAAATAAAATAAAAAATAAATAAATGCATATTTTATGAGAAGAAAGGTTAAAATCAACAACCTAAGTTTCCTCCATTAGATGAAACAGAAACAGAAGAGCAGAAAATCCAAGTAATTAGAATGTAAGTATAATGAATATCTGTGCATAAATCAGTACAGCAGACTCAGAAAGACAATAGAGACAATAAAGAAAGGCAAACACTGGTTCTTTGGAAATATTAATAGAATTGGTAAATCTCTAGAAAGAGATTTACCAGAGACACAGATTACCAGCAGCAGAAAAGAACAAGAGAATATCACTACATATTCTATAGATATTTTAAGTAGGAAACTGTTACACCCAACTTTAAAAAGATAAAATTTACCACTTAGATAACATGGAAACATTTCTGAATAATGGAATTTGACAAAACTTACTCAGGAGGAGATGAAAAGACCAAATAGCCCTATGGTGACTGAAGATTAGAGTAACAAACACCTTTCTATGGAGAAAACACTGGGCCTAGAGGGGCTCATCAGCTAACTGTATCAAATTCTTATGGAAAATAAAATATTACCAACCTCATGCAAACTCTTTCAGGACATAGAGGGAAACTGAAAATGGCCCAACAGGTTTGGGGAGTCTAGTATCGATCTGATGTCAATACCATTTAAAGACCATCTACGAAAAGTACAGACCTATGTCCCTGTGAAAAGAAATAAAAAGTCCATGTCAAATATTCTCACATCCAATCTAGTATTGTATAATACTAGATTGTGTGTATAAATGTATAAAAAGTATATTGCATTGTTATCAAGTGGGGTCTATTTCTGGAATGCAGGGTTCACTGTGAGAAAATCCACCAATGTGGGTCCCCGCTGATGAGTAAGAGCCTAACCAGCCAGCTCTCCTGAAACTAAGATTTCTGGAAGAAGAAATAACTACAGGAATGCTCTGAGGAGTGAACAAAGCAGGCCAGGCTTTGGATGGGCGTCCCAACCTGGAAGGCGGTCCTCGCCGAGGAGGGGGCCCCCAGGTTGGATCCCCAGGGGCCCTGGCGCACCTCTATAACCCTGTGCAGTGGGCCTCTGCCGGTGTGGGAGGTGGCCCCGGCGGCCACCCCTGCCCCGCGCCCTGGGCGGGATATGCTCAGTTGAGCATGCCAGCATCTCGGCGGCCGCCCCAGGTGCTGCTCCGGGAGGCTGCGAGGGAGACACGTGACTGTCTGCGCCATTGCCCTTCATCCTCGTGGGTCCGGGGCCGCTGCAGACGGCCTGGTTCACTCTTGTGCTCAGCTGCGCCTCATTTCCTTACTCCTGGCTGCGCGGGCTGACCCAGGGCCCCTGTTACTTGGACCTTCTTTGCCTTTTTCTCTAGGGTCCATGTCTTGCTCTAGTTTGATCCACCTTCCAGAAATTCTTTCTCCGTGTGGCCTTTCCTGAGAGAGCCCTAGCCGACCGGTGTGAGCCGTCCGGCCCCTTTGGTCCTATGCAGACCCTGCCCCGTGCCACGGCGTGGCCAGAAGAGGGTCCTGTCCCAGCTACTGTGCCAGGACCTGTCGGACGCGTCTCCTCCCTCCGTTTTCCCTTCACGGACGCTGGGGTCACACAACGGCTAGATGGCAGTGGCTTGTCCTCCTCTACTTGTATTTTGCGATTTGTGGGGAACCTTAGATAATGGGTTGAAGTCTGTGGGCTCCTCATCATGGCCGTGGGCACCTGTGGGGCTCGGGGGCGCAGAGGACACTTCCCGAGCCCTTTCTGCGGCCGTCTGAGGTGCCCTATTTCTCACAGTCCCGGGAGTCGGACACAGGACGACTGGCGTCCCCCCCTCTGAATCTTTACCTCTCTCTGTCCTCGGTCATCTCCCCCACATTTCCTATCCTTCCCGTCCCAGTTTGTCCTGTGGATCTTTAATTTCACCTATCTTAATTTTAAAGAGGTCTCTCTTTTCCTTCTTTTCTACAATTCTAGCATTTTTTTAAAATAAATTCAACAGTCCCCAGGCTTGAGAGTATTTCTTCTGCATGATTTTTCCCTCATTTTTTTCTGTTATTATCTGGTTCCTTCAGATTCCTAATCCACCTTTGTTTCTTGCAGCCTTGATTTCGTGCTTGGCTGTCTGCCCGCGTCACAGTGAAGGGCTGGGGGCCGGAAGCGGCGAGCGGCACAGGGGTGCGCCCCGGCTGACCTCGTGGGGTAGCAGCGGGGGCTGGCGCCCAGAGGCGGCTTCTCTCCGCTCGGTGGTCCCCAGCGCAATGGCTAGCTCCTGCCAGGCAGAGGGCCGGTGGGGTCGCAAGGGGGGAGGCTGCGCTCGGGAGAGCCGGCCGTCCCCCGGTCCAGTGGGCTAGTGCGGCCGACAGTGCGGTCGGGGGCGGGGAGGGGTCATCTGTGAGTTTGCCGCCCCTCCTGGGTCGTCCACCTGCTCCGTCCACGAATCTCAGCACCCTGTTTCTGACCTCGCTCCTCGTGCCCGCGACCACGCGGACTTTCGGCTCCTGGACTTTCGGCCCTGACTCTGCTCCTGGGTCCCCGAGGCAGGAGTGGCCGTTGGGAGCCACAGCCTCGGCTTCGAGAAGTCAGTGCCCTCCTCGACCCGCTTCCCGGTTTCACATCTGTGGACCGTCTTGCAGCCTCTACCTCCTGCTCACTCTGGTCTTGCGTGTTTATGAATTTATACAGTTCCTTCGTCTTTCTTTCGTGGGGTCTAGTGTGGGAACGGAAGACCTGATGTTTAAATTGCATTGCACTGTTACGTTCGGTCTCGTAAGGTCCTGCTCCGGACAGGGAAGGCGCGTGCGTGGGCGCCGCCGGCTCCAGCCCATGGTCCGCAGTCCTCGGGCTCCGGTTCCAGGAGGGCGCGCCCGGCATGGGGGAGGGTGATTCCGGGAGTCCGGGGTGCGCGTGCCCGCGTCCGCGTGGGG
>CM052811.1:1259140-1318409 GCA_028533885.1 Nasua narica | reverse complement strand
GGGTTCGAGGTCTGCAGGGCCCCTGGCTGACCGTCTAGGTAATCCCGATAACTTTCTCTGTTTGTTACACAATTTGCCACAAGAACTAGATTCTTTATGGTGAAAAATGCTGTTTATTCACCATGAAGGTTAAGAAAAATAGCCCTTGAGAGGGAATGAAATTTCGTCGGTGGACTGTAGTTTTTTAATGAACAGGATTATGTTTATACAATTGTGCATTTTGTGTGCACATTTTTCTAAAAGGAATGAGGACTTTTCAAAGTAAAATGAAATCCTTTAATTAGAAAGCATGTGACAGAGCAGAATAGGAAATAATCCCACACTTGCAGCTCCGCCGTGTCTCCTCGGAGGGCCCGATAGCTTGTGTGGAGATGGCTGCATTTCTGCAGAAAATGAGCTTGCTGGGGAGCTGCAGGCCGGGAGGCTTTGGGAGGACGAAGACCCAAATGGCCGTGTGCCCAAGCTCGTGTGAGCACAGCGCGTCCCTGGGGAGCCCTGTGTGCCTGGCGGGCCCCCTGGGCGGGTGCGGTGGCCCCCTGGCCACACCTGGGGAACAGACAGACGTCTGGGGCAACGAGAGGGGGCTTTGGTGGCTCATGGGAAAGCGGCTGTGAAGGCGTGTTGGGGTCCTGGGCTGATGGAGTCGGGCCAGCTGGGGGCCGCTCTAGACTCGTTGGGCCCAATGGAGGAAAGAAGACCCAAGCAAGGCTGCCATGATGCGTCAGGTCAGTGGTTTGGGACTGGACAGCTGAGCCCCTCGGCAGTGTCTGTGGACACATTCCCCCATGGCCGCAGGGAGGCAGGTGCTTCTGGCACGCATGAGTAGAGGCCAGGAGCACTGCTGGACATTGCACCGTGTGCAGGAACCCCGGCCCCAACGAAAATCATGGGGTCACTGATGCCACCGTCCAGAGAGCCGCCCGTGAAGCCCAGAACCCCGGACTTCCCGTCCAGTGTCTTTGCTTCAAGGTTCTACATTTGCCCATGACTTACGTGGAGCAGCGGGAGGGATGAACCGGGTGTTCCCAGGCTCAGCGCTGGGTTGGCCAACTGCATCACAATTTCCCACAAGCAAAGCAGACGCCTCATCCAGATCCCGCTGTCCGGCTGGGCGCTGCGGGCAGGCCACGCGGGTCCCCCGCGCCCTCTCTGGTTCCGGCTGCCAGACCCTCACAGCATCTCTCCAGGCAGCGCTGCAGGCTGCACGAGGACGTTGATGTCCCGCTCCGGGTTTATGGAGTGCGAATTTGGGGTCACTGGAAAGATGCCTCTGTATCTGCCAACCAGCCACATGTGGTTCTCGTGTCAGACGCTGTAAATATGAAAATGCCCAGAAGAGGGTCAGATGGAAACTCTTATTAACCTTCATCCTTTCGTGTGAGTGAGGCCATCGACTCCAGGCCATAGCGATCACGGGCTGAAACCAGAGAGCTCTGTGTCGGTCATCGGCTGAAAGGTTCTGAATGTTGGATGGAAAACCCTTGCCGAGTGTGGGGCAGGCTTGGCCCCGGGGAAGAGGAAGGCCTCCTGGGCCTGGGGGGCGGAGCAGAGGGCAGCCCCTGGGCACACTTGTGGTCAGGCCGGTCCTGGGCGTCAGCAGCCCTAGGGAATCAGCGGGAGCCTCCAGGAGGTCCGCGTGGGGAGGTTTCCGGGGGCCTGGGAGGCAGGAGCTCTCTGTCTGGCAGGAAGCGACTGAAGATGCTGGAGAGGGCCCGCAAGCGTTGCTCGTGACTAGACCAGAAGCTTTTCAGGATCCCTTGTTCTCTGAAAGTCGCTCATTCTGGAAAATCGAGAATTCCAGAAGGGAGGCAAAGATCCAGGGACTCCACTAACAGGTCCCATCAAAGCGACCCTCAGAGTATGCTCCAACGCTCACCACCCTGCCCAACCCCACATCTGCCCTCCCATCCCGCCTTCACCGTGTCTGAACATGGCCATGGCCCCCGATGGCCCCCGATGGCCCCTGCTTGTGCCCCTTTCCCAGTCTGCCCTCCGCAGAGCAGGGTAACCTTTCAGATCATATTTCTGATCGCGTTGTCCTATTATTCAGACTGTATGATGGCTTCCATCACACTTAGAGGGGATGAGCAGCCGTGCCTCGGTTTTCAAGCCCACCTGCCTTCCTTCTGGCTGCGTGGCCCTTCCTCCGTGTCACTAGACGAAGCCGAGGCTGTTTGGCCATGGGCCCCTCTTGCTGTGGCCTCTGCTGGAAAGTTCTCTCTTACCGTGCACAGCTTCCGAACCTCTGATTGTTCCGTCTAAAAATCTCTGTGACTCTCTTAACGCTTGCCCTCTATTGTTTTATATTATCACCACCTGAAATCACAGTATTTATTTATTTTCTTGCTTTTTGTTACCTAGTTCCCCACTGAATCGCAGGCCCCGTGTTGGCAGGAACCTCGTCTTTTTCATCTGTGGTCCTAGTGACTAGGACAGTGCCTGGGACAGTCACTAAGTCAGCACTGGTTAAATAAATGCCTGTCTCATCCGCAGAGGGACTAGGAAAAGGAATACTTAAACTACCTTAAGGAATAAAATTTAATCAATACATTTAAGAAAACAAAATAACAGAAGTTCACCAATAAGTGTAATAGCATAAAACAAATTTTGTCGAAATGCTTAGCTAGGAAGGGGTCGGCAGCAGGCGCTTGGGTGCGGGAAGTTCAGGCAGCCCCAGGTGGTGCACCTGGCCGACGGAGGTTGGAAGGCCCAGCTTATGGCAACAGAAGGCACCCAGGTGACATGGCCTTGTGGCACGAGCTCTCACGTGCATGGCAGCCGTCCCGAACCACGCCGGGCATGGGAAACGCCAGACCTGGGTGGCCTTGGTTTCCGAGGAAGGGCGAGTTAGGGACGCACGGAGGTGACTACCGTGGTAAACATTTGCTTTGATCATTTAAATAAATGTTTAAAATTTAAATACAAAGCATACACGGCACCACGTGATAGAGCTGCGTGGGAGGGATTTGTGTCTTTCTCTTGTTCTCTGTACTTTCATGCATGTGTATCATTTTTCGTAAGCACGTGACTGTTTTTTTAATGGGCTGAATAAGTGGTAAACAAACAGGAAACAGTATTATTTTCTCTATAGATTCTTTTTTTTTTTTTTTTTTGAGTCCGGGGTGGAATTTAGTGACTCATCGGTCCTGTGTAACACCCAGTGCTCATTCCATCACGTGTCCTCCTTAATGCCCATCCCTTGTGACCCATCCCCCCCACCCTGTTTGTTCCCTAGAGTTCAGTGCCTCTAACGGTTTGTCTCCCTCTCTGATGACATCTTGTTTTATTTTTCCCTCCCTTCCTCTATGTTCATCTGTTTTGTTTCTTCAATTCCACATGGGTGAGGTCATATGGTGTTCATCTTTCTCTGGTTGACTTATTTCACGCAGCGCAATCCCCTAGGTTCAACCTGCGTCTTTGCGAATGGCAGGATTTCATTCCTTTTGAAGGCTGGGTGGGATTCCGTGGCATGTCTACCACATCTTCCTTATCCACTCGTCTGTCCGTGGACGTCTGGGCTGCATCTAGCGACTCTCTTAGTAGCACTCCGGTCGGTGGGTTCTCTTCCTTCTGCCTGAACTCGCAGGCCGGCCTCACCACTCTGGGTCGTCTCGGTGCCACAAACGATCCCGTCCTGGAAAATATCACCCGCGCAGGTCTGTGGAGGTCCAGGCTCTTCCAGGGCAAGGCCCCGGCTTTCCTCCCGAGGCTGCACTGCCGCTGGGGGTCCTCCTCCCACAGGCCTGCTGTTCCAGGGGCGGGGGGCGGAGAGCAAACAGTCAGACATTGTTTTCCTGCGGCCAGGGGCTCTGATGGCTATGGGGGTCAGGGAGCGTGTTGGGGTGCTCCGGCTAGGCTGGCCCCTCCGGGGTCTGCAGGAGGGGGGCAGACGCTGGCCCTCGTGTGCACGGATCCCCACACTGCAGGGACACAGCCGTGTGGTCCGGGAGCTCTCCCACCGCACGTTGCCCGGTGGCCAGCCTGGGGCGGGCCGGCAGAGCCTGTGCAAGCGTTCGGCAGGGCAGATGGGATGGGCAGCGGTGGACGTTGGATCGGAGGGTGTGCACATTTTTTTTTATGCAAAAATAAATCATGCTCAAAATTAAAAAAAAATCGATTTGATATCCAAAAAGCAAAAGGTGTTTTTATTTTTCTTTCTGCACCTACCCTGTAATTTCTTTACCTGTAATTTACTTAAAATGTGGTCATGTGCTTAATACATCGTGCTTGATAAATAATTCTCAGTTGGTTAGACACGAAGATGTCACGAAGGTAAAGGGAGTGTGAGCAAGAGAAATGCCCACAGGGAGGGTTTCGTCCCCAAGTCCGGGCTGCGCGGAAATGTCAGGGCTTCTGAGGAGGCAATGGGACGTCCTCGCCTGCCTGGTGCCCTCGTCCCGGGGGCCCTCGACACCTGTAGCCAGGCGCCATGTAGACCGAGCCCTTCCTCTCAGGGCGCCCAGAGCAGAGCGCTGGAGGCCGTGACGGGCTCAGTTCCTGACCCTCTCGCGGCGGGCGAAGGAGCCCGAGGAGGCGCGAAGGCGTGAGGTCCAGGCCCAGGGAGGTCCAGGCCCAGTGTAGGCGGCGTTTACTGCGGCGAGAAAGGATTTCTGACAGCCTGACAGAGAGGGGAGGCTGGGAGAACCATCAAAAGCATTTCGACTTGAAATCATTTAGCTGTTAGGAGAGAAGGCTTGCCTTATTTATAGCTGCCCCATCCCTGGGCGTGGGAGCTGGTGGGAGCGGAGGGGGGGCCGGGCCGGGAGAAAGGAGCTGGCAGGCCCAGGATTCGCTTGGCACCCACGCCGCATTCGGCTTTTCACGGGAGCGCCTCTCTGCGGGGCGGGTTCGACGGCGGCGTTTGCAGGCGAGAGAAGCAGGGCGTGGAGCCAGGCGCCCGGGTCAGATCTAGCTCGTTCCGGGGACCGCCGAGGCAGCCGGAGAGGACGAAACCGTGCTCCGGATGCTGTGCCCGAAGGCCGGGGCACGCTCCCTGGGCACAGAGGTCTCCAGGGACACGGCCGCACGCAGAGGCTTTGGTCGGGCGGCGGGCGCTGCTGCTGCCCAGACCGTGGGCGGTGAGAGGCGCTCTGTCCCCCGTGCCGAGCGCCAGGAGCCGTCCACACCGAGGGCCGACCCCGGCTCCACTGTGCACAGGGGCTCCCCCAGTCTGGGGGTGCGCTGAGGGGGTTTGGGGTAAGCAGGGGGTCCCAGGACAGGTGGGGCCGATCCCACCCTCCGGTGAGCACCGCAGAGCCGGCCGCCTGTGCACGGGGCCGAATGGGTTCTTACCCCGAAGGAAGCACATATGGACCTCTGAGGGAAACCAAGACAAGCAGCGCGTGGGGATGGGCGGTGTGGGCCCCAGGGAGCCATGCGGGGGCAGGGGTGGGGGCAGGGTGGGGAATCGCCGCTTTTCCTCCTCCACCACTGCTCTGAGGGCCCTGGGTAAGCTGAGTCTCCCTGGAGGCTCCAGCCTGGGAAAGGGCCCCACAGGCCAGGCCGCATGCAGAGGCCAGAGCGTGGAAGGGCGGGGGTGGGGGAGCGCGTGTGCGGAGGTCACGGGATGGCGGGTCGGGCAGCCGGTCTGTCCCTCGTGTGCACGGGTCCCCACACTGCAGGGACGCAGCCGTGTGGTCCGGGAGCTCTCCCACCGCCGTCCCGTGTGCCCATCGTCCCTCTGCAAGCCTCTCTCATCGTGAAAAACAACCGGTATTTATTCTGTGGGCTTTGGGGAACAGCCTTTGTTCCTTCAGGCCCCGGGAAAGTGCCCTTAATCCAAAGTGATTGCTTTGCCGCTGACTCAGATTTATTTTTTGGTGATAGCCTCTCCTCGAGGCCTGAATCTTAGGCTCAAATTACCCGCGGCCTGTCACGGAAGGGCCATCTGTCTTTCCATTCCTGCGCCGAGAATGACACTGAGGTCTCTCTGTCCTCTGCAGCTTGTGTGTGTGTGTCATTGATCTCCGGCTTCATTGCTACCCGCAGTTGAGAGGAACCATAAAAAGCACCGGGACTTTAACAAGTCTCCTGGACAGGAGGAAATCCTCTGCCAGCCAGGGCTCGCAGGGTCCCCGCGTCTCTCTGGACTTCTGGCCATCGGAGCGGCCCGAGCACAGGGCCTGCGGGAGGCGCGCCTGCATGCCGTCTGCACGGGGACGTGAGAGGCCGGCCTCCTCTTTGCTCTGTACCCAGAGACCACTGGCTCTCTTGGCAGCCTTCGGAAGGCTCAGGAAGGGCCCCTGAGGGCGCAGGGGGGCAGGGAGCCTCCTTCCTGGCAGGGGTGCAGCGCCCAGGTGTTCAGGATTTGGGGCCGTCCCTCTCTCTGTCGAGTGTCCCCTTGGCCCATAAGGACCCTGTCTCAGACGTGCTAAGTCTGCTTCTCCATCCAGAGCACTGGCCGCAGGCCTCCCCCCACGTCCTCTGGGCTCTACCTCCGTGGCGCTGCTGTGGGGGTTAAGTCCAGGTAGGACCCAGTCACGGGCCCGAACCGTGACTCTGGTTCGCGGATGCCAGGCCTCGTCTGCAAGGCGTGCACAGTCACACCAGGAGCTCGGTCTGTTCGGAGTGAAGAGGACAACGTCTTTGGGCTTCGTGTCTGCTCGACATGAGGCCTTTGCTAGTTTGCACTATGTAAAAAGTAAAATTTTGAATTAACTGCAGTTTAGTTGTGACTCAGGTTTTAATTGCTCAGGATTAGCACTTGATCTGCTAATTATCTGTGACTTTGGGGTAATCTGTGCTAAAACGAGGGACACGTCCTGATGATGCGCAGGACCAGGAAGAGGCGGGATCACGCACGAGCCCGCGACGGAAAGCCCCACGACGGGGTGACTCAGCTTCGCCGTGCGCTGCGTCCTTCCGCCGGCGCGGGCGTGAGCTGCTCGCTCCCGAAGCGAGTGGCCTGACGGAATCCTATCTGGGGGGCATCCTGGCCGTCCCTGACCCGCCCGAGCCCCTGTCCTGGCCCCCTGTTCCCTCACAGCCCAAGACCAGCGACAGATCTGACCCGTCCCCACTGCCTGGGGCTGGAGGGGGAGGGGAGGAGGACCGGTCATGACGTCACAGTGAGTGACTCGTCCCACGTCACACCAGCACACTGGCACGGACCCCTGCCCGCAGTCCGTAACTGCAGATGACCCGGGGTCTTGTGGAGGTACCTGGATGGGAGGGCTGCCCCCAGAAGCCCCACCCTCGGGGTGGCGGAGTGGGGACCCAGCCCAGCGCCCCATGGCCGCGATCCCAGCTGTCCAGGAACTGCTTTCCAGCACAGGTGCTCCCGGGGCTGGTGGAGCGCGTGCGTTGATCCGGCGGGGATGTGACTCCTGGGTGGGACAGAGGGGTGATGCGAAGACAGGGCGAGCTGGGAGTTTGGGTCACCACGGGAGAGAAGCGAGGAGCAGGTGCTTCTGGAAGTGGCCATCAGCCCGTCGGCCCCTCCCGCCTATCTTCACTGGGCGTCTATCGCAGGCCCAGTGCTCCTGGCCCCCGGGCTATGGGCGCCAGCGAGATTCAGTCCCCAGCTTCTTGGAGCCTGCGAGCCACGATGGGGGGAGCCGCTGAGAAATACTCAGGCATATAAATCAGCAAGAACGTGAGAAACGTCTGAAGGGCTCAAAAGGTAAAAAGAAAATAGTAAATAAATAAAGATGAATAAGATCAGCTTTCTGAGCTAAGCGAAGGGAAGGAAGTAAAGAAAACATTGTTTAAGGTTTGTTTATTTGTATGATTCCTGCCTTCACTGACTTTTTCAGTAATCCATCCAGAGACCCATTATCAGGGGCGCTCCCGGGCTCACCCAAGGGCAAAGGGGGGAAGGCGGTGAGGGCGGGGGGAGGGGCGTGGGGTGGCCAGCGCCGGCTTGGGGTCAGCCCTCCACGGGGCGGCTGCAGATCCAAGAGCGAGGCCTCGGGAGATGACAGACATCTGTGGGGTGGGGTCGGTGGGCGCCACTGCCATCGGCTGTGTCCCTAGTTTGCATGCCCCCATCACGTCACCTCGCCTTTGTCAGCACTATATGGGGGCACGGGGACCGCGGTGGGTGGCGCTCTGGCTTCCCAGCATCTGGTCAGGGGCCCGGGCGTGCGTGTGGCCTCGGATGTCAGAGAGAAGGAAGGGCGTGCTAACACCTGGTCCCGGGCCGGCAGCGGGACCCCTGCAGCCCCTTGGTCAGAGGTGGCTCTGCGGCTTGGCAGGCCCCGCGCAGACCCGCACCCACGTTGGGGCTCACGGCTGGGCCCGCAGCCTGGGGACAGCCCTACCAAACCGAGGTCCTGGCGCTCACGCTTCATAAAAAGCCGAATCGTCCCATCGCGGAGGCCAGGGGCTCGGGCCCGCTCCAGGGCTGGCCTCAGTTTGCAGTTAGATGTGGGGTGACAGGCCAACTGAGGGAACGCCTGTCGGACGGGTTCCAGAGCATCACTTCCCCTGGGGCAGGTCCAGAGTGGGCTTCTTGACGGCAGCAACAACAACCCCCCCAGGAGTCTGTCCCTCGGCCTTACACGGTGTTAGAGACTGGGGGGGGATCGGAAGTGCCTGGGGCCTCACTGAGGACCCACCCTCTCCAATGTTTGTTGTTTCCTGACTTGTTAATTTTAGCCATTCTGACTGGTGTGAGGTGGTACCCCGCTGCGGTTTTGATTGGTATTTCCCTGATGCCGAGTGATGCTGAGCACTTTTTCATGTGTCCGTTGGCCATTTGGAGGTCTTCTCTGGGGAAATGTCTGTTCATGTCTTCTATTTCTTGACTGGATTATTTTTTCCTTGGGTGTTGAGTTTGATAAGTTCTTTATGGATCTTGGAGACTAGCCCTGTATCTGATATGTCATTTGCAAATATCTTCTTCCATTCTGTGGGTTGCCTTTTAGTTTTGTTGACTGTTTCTTTGCTGTGCAGAAGCTTTTTATCTTGATGAGGTCCCAGTAGTTCATTTTTGCTTTTGTTTCCCTTGCCTTTGGAGGCGTGACTAGCAAGAAGTTGCTGCGGCTGAGGTTGAAGAGGTTGCTGCCTGTTGTTCTTCTCTAAGACTTTGATGGAGTCCTGTCTCACATTTAGGTCTTTCATCCGTTTTGAGTTTATCTTTGTGTATGGTATAAGAAAAGGGTCCGGTTTCATTCTTTTGCATGTGGCTGTCCAATTTTCCCAACACCATTTGTTGAAGAGACTGACCTTTTTTCCATTGGATATTCTTTCCTGCTTTGTTGAAGATTAGTTGACCATAGAGTTGAAGGTCCATTTTTGGGTTCTTTCTTCTGTTCCATTGTGTCAATTTTTGTGCCAGTACAAAAATTTTGCGTCTTGATGATGGCAGCTTTGTAATACAGCTTAAAGTCCAGAATTGTGATGCCGCCAGATTCGGTCTTCTTTTTCAACCTTCCTCTTTGCGGATGACATGATACTTTATGTGGAAAACCCCAAAGACTCCACTCTAAGACTGCTAGAACTCATACAGGAATTCAGCAATGTGGCAGGATATAAAATCAATGCACAGAAATCAGTTGCATTTCTATACACTAACAGTGAGACAAAAGAAAGGGAAATTAAGGAATCAATCCCATTTATAATTGCACCCCAAACCATAAAATACCTAGGAATAAACCTAACCAAAGAGGTAAAGGATCTGTCCTCTAAAACCACAGAACACTCATGAAAGAAATTGAGGAAGACACAAAGAAATGGAAAACCATTCCATGCTCATGGATTGGAAGAATAAATATTCTTAAAACGTCTATGCTGTCCAGAGTAATCTACACATTCATTGCAATCCCTATCAAAATACCATCGACATTTTTCTCAGAGCTGGAACAAACAGCCCTCGTGCCCTTCTGCGGAAGATCTCCCTCGCTTCTCTGGCGGTGTAGGTAAGATCCATGTGTTTTATAAGAAGAAATTAAAGGTACAGGGCACCTGGTTTTGCTGAAGGCTTGTTTTTTTGCCTCTGGAAAATCCACGAGGGCATTGTGGTCTAGGAAGAAATTAGTTCTATTGTGGTTTGACAATAGTCACAGGGTTCTGCCCACGGGCACTGAGCCCTGTGATGGTTGTCCCCGAGCAGGCCGAAGGGACCTTCCCATTGGACTGGCCGCTCTGCGAGCCCTGGTGGTATTTCAGACTGCTTTCCAGGTAATGATCGGCTATTTGCATTGATTAGATTTTCTTTTTCTTCGAGAAAATGTTCCTAGTAACCTAGTTCCCCTTCTGAGTTAGACAATAATTGAAAACACACAAAAGAGCCAGCTCCCTTCGGTGGTCTTTCTCGGCCCCCAGGATTTATCATCGACTCTCAGGGGCCTTGCCCTGCAGTGGACAGCAGAATGTCTGGAGTTCGGGAAAGGTCTTCAGTGGATATCCTTCTACCCTGCAACTCCCAGCCCTGCCGGGAGCACCCACTTTCTGATAACACTCACACTCAACTCACCACCATCAAGCAGAAAGCTTTCCCTCTTCTCTGTGTCTGTATTTCAAAACCTTCCGTTTCAAGAAGGTCATAGAATTTCTTAATTGAGAAAGACCTGAGGACACTTGTATGTGGAACCCTCAGTTTACCGGCAATATTTTAAAAACTGTAAGTTTTAGGGAAAGAATAAAAAAAAAATCATGAGGCATCCATGACTCCTGTCCTTCCTCCCTCCTTCCTTCTCTCTCCCTCGGTGTATAAATAGGTTCAGGGGGATGTTTTGCATTCAACACTAGGGTATTATTTCTTTGTATTTTCCAAACTCCATAGAGGATTCAAGTTAGCTTAGAATATTATATCGTGTATGAAATAACAATCATAATAATGAGTAAGTAACAAACTAACAATCTTGAACAGGAGGAATAAAAATATCTTTTAGGATTTGAGAGTTAGATGCTAAAATTGAAAAATTTTGCTCTCTACTTTTCAATAGTCAGATGAGAAAGATGAAAAACGAGAGGCTAGATCAGGGAGAAATGGGGACAAATGGCTTGGAGAAGGGTCTGAAAGAGAGCGAGAGAGAGGGAGGGAGGAGGGGGAAGGGAGGCAGGGAGAGGGAGGGAGGGAGGAGGGACAGGGAGGGAGGAGAGAGAGGGAGGGAGGGAAGAGGGAGAAGGAGGGAAGGAGGAGGGGAGGGAGGGAGGGAGGAGGGAGAGGGAGGGAGGGGGGAGGGAGAGGGAGGGAGGGAGGAGGGAGAGCCTCTGGCTGGCTGCCTGGGGCATACTTATCTGGAGGAAGAGCCGCTTTAGGCCCCTGGCCCCAGGGGCGTGGTCCTCACGTGTGGACAGTGGCTAATTTAAGAGCGATCATGTCCAGTCGTAGTGGAAAGCAGCTGGGTCTGGTGAGGGATTGGACAGAGAGGGCGAGACAGAGGGGTTGGACTCATCTTGGGCTGGGGATCCTCATGCTGGGGCGCCTCTCCCACTGCCCCTCGGCTCCAGAGTCACCCACCCTGAGGCTAGCACGGCTGGCCAGGGGCTTCCCTCTCTGCCACTTCCCCTCTCTTCTCTGGCTCCCTCTCTCCACCCTTGCCCCACCCCCTCCCCTTCCTTAGGTCAGTTCTTCCTGCACCTGCACGCTGGTTTCTCGCATGCTGTGACGTTTGCGATCACCGTGCCGGGCACAGTGCCTCGGGCTGCATCCACACGACTTCATTTCAGCCTCACTTGTTTTAAGGATCGTACGGAGATGGCACCCACTTTCAGGGAGGAGGACTGAAGTAAAGAGAGGCTGAGTGGTTTACCCCACCCTGCCCCGGGAAGTCACCGCGGGCCGGTTCTAGCGCTAGCTCCTTCACGGTGGACACCAGCTGCTAAGTTAACGCGAGAGGACTCTGGCCTCTCTCTCGGCAGATGAGGGGCAGTTGTCTCTCGTCTGCCTGGCTTGCTCCACATCTTCTCTGGCCTGTTCCTGGATGATCACCAGGCCGATGACCCCGCCTGGCTTTGACAACCCAGAGCTAAGGGGATCCGTGTTCCCTGAGCCCGTGGCTGCACCGTAGGATGGAGATCGGGACCGAACACAAGTCTGCTTAGAAAGGTGGGGGATGCTTCTGAACAGGCAGCTAAAATATCCACTACATGAATCTAGACATTTACTGCATGGGGTTTACTGCAGCCTGAGAAAGCTGGTGATGCCCCCTTTCCCACAGCCCGTTGTCATAGTGGAGAGCTCAGGGGAATCTCTACTTTCATACTAACCCTTTGCATTTTTATTTCCTGTGCACAGTTGCACCACAGTTGGTGGAGGTAGGTCGAGATCTCTGAAGAGATAGATGCAGGCAGGAGTAATGTGGACCCAGGGACCATATACCCCACAAAGCTTCCTGCGGGAACGCTGTGGCTCCTGCTTGTCCGACCCCTGTTCTAGGTGCTCCACGGGTGCACGTTGCCTGGAAGCAGTAGCATTCTTCCAAGTAGCCTTGCAAATGAAATAACCCTTAGCTGATGTAAAGCCGATCGCAGCTATCTAATTGTTCAGAGGAGTAATAAGGAAATACAGATTTCCTAGAGCGCAGGAGAATCTATGAAGCCCGTTTTTGCAAGTGAGTGTTAAAGAGTGTGAGTTAACATCTGGGATAAAATTACCCATGGTATTTATTGTGACTGCCTGGTGTTTTATGTTGCTTCTATTTTTTTTTAGCTTTTGTCACCCTTTGTATCCACTTAGAGCACAGTAAGAAACTATTTGGTTGGAAGACTCTTAGGAGATTTTCTAGTTGGCAGTTAAATGGTCCTCAAAATTTAGGATAACCTTGAGGCCTTTTTGAAGTAGAGACTCTGGGCCCCACACCTAGAGATTGGGATCCGGTAGGTCAAGGGTCGTGCTTGAGAAGTCACACCTCTAATAGGTCCCAGGCAATGCTGGTGGGCTGGCCAGGGCTCTCTCTCACAAACACCAGCATGATCATTCCATGGGAATCGGCTGATGTTTTGGGCCAAACCTAACTCAAAGAAAATTTCAAAATGATACTATAAACAAAAACGTTAAAATATCTTACCAGTTTTTCTGCTATTTCTGGTTCTTTCTATCATCTTCTAAACTCAGAGGCCATAGATTCCAGAGAAGAGATTTTCATTTTTCTTTGTTTTATTTTTAAATTTTCTTGTCCAGAGGCTTTGTCCTGCCTGTTGATGATGCTCAAGATTTACGAAACACCCAATAAATCGATCATTGTGTTTCGATGATCCCTAGTCCCCTAAATATTGTACATCATTGGTATTTGCTCTCAAAGCTTTACAGGAAAGAGCAAAGTATCATGAGCAGTGGGTTGGGGTGTAGAGGAATAGTGGGGAGTTTCGTGGAGAGAGTGGCCATTTGGAATCCTGCGGAATGCCTGGGGATGGGAAAGGGAAGACAAGAACAGCTTTCTGTCCCCCATGACATCACCCCCCAACCCTGCTTCTCATTTTATTTTCAACTCTGGTAAAATAGATACCACAGAGACTCACCACCTCAACCACATTTCTAGCGCACAGTTCCGTAGGACTGAGTTTCTTCACGTTGTGGTACAGCCGCCTCCAGCACTCCCTCATCCTACAGAACTGAGACTCCATCCTTAGGAAGCAGCAGCTCCCCTTCCCCTCCCCTTCCCCGGACAACCTCTGTTCTGCTTTGTGTCTCTGGGGACCTGACGACTCTAGGGACCTCGCGTGAGTGGAATGATACATATTTGTCTTTTGCGACTCGCTTATCTTACTTAGTATCACATCCCCGAGGTTCATCCAAGTCGTAGCATTACTTTTAAAGGCTGAAGAACATTCCATTGCGTGGATGGACTGCATTGTGCTCATCCATTTTCTTGTTGATGGACACCGATATGGTTATTGTAACACTGCTATGAACTTGGGGGTATCAATCTCTTTTGAGACCCTGTTTTCCATTCTTCTGGGCACATACCCTGAAGTATGTACTGGGTCATCTAGTGCTTCTATTTTTAGTTTTTTGAGGAACTGACATACTGTTTGTGATAAAGTGTGAACCATTTTACATTCTTAGCAATAGTGCATTTTCTCCAGATCCTTGCCAACCCTCCCTCCCTCTCTCCCTCCCTCCCTCCCTTCCCTCCCTTCTTTCTCTCCTTCTCCTTCTTTGGATAGCAGCCATCCTAGTGGGCATGGGGTGGCGTCTCATTGTAGCTTTGATTGGCATTGCCTAATGATGAGTAATGTTGAATGTCTTCTTATGATCTTATTGTCCATCTGTATGTCTTCTTTGGAGAAATCTCTGCTCAAGTCCTCTGCCCATTTTTAATTAGATTTTGTGGTTGTTTTTGTTAATTTGTAGGAGTTTTTTAATAGATGCTAGACCAGCCCTGTTTTGAAAACTAACTTTGCAGACTGGTACCCTGAGGCCCGATTTACTGTCACCAAACAGCTGTGTTGCCTTGATCCAGGGGTCTCGGCTGCAGGTGATTTTGTGCCAGGGGATCTGGCGATGCCTAAAGACATCTCTGGTTGTCACGACTGGGTAGGAGCGCTATCTGGACGTCCTACAGTGTGCGGGAAAGTCCCACAACAAAGAACTAAGGCCCAGCATGGCAAAGTGCCAAGGTTGGGTAGCAGGCCACTGGCGCTCTTGAGGGTTCTGTCTCCTCACTGGGCAGTGGGCGGGTTGGACTACATGACCTTGAAGGTACTTTACTATTTTAATCTCTCATGTATTCACTTTCTTTCATCAGCCATCAATTAAGAAAATAGGACATATCAGGGCGCCTGGGTGGCTCAGTGGGTTAGAGCCTCTGCCTTCGGCTCAGGCCATGATCTCAGGGTCCTGGGATCAAGCCCCGCATCGGGCTCTCTGCTCCATGGGGAGCCTGCTTCCCCCTCTCCCTCTGCCTGCCTCTCTGCCTACTTGTGATCTCTCTGTAAAATAAATAAATAAAATCTTAAAAAAAAAGAAAAAAAGAAAATAGGACATATCTTGAAATATCCCCCTAGGTCTGTGGTGGGCGTTTACACTAACTTCCCAAAGTTGCTCGGCCCAGGAGCCCCCCCACGCGTGGGGCTGACGGTCCCCACATGGACAAACAGCTGGCAGGGGGTGGACGTGGGGATAGTAGAAACCGCATGGCCGCTTGCCCTTTGGCTCAGCCAGAGCCGTGTGATGGGACAATGGCAGACTTGGGGTCACGAGGACCAGATTTGAATCCTTGATGGCCGAGCACCTCTGGGACAGGTCTGCGTTTTACACGTCCTGCATTTTTCAGTGGACACCAGTCAGCCTTGTGGGGGCTGAGACGCGAGTGAGTCTGGGGCCCCCGCATGAAGCCTCGAACCATCCCTAGAGCTTCCAGGTGCCAGGGTCCCACAGTGGAGGGCGATGCGGGCGGTCCCCGAGCAGGGCCAGGCACATGGTGGGCACTCATGAATGGTTACCGAGCGAAGGAGCTCAAGACTTTCCTTTGAGAGTCTTTTGTTGTTAAAAAAAATCCAGTTATTCTAGGGAGTCTAGAAATCTGGTAATGATCACAATACGCAGAAATTCTCTCTTCTTCATTCTGTCCTGTACCTGCCGGTCCGCACACGGAGAGCAGCCCTAAGAATTGCAGACTCCTCTGTGCAGCTTTCAGTCTGGAAGTTCTAATTTGAAGGGGAACTGTGGACATATTCAGTTATTGTTTGCGGGCACTGAGAACCTGGGTCCTGTGTGTCCTATTCGGCACGTCCATGGTGGCTTTCTGGCACAGACACGTCCCCCAGCACGGGGGGCTTGGTGTGGCTTGAATCGAATCCCATCCCGGTGCCAGCCCTCTGCTCATTATCAGCAGCCCCGTCGGTGGCGGACGACGCTCAAAGAGATGAGCGGTCCAGGAAAAGCTCCTTTTCATTTAGAGAAAATTCCTTGAAGACTTCTCTTAAATTGTTTCTTTCCCAAGTGGCTAGAATGTGCTTATTCGTTTAAATACTTACCATGGGGAGAATCCCCCACCAGCTGCAGGATCTCACGCGCTGAGGAATCGGAGACTCACACAGTCTCGCGGACAGTTGGGAAGCTGACGAAGCAGCCATCTTCGACGCATCCAGAGAACAGAGCTGGGCCTTCTGGAAGGAACCCGCAGAGGGCCATTAGCAAGGACCAGAGCGTTTTCCTGTGCTAGGCACCTTGCGGTGGGAGCTTCTACATTATCTCACTGGGGTTCAGCCACCCCGCGAGGTGGGGGCCATCTCGCACTGGACACGGGGGAAACCGGGGTATCGAGGCACTAAGCCAGCTGTGCGTGGCCCGCTGCGGCTGGCCGGTGGGGAGGCCAGCTCTGCCGACCCCGAGGCGCCCGCTCGTAACTAGCCCGGCTCTGTCGCCGGGAGCGACGCCATGCTGGCGGAAAGCACTTGGCCCTTATTACCGATGTTCTTTTTCAGTGTAGGTAGTGGAAAACTCAGAGAGGCCTTTTTGGAGGAAATGGGAAAAAAAATGTGTGCACATTTGAAGCTTTCAGGCATCAGAAATTAGGGGTAGGGATGAGCCTGGGAAAGCTTTCAAGTCACGCGGTGGGGGAGTCGCCGCTGGTCCCGGAGTTAGTGCGGTTCCGCCGCTCCCGCGTGCTGTCCTTTCAGCTCCAGGAGGAGCGGAGTGTGGGAGGCGGGAGGTGCCGGTGACCCCGGCCTGGCCAGCGCCCTCCGGTCGGGCCCGCGAGAACAGATCGGGAGCCGGGGGTGTGCGGACGCTCGGGCCGGCCAGCTGCACAGAAATGTGACAGGCTGGTTCGTGCTGCTCCTTTTCCCGGATTCCAACTACCTTCCTTTAAGCCAAAAAATGAATAAATAGAGTCAACTCTTTAAAGACATCATTATAAAAGCAATACATCTTTCTTGTCTGTTTAGAAAATCGAGGCAAATCAACAGAAGAACTTAGAAATACCCACCCTAGTGCCGCCCAGCCGTTGGGAGGAAGCGCGACCAGCTCCCGGGGTCGGGCTTTGGGCGCCGTGTGTGCGTCTGTGTATCTGCGCGTCTCCCCCCGAAACACACGCACACACGTGCACACGCACACATGTGCACACGGACCCATGCCCCCACACAGGCAGACACATGTAGAATACACAGAAATAGAAAAAATAGGTATTCCTCTCTTAATGTGTTGTTTTCATTCATGTATATATATTTAAAATATTTTAATTATTTATTTATTTGACACAGAGGGAGATTGGGGGAGCAGCAGAGGGAGGGAGAAACAGACCCCCCACCGAGCAGGGAGTCCCACGTGGGGCTCCATCCCAGGTCCCCGAGATCATGACCCGAGCCAAGGGCAGATGTTTAACGGACTGAACCCCAATCATTCATATATTTTGAAAAAGTTTTTCCTTGGTGTCACAGAGTCTGCTCTTCCGGATTTTATGTGCATGGGTGCGTGCAGGCTGCTGGGCCGGGGGGACGGGCCGGGGGACGGGCCGGGGGGCAGTCGGCCCCCTGCGACCTGAACGTGCAGACTCGCACCTCCAGCTTCGTGCGCTTGCCTGGCCCTGCGTCCCTCCTCGGGGTGTTGCCAGGCCGCCGGCGCGCGAGGCCGTGGGTGCAGGGCAGCGACAGCTCCCCGCGGCAGGTCTCTGGACGTTCACGCCGAGCCGGCTGCATGAGGGCAGGCGTTTTACGGGCAGGAGCTCCGTCTCGGGGTGGGCGGGCCGGATGAGACCCGGGCCCAGGGGCAGAGGAGTCAGGGTGGCTGGGGCACCGAGTGGACCGCCGTCCCAGGGAAAGGCTCTGACAAAAAGCCAGGGTGGGCCTCGTCGTAGCTCAGCTGCTCTCACGGAAAGACCAGACTGGGTTTAAGTCACACGTACTCATTTCTCACAGTCCCAGAGGCCGGAAGTCCCAGATCCAGGTGCAGACTCTGTCTGCGGTGAGGGCCCTCCCCCTGGCTGGCAGACGGCCACCTTCTCCCTGTGTCCTTGCACGGCGAGAAGGGGCCCTCGTCTCCTTCCCCCCTGGGGCGCTGGTCCTGCTGCAGGCCCCGTCCTCGTGACCCTATCTGTACTCAGGTGCCTGCCAATGGCCGCAGCCCCTGACGCCAGCATGCGGCCGGGGTAGGAGAGGACACAGACATTCCGTCCATGACAGGCCCACACCAGAGGGCCCCTCGCGTCCACACTGAGGACTCCGGACATTGGACGTGTTGGCCTCCAACATTAATATTGGGCCCGTGGTCTCGAGCCGATGAGTGGACTGTGTCTCACCGCCTCGTTCCATGAAATGGGACAGTGATTTATGGGGAACTGCAGATATTCATTGGCCAGAAGGATTAAACTTGTAGTTAAATTTATTATCACAAAGCACCCGATGAACAACTGGTTTTATAGAGGCCACTCCCCTGCATAGGGCCCGCGGGAGACCCACGGGTGCCCTGGACGCGGCTGGGCCAGCACGCGGGGCGCGGCCCGGCGACCTGCCCCCGGCCACTGCTGTGGCTGCGGGACTAGAACCCGCATGTCCCGGGCCCTTCTTTGGGGTCCCGCCTCCTCCCTCCAGGCACACAGGACAGTTCGTGGTGCCCTTGGTTGAAACGGGCGCCCCGGTTGGTGCAAGGCTGTGCTTCATGGGGACAGCGCCCGGTCAGGGTTTCCTGGGGAGGTACAGTTTGCTGGAGGGACCCCAGGCTCTTCTTCCGTTTCCAGGAATCACCGAGAGAAAACCAGGCCCCCGGGAAGTGGGCTGGGCTGGCAGCACAGCAGAGATGGACTTGAAGGGGACGTGCCCAGTGGGGCGCGTTCCAGTCTTTGCTCACGGAGCTCACTCACTGCTTGTGGCCCCAGGGAAGTTCCTTAACAGAGTCTCAGTTTCCTTACCTGTCAAATGGCGGCATTAATGCTTATTCTGAGGGTAACGCAAGAGTCGGGTGATATCGTAGACGGAAAGGACTTGCCCAGGGGCTTCTCACCTCAAAGACGGTCAATAAAGTCTGTTCCCTTCTTGAATGCTCGTCCCGTTAGCTGGTGTTGTCGAGGGGGGAGCGTTCGGACTGAGGGCCTGCCCTCCCCTCCAGCTGCCGTCCTGGCCTCTCTGCCGGGGACAGATCTGGCCAGGCCCTGACTAAGCCAGCCTCCTGCCCCGCCCGACCCTGTCCGGGAGAGCCGTGGGGCCACCTGCCATGGGGAGCTTCTGGACGGTGCTGGCTTCCGGGGATTTGAGACCCCAACGTCGCACGTTTTAGCCTTCCGTGAGTTTGAGTGGATTCCTCGGTGGTCCGCCGTTCTAGGATTTAGGGCCGAAATCTGGTGGATGGCAGCGGACAATCCCTGTTCCTAAGGCACTTGTAAGTGTCTCTGGGGCTGGGCCTTAGGTGAGACTCAACCTTTTATGCTCCCAGTGCTGACTTCAGTGCCCCGTCTGGGCACGGAGGCCTGCGTCGTGAGGCCGCAGGGAAGAGGGCAGGATTCCACAGGCGGCCTCTGGTCTTCCCAAGGAGGACCAGTGTGGAAGAAGAGGTGTGTTTGCTCCCACGCCTTTCCCGTCTGATCATACAGAATCAGAGATTCCTGTCTGATCGCACAATTGGAGGTTCCTGTCTGACTGCACACAACCGGAGGATCTCTGACATCAGAAGGTTCTGCAGCGATCACGCCTTCCAGCCCCGTCATCTGGGCGAGGCAGAGATGGAGGCTCGGGGCTGTTCCGTGGTGTCCTTGAGATGCTTTGCCCGCCGGTGACGGCAGAGCCCGTGGCGACCCCGGACCTCCAGGTGTTTGATGCGGTGCGTCTCCTCTCACTGCAGGGAGACTTGAAAGCACGGCCCCCGGGGGCCGGGGGAGACCGGCCTCTGCCTGGCGCCTGCTCGGGCTTCGTACGGTCTCGTGTACTGACGTTTCACGGGAGAGCGGAGGACTGAGACGTTTCCTCAAAGCCGCATAATTGAACCCAAGACCGAGCCCAAAGTGCCCCTCTGTGGTCATATCAGCACCGGCCGACACGCAGCCCCTCGGCTCGCCTCCCAGGCCCCCTGTGGCCCCGGCGTCGTCACCCCCGTCTCTCGGGGGCACAGAGAAGTTGACAACCCGCCCGTGTTCCCAGCACGCAGGCTCCGTGGCCAGGTCCGGAGGTCTGCCCCACGCCTTCGTCCGGCTGCGTGTCTCCCCTTCCACCCTCTGGTGTTTCGGAGGCAGCCTGCCTTCCTTGCCGAGGACTCGTGTCCACGAGGAGAGCTGACACGGTGCGTGGAGAACATACAATGATCTTCTATACTCTACATCACCGTGTTCTTCACCAAAGGACGTCCTGCACGGCGTCAGTGTCGTCTGCGCCTCCCAGGACCCAGCCCACTTGTGCACCTGCGGCGGCCAGGCCTGGTCGTGGTCCCGCCGCTCCCCAGTGGCCTGCGGCGCTGAGCCCGTTGTTCCCCAGTAGGTCCCAGGGCACCCGTCCAGGGGTCTCTGGTGGGTTGGCTGCCCTCTTGTTGTCGATGGGGGTCAGCGGGACAAGACGGGACCCCCGAGTCCCCACAAGCCCCTTGCAAGGACGTGTCTCTGACCGCGGGACAAGACGGGACCCCCGAGGCCCCACGAGTCCCTCACAAGGATGTGTCTCTGACCGCAGCCACACGAGCGCAGAAGTTCCTAAAAGAGCAGTGCGGACCAGCAGGTGGTCTTCGTGCGGAGTCTTTTAGTCTCTAACGTAAAGAAATCGAGATGCGGGGCACCTGGGGGGCTCAGTTGGTTGGCGGCTGTCTTCGGCTCGGGTCATGATCCCAGCATCCTGGGATCGAGTCCCACATCGGGCTCCCGGCTTCACGGGGAATCTGCTTCTCCCTCTGACCTTCTCCCTTCTCATGCTCTCTCTCAAATAAGTAAATAAAATCTTTAAAAAAAAGAAATAGAGATGCCATGCGTTTTCTAAAAAGTCGATTTCTGATCCAACAATTCCCTTTTCAATACTTTATTACTCTTTAAAATTGCTTTAAACGTCCTCAAGAAAAATTACCCCTGCAGTGACAAATGGCTTGCTTGCCTTGGGATCCAATTGTCTTTAGCGTCAACTAATGCAAGAGTTTGGGGTAATATAAGAAAAGTCTGGGAAAGATATGTTTTTCCCTAACCTAATTATTCTTTGCTCTCCCAGACTGCGTTGGTAACTGTCACCTTTATGGGACATCATATCTAACTTTCTCAGCAGCCCCTCATGTGTCTGTGCCCTCCCCCCTTCTGGAGGGGCCGTGTCGCCGGCGCCCTTGCCCGCGGAGAGCGGACGTGAACCCGGGGAGAGCCGGCAGGTAGGACCCACCGGCATAGAAAGCCATCCGACATAAAGAGTGTTTCTCCGGAGGACTTCTTTAGGAAAAGATAAAAGCCACTTCAGAGATAATTTTCACCTTTCTTTAGGTTGATTTAACCCAAATCTGGCTTGTCCTCCCCACGGGCTCTGGGGGCGGACCCTCGCCTCCGCGTGCTCCAGCCCCCACTTCCCTCTCATGAGGCCTCGCCGGCCTCTCCCCTCCCCATTGCAGCTTTTCATTCATTATGTTCCTCCCTAAAAAGGGGACATGAAGAAAGGAATTTATTTTTCCCCAGACAGGCGGTGAGAAAGAACTCGTGAGATCAAAGCATCTAATTGATGCCTTTCAACCCTTCATCTGTCTTTTTGGCCCATTTAAATATTTTAGCAAATAAATGTCATGTCAATAAAGCTACCTGGTCCAAGGATGCTTGTAATTATTTGTAGAAAGTAATTAGATGATCTCGATATTCTCTGTGATACGCCCCGCAGAGCACACGCCGGCGTGCGCACGCACACGTGGAAGAAACGCCCTGGGTTGTCCCGTCTTGGGAAGGCGAGGAAGGTGGGCGGTGGCTCTGAGCCGGCCGGTCTGGAGGAGGTGACAGCCGGCAGCGGGCTCCGTCACCCGGTGCCCTCTTCGCCCGCATCCCCGTCAAGGACAGCAGAGGGCTCGAGGCGGGAACTCGAGAGGCCGACTCTCATGCTCATTCCCTCCACGACGGGGCCCAGAAATCATCTCCGGTTACGTTCCGTGCCCCCACAACCCGGCTCAGTGTTGGGCACAGTGGAGAGACTCAGACTTTCACGACTTCATCCTTTACTCAAGGGTGGAACTACCTTCCTTTGTTCCGCTCAGCGCTGCCGCGGGTCGTCACCTGGCTCCGTGCCGGGCGGACGGGGAAGGGCTGCGCCTGTCCGGGCCCTTCCTTGCCGTCCAGGGGCGGGCGGTGCCGAGCGGGGGGAGAGAGAGGAATGCACCTGTCGTCCCAGCTCCTTCCAGGCCAGGTTCTCACTGGGCAGCCTGCAAGCTGGTAATGGGCCCCTCTCCTTGCCCCTGGGCCTGGGGACACACACCAGCCCCCCGTGTTTCCTTGTCTTGTTTCCTTTCCTGTAGCTCTATATTCCTGTAACCCACACTGTTGTAAGCTATGCCTTTGATGATCTCCTTTTAATCTCCCCTTTAGATCTTACCAGTCATTTCTTGCTGGGATCCCGACCAATACAATTAAGACTTTCAGCTACTGTTTGCTTTTTTAAGAAGATGCTTATTTTCACTCCTTCGAGGAGACGGATCTAGAGGTCAGCGAGGAAATCATGTTCTCTGCTGGCTGGCCAGGTTTCCCAGGTAGTGCAGCCTGTCCCTTCTGTGTTTGGAACCCAGAACCTCTGCTTTGTGCTGAGCAAGTCTCCACGGGGCCGATGGCCCGGAGGAGAGCACAAGCCTGTGCGTTCGTGCTGCTGGGGACGGTCCTGCACCTGTGGATCGTTCGCACTGTCGCCAACTGGCCCAGCCTGCCTTCCTCTCCGGATTGGGAGCCTCTGGTGGGCAGAGTTGGGTTTGATTCCTTTTGGCTCTCCCAATAGCTACCGGAGAGGCTGCCTTCTGCGCTTGCACTCAGGAAATATTTGTTGAATGCCAACACCAACTTTCACTTCTTGCAGAGCCTCGGCAGGCCCCGCATGGAACATTTAGGTGTTCCCGCAGTCATGCGATTTCCTTGGCGGGACCCGCAGGTTCTAGGGGCCTGGGTGTCGTCTCCATGATTCAGAAAGGACAGTGTCATTTTCTCTGAAACCAGGTCCCAGCACAAACTGCAGTACAGGAAGGTAGCACAGTAAAATACTAGTTACCGCCAGTGAACATTCCACAGAAACTAAACCGTTAACAATAGAAGGTTGTCAGAAATGTGAAGTTCTTCCAAGTGTGTTGTAGTTGTCAAGCCGTATGTTGAGAAAGGAGCGCCGCCGGTCCCGGTCTATTAAAGGGAAGCAACTGTGGAAACGCTCATAAAGCTCTCCCATTGTTTGTGATCATGGGTAGTGCGGTTCATCTTTTCCATTTTAGATACCTCGGATCTATATATGATTATCCCTAAAATAATTCACCGTGTGCAGAATGAAAAAGCCTGGCATTTCGTATCTTGCAATCCCCGTATCTCTAATTTGGGATGGCTGGGTGAACCACTCTGCGGAGATATTTTCGCTTTTAATATCTTTTACGTTGGATGAAATGATGAGCATTTTTGGGTCTCTAGCTCATTAATTAGTGGCACGTCACCCCTAGTGAGAGAAAATAAGGTGTGCCCACATTCCCGTTTAGAAAACACGTGCCAGCATTGTAAGAACTGGGAGTAGAGCCGACAACTGAGAAAAGTGGTGGCAACGGGTAAGGGAGTTGAAGAGCAAAAAGTCACAAGGCGGTGTCATCACCACCATCACTATGATGATCATGAGCACACTATCACTATCGCTATGACGACCACAAGCGTGACCATCGCCATCACCGTCATCGCCATCACCGTCATTGCCACCGTCACCATCATCACCATTGTCACCACCATCACCACCACCATCATCACCACCGTCACCATCATCACTGTCACCACCATCACCACCACCATCATCACCACCGTCACCATCATCACCATTGTCATCACCACCATCACCCTCATCACCACCGTCACCACCGTCACCATCATCACTGTCACCACCACCATCACCACCATCACCACCACCACCATCATCACCACCGTCACCATCATCACCATTGTCACCATCACCACCACCATCATCACCACCGTCACCATCATCACCACCGTCACCATCATCACTGTCACCACCATCACCACCACCATCATCACCACCATCACCCTCATCACCACCGTCACCATCATCACTGTCACCACCATCACCACCATCACCATCATCACCACCGTCACCATCATCACCATTGTCATCACCACCATCACTATGATGATCATGAGCACACCATCACTATCGCTATGACGACCACAAGCGTGACCATCGCCATCACCGTCATCGCCATCACCGTCATTGCCACGGTCACCATCATCACTGTCACCACCATCACCACCACCATCATCACCACCGTCACCATCATCACCATTGTCATCACCACCATCACCCTCATCACCACCGTCACCATCATCACTGTCACCACCATCACCACCACCATCATCACCACCGTCACCATCATCACCATTGTCACCACCGTCACCACCACCATCATCACCGTTATCATCACCACCATCACCATTGTCATCACCACCATCACCCTCAACACCACCGTCACCACCGTCACCATCATCACTGTCACCACCATCACCACCACCATCACCATCACCATCACCACCATCACCATCACCACCACCATCACCATCACCATCACCACCATCACCATCACCACTGTCACCATCACCATCACCATCATGATCAAAGTAATGGAAATAGCATTTGCTGCCTCTATTCTGAGGCAGGCACTGTGTTCAACATGTTTAATGTCATGCATCAGCTTTGCTATAACTTTCGAGGCAGGTAGATTCTTACCCCCAATTTGCAGGTGAGGAATGTGAACTTCAGGGAAGGTTAAATAAATTGGCCAAAGTGATTCAAACCCAGCAGCCTGACTCCAAAGCACGTATCCTTCTCAGGTGAGCTGTACGCACATAGACAGTATGGCGGAGTGCACACATCGGCGTGTCCTGTGCGCAGTGCCGTGTGGGGAGGCAGGCTGGCGGGTATGGACAGCCTCTCTGCTGCCGCAAGTAAGCCACGCCTCAGACACTCACGAGCACCTACTGTTGGTCTTCTCTCTGATAAACGGTCCTCCTTTGGACCATCCCTTTCCCTCCAGCCTCCTTCAGAGGTGTCTGGTCCCCCAGGCCCTTTTCCCACAAAGGGAGTGCCTGGTGGCCTGTACAGGAATGGCCTGCAGGGTCGTCTTTGGTGCCAGATCAAGGAACCTCTGGTGTGGTTGTTGCCCGTATGACCCGTGAGCATTGCATGGACGGCCTCCACTTGCCTGAACTCGGCACAGCCGTGCCCTCTGGTGATCCCGTCCTCCCCCGACACAGGCTTGGTCACCGCCTGACCTGCTTCGCCAGCGGGACAGAGCATCTTGATGCCCACGGATGCATGTCTGCTCTTCCTCTGGACCTCGGTCACTGCCTGGGTAGCTCGCTGGGGCGAGTGGGTCCTCCCGGTGGGGCTGCCGGAGACCAGCCGAGTCCCGGCAGGGATCCCCGGGGCACAGGTGAGACCGGGCGAGACCAGCAGGGCCGCCCAAGGCCACAGACCCTGGGAGCAGGAGCCCGTGGTTTTTGCAGGCTGCTGAGTCTGAGTCAGGCCACAGTGAAAAGGCAGCAGGTACCTGATAAGCCGCGTCTGGAACAGAGCCTTCGACAAAGGACAGGAGGCGCCGCATGCGACGGAATCGTTTGTGGGCCCCGAGCGCACGTGCGGGGGCTCTGCTGGGCTCTGCTCCCCCCGTGTTCCTCCCCGGGGCCGGGCTGCCCTTCCTCACCCCGGGAAAGACCTCCTTCCTCCTTCCTCCTTCCCGTCGTGCTGCCCTTCAACCTGAAGCCAGAGGGTTGTTAAATTTCCCGTAAGCGCATTAACACTGGGTTCAGGGGGACTGTGAAGACGGGGTGGTCGGGGGAGCGGTGCTTGTGGGGGGACAGGCTGCCCCCACTGCCTCTGGGCGGGGGCCTGGGACGGGTGGCCACCTGTGTGCGGCGGGATCCTTACCCTCAAGTCAGATCCAGAAACGCAGGCCAAGGGCCTGGGGGTTTGTTGTCTACACAGCCCTGGAGCCTGGGGCAAGCGACCTGTCCTCCCAGCCACAGACGCCAGACCACCGTCTGTCGCCGTTGCCCGCCCCGCTTCCCCTTCCATTTCCTTCACAGTGCTGGCTGCCAGCTGGGGGACAGCGTCCGTGTCCCTGCTGGCCGTCCGCCTCCAGCCGACCACTGCTGGGTCCCTCCGGCCACCCTGTGCTGGACAGTGCTGGGACCCCAGAAGGCCTCTGGATATCGCATGAGGAGGGCAGACCTCGAGGCACCAGCCCTCCCTCGTATGTAAACAGTGCAAATTGTGAGTCTCATTTTTGAAAATGTTCAAGGCAAGACTCTTGCTCTACAGTTGGTTCATGAGTGATGCTGCGATGAGGTTCCTGCTCTTGGGGCCTCGTCTGGGAACCTGAGGAAAGAAACCGCGCCTGTGGTTCCTGCTCTTTCAACGCAAGAGACAACTTTTATTAGGCTGATTTGTAACCCTTCTCCCTCTGCGTCGCCTTCAGATTTCATGAGTAGAAGAAATGCATTAACTAAATACTAACGCTTGAGAAGAAATGGTTTATTGCTCCCTTTTCCATCAAAG
Source organism: Nasua narica (assembly GCA_028533885.1). NCBI lineage: Eukaryota > Metazoa > Chordata > Mammalia > Carnivora > Procyonidae > Nasua > Nasua narica. The sequence continues at coordinate 1,291,853 of CM052811.1, read as the reverse complement.
ACGTTGCCACGACTAACAAGAGTTCGTGATGGGCAGAGACGACCCGTATCTGGCCCCCACCTGCCGGCCTCCGGTCCGGGGAAGGGCAGCGGTGCCCAAGCCGGGCCTGGCCCCTGTGCCCAGTCCAGGTTAGACCTGCTTCTGCCCACTCTTGACGGCCCGGGGCTGGTAGCACACCCTCCGGCTCCGAAGGAATCGTGCCGTGAGTACAGACGGGGGGATGCCCCTGCTCACCCTGAAAGGCCGCACTTGAGCGCCAGCTACAAAACTGGTGGGATCCGGTGGAAATCGGAGACACGAGGCCCTTTGTAGAGAGTTATTCAGAAGTTGAGCTCATGACAGGAGAGCCTGACCCTGTGACTGCCCCGGTCTCTCCCTGTTTCCCGGCTCCCAGGGGGGCACTCGGCTTCATGCGGGCGTTCTGGGTGACAGCCCAGGGGTGCAGCCTCTAAGATGGGGGTCTCTGCCGGGTGCCAGCGCTCCCTAGTGACCTAGGACACTCCCGGTCCGTTTCCTGAACGTACGACTTATCCTCTTGAGAATCATAGGCACGGTTTGCCATGTGTGTCGATACTGGAATTAGGGATTTTGTCACAAATACATTTCTATTTACATAAACACCAGTGCCCTCTGCGTGTGGAGTGTCCCCTCTCCCTCCCCAGGGCTTGCGTGCCCAGCGTTAGTGGCTGCGGGGAGGCTCCATCAGACCCCAATCCTACACAAATGGTACAAAGGCAAAGTCGCAAGTATGAGAACCTTGTGAAAGGTACCGGTTATAGGAACGTGGAGAAGAATGTCCGCGCACTTGGCTGGGGACAGAGAGGACGACACGGGGAAGTGCCCGGAATCGGTCTGGCAAAGCTTCTCGGGATCTGCCTCCCTTGCCCTCTCCAAGATGGCTCTTCCGTCTCCAGTCTTGGTTGTGAGTTCCTAGCACACAAGACTGTCGACTTCGGGACCCCTTACACTGGTGACAGAGGAAAAGGCAGACTAATTCTCGCCCAAGTGACCATCGTGTGGATCCCTCGAGTTTCACTTGAAAAACAGGGGCTATTCTGAAACCCTCCTGGGAAACCCCACCTGCGGGTGTCCTCACTGTTTTACTTCGCAGAAAGCGTCACCCTGTTGATATTTGCGATGTATTGAAGGATGTCGTCGGCACGCGCTGCTAATTTCCAGGTGCCCGCCTCTGGGAAGACAGAGTCTTTCTGATAATCTCGGGTGTGGTCTATTGGCACCACGGAGCCCCTGAACTTGTAGGAACGCCATGCCAGTTGGCATCCCCCCATCTCACAGAGTGTCAGGAAACCCAGGCTGTCTGAGGGGGGCAGGCACGGGCACACCCGACTCTGTCCTTGCACCCCGCCCCCCTCCTTCCTCCCCTGCGCCCCCTCCAGGCTCTGCTCACCTCTGCCCGGCTTCCTTCTTAATCGGGACCTGCCACGTGGTGGCCAGACCGCCGCGGGCTCGCGAACATCACCGGGGAAGGGAGGCAACTTTCAGTCAAGTTCTGGCCACCGTCCGAGAGAGTCTCTGTGAGGGAGGAGACCCTGACCCTTGGGTCGCGTGTGGCCCGGGGACGGTGGGGGTGGGACGCTTGAACAAAATGAATGGGGCAGGAGCATTCTAGACCAGCAGAGGGGGCATTCCCCAAAGGAAAGGATCCGGGCAGACAACCACACCCCTTATTTCAGAGGGGTCGTTGGGGACACGAGTTCGACACTTGTGCAGGGTTTTTGGCAGATTCCTTTGAGCGGTGACACATGGCTTGAGGGGCCCAACTGTGCCTTGTGAAGAAAGTCAGCTTCTAGTCTGAGATGAGAGTCAGGAGCCGGACACTCAAGTGATGGAGCCCCCTCGGGGACCCCGGAGAGTGCTCGCGGGAAGGCCATGGGGGGCCGGCCTCCCTGGCAGGCCAGCCAGAAGCTCGCAGGCCACTGGGAGACCTTTGGAAGAGACCGAATCTGGACCACTGCCTGGGAAGCTTCCTGAGGGGATGAGGGCGTTCGCGCGGGTGGGGGGGTGTGGGGGGGCAGAGGGGAGGGGGCCGTGCCTGGGGTTGGGGGGGCGAGAGCGGGGCAGAGGGGAGGGGGCCGTGCCTGGGGTTGGGGGGGCGGGCGTGGGGGCAGAGGGGAGGGGGCGTGCCTGGGGCGGGGGGGGCGGGCACGGGGGCAGAGGGGAGGGGGGCGGCGGGGGCAGAGGTCCTGGGCGCACTGGGCGTCGGACAGCCGGGCTTCTCGGTGCCCTCCTGACGCAGCTGCGTGCCCAGGGCAAGTTCACAAGCCCGTCTGCGCCTCCAAAATAAGGCACTGTACCAGATCCTTCTCCCGGGAAACTGTGTTTTCGTGACCTGAGCCCCGTCTAGGAGCTGGGGTCCACCCGCCTAGCATCTAGTTATGTGAGCTCCTGGCGTGCTTCGAGGGAAAATTCAAGATGCTGTCGGCAGCTGGGGGACAGACAGCTTCTGAAACGTGAAGTTCTCTGAGTAAAACATGCCGGTGACCCACACGGTCAGCTCTCCTCCTCAGACAGTTTGTGAAACGAAAGGTGGGCAAACTCTCGTCGCACTCCTGAGCCGAGGGACCCCAGCCAGTGGGGACAGGGCTCTCCTGACACAGCTGTGTGGCCTCTGCGGCCGCCTTCCCAGAGCTGTGTGGCCCCGCCTGCGGCCAGGACTCGGTTTCCCCCTGTGCACACTGAGGGGGGCCAGCGGCGTGGTCTTGCAGATGCTTTCCAACCCGCCGCCATGCCCGTCGACTTGCTTCGTCCAGGAGACGCAAAGGCGGACGTGATCCGGTCTTCATCACGGGACTGGTGACCCTCCTTCCTTACCCTCCAGGAAGTGCAGAGGGCACCTGTGTTATGGAAATACACTGGTACTTAAGTTTAGGTGGAAAAAGTGGGTAATGAGTTGCATGGATACCATGAGGCCGTCTCTGTGGAAATACGCCCACTTGAATATTTGCAGGGGAGTTTCCTGGGCAGTGAGATCTGGGGTTGCTTACTTTACTTTTGTGTTGTTGGTCTGTGCTTTCCGCTTTTTCCTTAATGATAAGGCCTTATACGGAGCGTTACATTTCACTTTGTTCATTTTGCAACTTTCATGTCTGGGAGTTTTGCGGGCATAATGAGGAGTCCTAATGCCCCACTAGGAATCAGTACTGAAGGACCAGTTCCTGGTCCCAAAGACTGATTTTCATTTCCTTGGAAGATAAAATTCCTTCCAGCACCTTCCTGAGTGGAAGCCGCCTCCCTGGCTGACCTCTGCCGGCCTCCTCCCTCCCTGCTGTGCCCCAGGGCCCCCGGGGTTGCCCTGACCCTCTGCACCTGCAGAGCACTGCCCCCCTCCTCGCACCCCGGCACTCCCCCCACCCCCCCTCCTCGCACAGCCCGCGCCTCCTTCCAAGCCTCCCCGACAGAGGCCACCTCTTTTCTAAATTCTGACCAAAGCAATGAAATAAAAGGCAGCAGACGAGCTACTGCGTGGCACATTCCATCAAACATTCTATTTGATATAAAAGCACTCTTGCTTTGATACTCCCCTCCAGGCTGCCCTATGAAGGATGTGAAGTCGGGGACCCCTCCTCGGCTGTCTGCATCCCCCAGCTCCGGCCAAGGCCCGCGCACAGTAGATGCTCAGTAAATGTGAGTGGCACCTGCTTTGAAATATGGTCGGAGCATCCCTGCACGTAGTCATTTTTGGTAGTGTGTTGCCGACTTTTTAAACTTCATGTTATGAAAAATTTCAAATATACTCAGAAGAAGAGAGAGCAGCCCAATAACCGACCCCGTATCTGTCCCCTCCGTCACCTGCCTCCCATCAGTACTGAGCTTTCGTCAGCCTTATGCTATCTACCTGTCAGGGTTTTTTCTTGCAAGACTGTTTCTGTGCCAATCCCGGATAGACCACTTCACCTGTAAACGCTTCAGTCTGTATCTTTAAGTGATAAAGCGTTTTTCCAACACAACTCTGTGACAGCTCGTACCCTGGTTGTCCCTGGGAACTGCTTATGGGGACACGTAAGGCTGAAGAAGAGGCAGGCAGGCAGGGACAGGCCCCCGCAGGGCTGAGAGCCAGGTCAGCTGCTGGGTCCCGCGACCCCGCTCCATTGCCGGCTCAGCCGGTGACTTTGGCTCTGTGGGAAGCCGGGCCTCGGTTACCTGGTTTTTGTGTGAGAGGCCTGGTGCGCTGGCCTGAGGCCGAGGAAGGAGGTGCTATTTGTATGACTTCGGGAGGCTAGCTCAGTGTTCGCGGCAGTCGGAGGGTCTCCCCCAGGGGCGGCCAGCGAGGGGGGTCCCCACGGAAGCGGGACTCGGGGCTGGGGCCGCGTCCTGAGCTGCCTGGTGCCTCGTTAGAATGGGAGGCTGGGCCGTCCCGCGGCGCTGGGGGCCCCCGAGGAGAAGGCGCCGCAGCCCTGTTTCCTGATCTATTCCTGGATCCGCAGCCTTGACTGAAGCATCGCTATGGCAACGGGAGAAAGGAAACCATCGGGTTCAGGAATGAAATGTGCAAGGCACACCTAAACAGAGCGATAAGGGACATCTTTAGTTTCCCACATTATGGAGCGTCTATTGTTTAAGGGATAGGGATGCAATCTCCCCCCCGCCCCGAGAGTGCTGTTGGCCTAGAAGGAGACGAAAGCGAGCCCCAGAGGCGTGATCAGAAGCCGGGGCAAGAAGGAACGCACAAGGGCCGCCGGGCATCTCCGAGCCGCAGAGCCTGTCTGGGGCTTCCTGGGGGCCGGTTCCGAGGCGCACTGCCCCAAGGGCGCACGTGGTCCCGGCCCTGCTGGCCCCCGGGTCTGGGCACCGGGCACCGTGCTTGTGCCGGACGCGCAGGCGCCGTCGGAGGGGCGGCGGGCGCTGCCCGGTGAGCGCACCAGCTCGCCGCCCCCGCAGCCTGACCCTGACCTCCGCGCACCTGTCCGGATGCGGTGCTGTGGGGGCGGGGCCTGCCGGGGGCGGGGGACACGCCGCACACCCCGCGCACCGGGGGAGACCGTGGGCCTGGCCTGTGCTGGGACCTGGCGGGGCGTGGGGGCGGGCGGACGGGCACACAGCGCGTGCAGGTGTGCGCGGCGTGCGGGGCGTGGGCGCTCCCCGCGTGCCAGCGTGCCAGCGGTCGTGGTGGCCGGGACGGTGGGCTCACCTGTGCCACGCCCTGAGCGGGCAGCCTTCCGGTCTCACCACCACAGCACCCTTGGGGGGGTGGACCCCACCCTGGGGACACGGCCTCCCAGCCGCAGCCTTCGGAGGGGGCTTGCTGTGCCTCCGCACACACACCTCACGCATGCACACACGTGCACAACCCCCACGCACATGCACACACACACACAAACACACCCACACGCATACACCCACCCATGCACGGTGCACACACGCAGGCACACACATGCGCACACGTGTGCACACCCCACGCACACACGCACACACGTGTACACACCCACCCACACATGGGTGCCCATACTCTCATACATGTGTACACACGCACACACTTCACACATGCATGCATGTGCACACACACACCACAGACATACTCAGAACACACACATCACACACAGACATATCACACTGCACACACACACACACACACACAGACTATAACAAACACACGTGCTCATATTCAGTTCACATACTCAGTCATTCGGAAGTCTGTATTGAACACCGGTGATGCGATACGGCCCTAAGCGCTGAGGACACGTCTGTGGAAAGGTCCCCGAACACCCTTGCCCTGTGGAACCTACATTCTGCTCTACAGGACCTGGTCTCCTCATCCTGCTCGGCAAATCTAGCTTTGCAGAGATTCCTAGTTTTCCGGGAAGACCCGGGCGTTTGCACCCGACCTGGTGCCAGGCAGCGCCTGGCGCTGAGATCTTTCCCAGAGCTTCTGAGGCGGCGTGGACGAGGCGCCTGCGGGCTGCCTGTGTCGTGTCCTCCCTGCTGACTCCGCGGCCTGCCAGCTCTGCGGACAGGGGCTGGCATCCAGGGGGCTTCGCAGATGGTATCCGAGGTCTTCCCCCTCCCGGGGCGTATCCCTGACCCCCCTGGCACACATGCACTGCCAGGCCTCTGGGAAGCTTAGATGAGAACCGCCCCCAAGGTGGCGGTGCTGCTGAGCAGGCGACGGGAGCCAAGCTAACTCCCAGTCCAGTCTCTGTTGTGAGTGGGGGCCGAGCACCACGACCAGGGCAATGGGCGGAGGCCCCCTGCCCCCCTCCAGAGCCATCGGACCCCACGGCTGGCTTCCATCAACCTGATGCACCCCTCGCCAGTGCACACGACCTCCCTCCAAGGTTGGAGGGGAGAGAAGGGCAATGCTGCTGGCCAGGCTCCATTGAGCACCTACCGGCCTCCCTCGTGGCTGCCCATGGCGTGGCTCTAACCTCAGGGACGGCCCTGACCCCGAGCATCTTTTCATGTGCTCACGGGCTGTTCGCGTCTCTTGTTTGGAAATGTTTATTCAAAACCTTTGCCTGTCTCTTTATTTGGGTTATTTATGTTTTGTTGTTGAATTGTGGACACTCTTTACATAATCAGGGAACTAGAGCCTTTTTGGACATGTGATTCACAAACACCTCCATTCTCTCAAGTATTTCGAAGCACATAAGTTTTTAATTTTGATCGAGTCTAATTTCTCTCTTTTCCCTTTTGCTGCTTATGCTTTTGGTGTCCCGGCCAAAGACTGTCATCAAATTCAGGGTCACGGGAATTTACCCCTGTGCTGTCTTGTAAAAATTTTATAGTTCTGGTGCTTAGGTTCTATTCTTAGCATTATACCCAATAATTTAACATGGCTCTTCGCATGGAGGTGGGGGACCACTGTCCTTACCCTCTCCGTGCTGCTATGTTGGCCTCCGCACAGTTTGAATAGAGCGGAGCTCGGGAAGGCAGACGTGACGGAGGCTCTCGGGGACACCTTTATGACACGGTGGCCTCCCAGTTCCCGAGGTGCACAGCGTCTGTGTTCATCTCACAAGGCCCTGCCTTCGGGGTCACGGACCACATTCCTGACTCAGGGGCTGCTGCTTCGGTCTGGGTCCTGGCGGGCTGCGCACCCGGGTCCCGTGGCTGCGCCCTCCCTGCTTCTGGACTCCACTCCGTTCCCTCCTTGTCTGCTCACCTTTCCTGCGAGGTGAAGGTTCTTCTGCCCGTGGTTTTCAGAGAAGCCCATCTCCTGGCCACACGGGGCCCCAGAGCCCCTCCCTGATTAGCGCTTGACGAGCCTGCCCCCGGCAGAGCTGACCTGAGAACGGGGACGGCCTCTTCTCCCAGACCTCGTGTCCCCTCCCCTCTCCAGGCCCTTCCCAGGCAGAGCTGCCCTCTCTCTCAGTCTGTCTGTGTGTCTCTCGCTGTCTCTGTCCCTCTGTCTGGGTCTCTCTCCCCACCCTCCCCGGGTCTGTCTCTCCCTCCCTCTCCCCTCTAACCCTCCCAGCCCCGTCTCTGTGCTCCTGTCCCCGCTGCGACGCCCGGCTGCCCTGAGCGCCGGTGTGTTTCTGGACCGTGAGCTCCTTGCGGTCAGGGACGGGGTCCCGCACCATCAGAGCTGGTGAGGGCCAGGCACGCCCTCGGTGCTCGGTGAACGTTGGGTGGTGAATCGAGGGGCCGCAGCGGAGCCTTGGGAGCGTACTTGTGTTTTCGTTCTACACCGAGAAGACCTGGGAGGCAGGGCGGGTGTGGTGGGGCCCTGTGGGGCGACTGGACCCCGCCCGTTCCTGTTTCCCGAGGGCAGCACTGTGAGGGGGGCTGGCAGGTGAGGTTTCTGGAAGCATCAGCAGACTCACTTGTCCTGCAGCTTCTCCCTGGCTGTCTGCCCCGGCCGAGGCCCGGGGGCTGAGGAGTCGGCGTGGGTGGAGAGCCCCTGTGTCGATCCTGATGGGGCCGCTGTCTGGGGCCTCTCTCAGATTCGCCGCACGTGAGGGCCGCCGTGGCCGTTTCTCAGGGTGCGCCCCAAGGGGTGGAGCTGGGGCCTGGGGGGGACCGTTCACACAGACCACCCTCCAGGGGAAGGGGCCCTGCCTTGCCTCCTGCTCTGCTGGGTTCTCTCTGCGGGACTGTGCTGGCAGTGAGGGGGCCACAGAGGGTCGGCCACGGAGCACGGGGGTCCACGCCAGTGACTCTGCTCACTCCCAGGGGATTCAGGAAGGTCTGTTGGACCAGCCAATTTTCTGGGATTTTTAGTTAAGGAACGGAAACCCAAGAAGTCCAAATGAGGGCCGAAGTGTGACCCTCGCAGGACCGGGTCCAGATGGGGTCGAGCGGGCAGCGCTCAGCAGCAGTCTCTGTCCTCCCGTGAGGCCTTGGTGTCCTTCAGGAGAGCGTCGCCGACTTCCCGCTGCGGATGGATGTGTGCGCTGTGGGATAACCCATAGAAAGAAGAGCAGACACGAGAGTCCAGGACTTTACCCCAGGTGAAACGTGCTGGTGAGTCCACGCGTGGGCTGTCTCCCTGGAAGCCGGCTCTGAACCACCCGCCGGCGCGGTGCCTGGTCCGGGCGCCTCCCTGCCCCCAGCAGCGCCCACCGTCCAGGCTGCCCTCCGGTGTGTGTGCTGAGAAGGGATGGGAAGGCTTCCACCACCAGAGGGCCGGTAGGTGGTCTGCAGGCGCTGCTTGCACACGAAGAGCAGACTGCCGTTTCGCACTCCCCGATCGGATGCTCGAATGTATGAGACCTGGACCCCACCCGGGGCTCAGCTCCTGGACATCCGGCTTAGGGAAGATGTTTTGCATCTGATGCCAAAAACAAAGGCAACCAAAGCAAAAATAAACAAGTGGGACCACGTCAAACTAAAAAGCTTGCACTCGGCAAAGGGAACTGCAGTTGAAGGCAGCCTACAGGATGGGAGAAAATATTTGCAACCGTCTACCTGGTCAGAGTTTAATACCCAAAACACAGAAGAACCCATCCGACTCTATAGTATAAAGAACAAAACCCAACCAACCAACAGAAACAAATTCAAGAATGAGCATAGGACCCGAACAGGCTTTGTGCAGAGAAGGCACATAGGCACACTCGAGACAGCACACTCAAGAAGTCGCTCAGCTTCGCTGGTCGACGAGGAAAAACAAGTCAGAACCAAGATGACACACCACCTGACCCGGGTCGGGATGGCTGTATCGCGACGACGAGAGCTAACGGGCCGGCGAGGGTGCTGGTGGGAGGACAGGGCTGCCGGTGTCATCTGGTAATCCCCCTTGTGGGTATTTAGCCAGAGGAAAGGAAACTGTTATCTCCAGGAGGTCTTCTGCTGCTCAGCCTTAAAAAAGAAGGAATTCCTGGGGCGCCTGGGTGGCTCAGTCGGTTAAGCATCAGACTCTTGATTTCAGCTCAGATCATGACCCCAGGGTCCTGCGATTGAATCCCGTGTGGGACTCAGTGCTCAACGTGCTCAGCGGGGATTCTGTCTCTCCCCCGATCTCTCACGCTCTCTCAGATAAACAAATCTTAACAAAAGAAAGGCTTTCTTGTCACTTGCTGCAACACGGTTGAAACGGGAGGGCATTTTTTTAAAAAAGATTTGTTTATTTATTTGAGAGACAGTGCGCTCAAGCAGAAGGGAGGAACAGAGGGAGAGGGAGCAGACTCCCCGCTGAGCAGGGAGCCCAACGCGGGACCCAAACCCAGGACCCTGGGATCATGACCTGAGCAGACGCTTCATAGACTGAGCCCCCCAGGCACCCCTCTAGGTTGTTAGTGACCAAAGAGCCAGGCCTTTAAGCTGCATAAGAGACACCTTCTCACATCCTGCCTGCAAGGCTTTTCTTTGCCGGGTTGATGCAGGGACAGGATGCAGGGGTACCGGGGCACGGGGGTCGGGGGCGCAGGGGACGGGGGGCACGGGGGACGGGAGCGAGGGGTCTGGGGCGAGGGGACAGGAGTGCAGAGTGGATGGAGGAGACTCAGGCAGCACAGGAACCTTTGTGTTTTCCGCTGGTGCCCGTTGATGTGCCCCGAACAGTTACCCTCACAGGGGCTCCAGCTCCCCAACCTTCTCTGCCGGGCGGGAGCGGGAAGCGCGGAGGCCCGAGGGTCCCGGCCTGTCCCGATCCTGAGCTGACTTCTCCTCTGGCCCAGAGCACGGACTGTCACGTCCTCAGGCCGATGGGGACAGCGGTCGTCCGGGGCGGTTCCGGGGGCCTCATCTTCCCGTGGAGACCAGCCTGAGGAAAGGCTGGGGGGGCGCCCGGCCGGCTCAGTCAGGGGAGCGTGCGGGTCCTGCTCCCAGGGTTGTGAGTTCGCATCCCACGTTGGGGTGTAGAGATGACTTAAGAGATAATTAAATAAAATCCCCTAAAACACGTTAAAAAGGTTGGATTTAGGGAGGGTTTGGTGCGGAGGCCCCAGTGACGCACGAGCCACAGCCACATTGGGCCTATCTTTGTTCTGACCACTGGGGGTCTCAGACTCCAAATTCTTAAAAAATGCATGGTGAAGTAAGAATAAAGCTAATTCCTTAGATTAAAAAAAATCCTCACATTGTTATGACTTAAGGAATATAATCTCCTCTTTCACAAATCTCTCTTAGTCGAATAAAGCCCTGCCCCTTCTCTGTAGAGCCCGTGTTCTTTGTTCACAGCTCAGAGACGCTGAGCGGCTCTGGGCGACGCGGCTGGCGGCAGCCGGACGTCACCCGGGCTCATCCGCTCCCGCGACAATGAGAGCGCGGCGGCCACTCAGGAAAATCCCGCAGGAGGACGCAGGGCATTAAAACAAGTCCCAGGTAGGAACATGGGGGATTACCAGCGTGCTTCAGATTCCGGTTCATTTTCAGAACGGGCTTCATTTTCCTTGGATTCTACAGGGTTTTGGCCTCTGCCATGAGGAATAAGCTCTTGTCCCGATAACTTAGGGTTGGCCCTTTGTCGTACTTGGCGTTGGGGAAGAATAAACGGTCTGAGAAGGTGCTGGAGTGACCTTGGGCTTCGGGGTTGTCGAGGGGCATCCGTGCCGCTCTTCTGAATGTCAGCCTTTCTTGTCTGGGCTTGTCTTCCTCCCGGCTGCATGGGGTCACGGGGGAGGGCATGCCACGGGGTCATGGGGGGGCACTCCCCAGGGTCATGGGGTGGGGGGAGGGCACATCATGGGGTCACGGGGGGAGGGCATGTGTGGGATCCTGGGGGGCACTCCCCAGGGTCATGGGGTGGGGGGAGGGCACACCATGGGGTCACGGGGGGGGAGGGCACGCCGTGGGGTCACGGGGGGGAGGGCACACCGTGGGGTCACGGTGGGGGAGGGCACGCGTGAGGTCATGGGGGAGGGCACGCGTGAGGTCATGGGGGAGGCACGCTGCAGGGTCACGGGGGGGAGGGCACACCGTGGAGACGGAAACCGAGGTTGACATCAGGTTTCTGCCACAGGCTGACCTCTGCGGTGCCTCCGTTTCCCTCTCCACACGACACGGCTCATTGGGCCCTCGTGTGGGCTGACGGGGTCGTTGAGCCTGTCCTCGAGCGGGGCTGTGGGTGGCTCCCCACCTCCCTCGGCCTCACACCTCGGGGCAGGACTGGTGGGGCCCGCGGCCTGGGCAGGACGGGGGCCGGGGGCCGCCTGCTCCTGGACCGCTCGCCGGACACCTCAGCAGCAGTCTCTCTGGCGGGCCGCCCCCGGGGCCTGTCGCCACCTCCCACCCTGTGCACTTTGTTCTGCACGCAACGGCCAGCCCGGCCAGGTCACCCTCACTGGACTCGCGGCCCCCAGGGTCTCAGCGCCTCCTGACCTGACCTCCCATTCCCCTGCCAACGACAGGCCGAGAGGAGGGTTCCTCTCCTGGCAGGAGTGCCCGGGCTGATCTCCCGAGGGTGAAGGCGCTGCCGTGGGGGTGGAGGAGGAATCCACGGGGCTCAGGGTGCCGCCCGGCCTTCCAGCGGCCAGGGTAGAGGCGAGTCCGCGGCTGCGTTAGGGGCCCTGAGGAGCCAAGGGCTCCCACCGCTTGGAGCCCCAGCCGCAGAGACCGGGGATGCCACGTATGTTCCCGGCTGCGGCTGGAGGGGGCGGCGCTCGGCCAGCAGGCGGGGCGGGGAGGCTCGAAGCTGCAACACAGCAGGAAGGGACACTGCATTCTCTGCCCCGTCTGCGGGTGTGGACGGCGCAGCCGTGGGGTCCTGGCTGGGGTGTGCGGAAGACCCGACAGAGACGGTGCCTCCGGAGGGCACCCCTGACAGCGTCGCCCTTTATTGATCGGTCCTCTGGACGCTTCTTGTAAGAGGAGCCTTGGAGGAAAGGCCCCTGGAAAGTCCATTCAGGACCCTTGTCTGCTTCGGCCCGTCTCCGCCGCGCGTGAGAGAGCGGCAGCCCACGCTCCCGCCGGCTCTTTTCTCAGCCTTCAACTTGCACCTCTGCGTGCCCCTCTCACTTGTGTGTGTTCTCAGCTCCTGCTAGCCGTCCCTTACGTGGGGCCGTGTGGGGGAACTGTGGGGCCTTAGAGCGAGGCTCTGGTTGGGGCGGCCTGGGGGCGCGCCCGCCCTCCTCCTGGGGAAGCCTGTCCCTGTGGACTCCTGAGTCCGAGCTCAGTCTCCCGCCCTGCCCCTCTTGGCCGCTGCCCTCCTTGGGGGGTACTGTTTGCTCCCAGGGCTCCGGATCCAGCCAGATGGTCCCCCGGTGTCTCTCCTGCCCTGACCCTCCCCCGAGCGGCCTGCTCCGAGGGCCCCCCACCCAGCGTCCAGAACAAGTGCATCTGAGAACCCCACTCGAGTTCTCCTCTGCGGCCTGCCAGGTCCTGGCTGGCGGCACCCCCGCCCACCGCATCACCGCTCAGAGACATGAGAATCCTCCGGTTTTCCCCCTTTCCTCTCGGCTCCGCTCGGTCTCTCTCGGTCCTGCTGGCCCGACCCGACCAGCCGTCGGCGCAGCGAACTCCCCTCGCTGTCGACCGCCATTCGCGGGAGCGCTAGGCCCCTGACGGTCCCTGATGCCTCTCCCTCTGAGCTTGCAGCCCAGGCTTCATGCGGGAACACAAGTATCTCTTTAAAATGTAAATCACTTCCCATCACTTCCCCTCTTAATAGTCTTTTCTCACACTTGGAACAAAATCCAAAATCCTTTCCCCCGATCTGGAAGGCCTCACATGGCCGGGTGTGGGATTTTCCTTAAAGTTCACTGGACGACCAGAGCGAATCCTTTGTCCACTGAAAACTCCCACTGTCCTTGTTATTATTAGATGGCTACAGCTCCGATGTCAGCTGCTATATTAAGAGGACAAATCCCATATTTATTTTAATCAATAAATTACGCTACCGGTATGGCCCCACATATTTAAGGATTCTAACGGGTCTTCTCGAAATATCATTAAAGACAGTACGCCCTTGACTTCTGTCTCAGGAACGTGGACGTGTGGGAAGTTCCCTGCACTGCGGCGAAAAGGCAGCCTTGGTGGTCCGGGTGTGACGGCGTGAACGGGCGAGACGTCGCCGTCAGCCTGTGCGCCCGTCCTCCCTGAGCGGTCACCCCACGGGCCTCTTCCTTCCTGCGAAGTCCTTTGCTTTTCATGTAAGTTTTAGAACAATCTTGTCTACGTGTACGAGCGTTTTGGTGGGCGTTGCATTAATCCCTATGTTGGCCTGGGGGCAGCCGGCGTCTTTGCTGTGTCGAGCCTGGCAATCTGCAGTCGTGGCGCGTCTCCCCGTTACGTTTATCGTCTTTAATCGCTTTCTTCAGCATTCCGTGGTTGTCCTGTACAGGTTTTGTTAGACCTACACCTAAATATTTCACCTTGAAAGTAATTGTACATACTCCGTGTTTTACTCCCAGTGTCTGTAGATTGCTGTGTGTAGGAATACAGTGGGTCGGGGTGCCTGGGGGGCTCCGTTGGTTGAGGAACTGCCTTCGGCTCAGGTCATGATCCTGGAGTTCCGGGATCGAGTCCCACATCGGGCTCCCGGCTCCACGGGGAGTCTGCTTCTTCCTCTGACCTTCTCTCCTCTCATGCTCTCTCTCACTTTCTCTGTCTCTCTAATAAGTAAATAAAATCTAAAAGAAAGAAAGAAAGAAAGAAAGAAAGAAAGAAAGAAAGAAAGAAAGAAAGAAAGAAAGAAATACAGTGGGTCTCTGTTCATTGATCCTGCCTCTGGGAACTTCCCCAATTCACTTTTTAGTTCTAGAGCTTTAGTAGATTTCTTGGGACTCTGTGCACAGACGATCATGCCATCCACAAGTAGAAACCACTTTATTCTTTCCTTTCTGGTCTGTATGCTTTCATTCCCTTTTCTGGCCTCCTTGCATTGGCCTGATTTCCCAGCACTGTTTCGGGTAAGAGTAATGAGAACAGACATCCTTACCTTATTCCCAAAGTTTTAAGTGAGGCGTTCAGCCCTTTGTCAATGAGTACGAAGTTAGCTTCGGCTGTTGGTAGATGTTCATAACTAAGTTGAGGAAGTTCCCCTCTAGTCTTACTTTTCTGAGAGTTTCTATCATGAATGGGTGTGATTTTTTTCAAATGCTTTTTGTACGTTGATAGATATGACCATGTGATTTTTATTCTTTAGCGTGAGAATATGGTGGATTACCTTGTTTTTTTGGTTTGTTTTCTTTTGTTGGTATTTTTTTTAACTGACCGGCTTTTCACATCTTTCTTATTCGGTTTTGAGTTTTGGATTTTGAATTCACTCTTGTTTTTGGTGCACAGGTATTCTTGTTTTTTATTAAAAAAATTTAAAAAGAATTTTACAATTTATTTTGGGGGGAGGAGAAGCAGATGGAGGACAGGCAGGCTCTGCACTGAGTGTGTGGAGCCCGATGTGGGCCCAGCCTCGTGACCCCAAGCCCATGACCGGAGCCGAAATCAAGAGTCAGACACTCAACCGACCGAGCCACTCTGGTGCTCCTCTTACTAAGTTTTAAAACTCATTTCCAGGATAGTTAGCAGACAGTGTTGTATTAGTTTTAGGTGATTCGGTAATCCCAGACATTACTCAGTATACTTAATACTTAATCCCCATCACGTCTCTCACCCTTCCCCCCACCCACCCCTCCTTGGGTACTTGCCCGAAGACGTGAACAGACATTTCTTCAATGAAGACATACGGATGGCCAATGCTGATTGGCTTTTGAATATTGAAGCAGCTTTGCATTCTGGAAATAGATTGTCACTTGTCATGGTGTATAATAATTTTCCTGTTGTACTGAACTCTGTCCCTTTGCTGAGGCTTTCTGGTTTTCTTTTCATTTCTAGTGTATCTTTACTCCCGGGTACACTTTCATCATGGCTGTTTTAAAATCCTCATTGGATAATTCTAATATATTAGTGATATTGGTTTGGGTGTCGACTCATTGTCATGTCATGTCATGTCATGTCGTTGACTCAGTCATTCTGAGAGATTCCTGGTGTTCCGTATGATGGGAAGCCGGACGGCTAGGGCATTGCATTCTGGAGCTGCATCTTGTTCAAGTCTGTTTCTGCATGCTCTGCAGGGAGAGGGAAGTGCTGCCTCATTACTGCCAAGTGGGGGGAGTGCAGGTTGTTCACTTGGCCTCCACTGACACCATGATTGGGCGACGGTGAATGTCCTTACAGGGGCGACCACAGCAACCATAGGGTAGCTTTTGTCCTGTTCTGCCTGTTTCCGTCCCAGGACCCATAGCATCTTTGCAAAGAGCTTTGGGACGCCTGGGGGACCCTGCCATACCACCTGGTGGGCATGGCCCTGGTGAAGTCAGCCCGTGAGCCACTGTCCTGGGTCTGTGCCCCGTGGAGAGCATGGGCTCTGGTAGTCAAGCGCTTGGGTTCCAAGCCCAGCTCTGCAGTTCTTGGCAGTGGGACCTTGAGTCCATTGCGAAACCTCAACACTTCAGGTCCTTGTTCCGTACGGTGGGGATGATAATAAGCTTGTAGGGGTTTCACGAGCCAATAATAACATGTCAACTGCTTAGAAGAGCACCCGGCGCATAGAATGTGGTACAGGAGTGCTCGTGGCTACTGTTGCCATCAATGCCACCTGGTTAGGTGACCTGGGACATCGCCATCTGACCCTCCTCCCCTGAGCTCTCTGTGGTCATCTGGCCTCTCACGGCCAGTGCCAGGGCTGCCAGTGCCCGCTGTGGTGGCCGGGACATGTCCAGGCTGAGGCCGAGGGTCTGACGTGTGAACAAGGACCGCAGCGAGAAGTGTGGACGGTGTTTCTTATGACAGTTGTGCTGGATGGGATGGCTGAGCCGTCACGGATGCCCCCGTGCACTCCGGGGCCAACCCCCGCCCAGCGTGTGGCTTCCTTGCCCCGGGCAAACCCACCCACTTCTGCCTGTTCGTGGGAGTTCCCTCTGTCCAGTGTGGGTGTTACTCTATTTCCCATACTCTTCCCAGCAACTGTCCAAGGTCCTGAATCTCTAACTCAGCTTCTACCTCCAGAAGGACAGGCTTCCATGGTTCCCACAAGAGTGAGGTCTCTCAGGAGTCGTCACTCCATCGTTCATCCCCTACACTTTTCCTATGTCCTTTGTTTTTGCCTCCAAGGATGAGCGTTCCCCCACCAGGGCTCTGGAAGTGTCTAGACCGCATGAATGCAGGGTGGTGGTAGATTCTGGTGCTGCTGGAGCAAATGACATGAACTGGGTGGCTTATGACAAGAGAAGGGCACATCCTCCCAGCTCTGGAGGCTGGAAGTCTGAGGCCAAAGTGTCAGCAGGGGCCTTCTGCTGGGCCTTGAGGGAGCGGGAGGGAGAGTGTTCCAGACTCTCCAGATCCTGGGGGTTTGCTAGTGACCCTCGGGGTTCCTTCACTTCTGCGGGCATCACGACCTCGCTCCAGGCTCTGCCCTTATCGACACGTGACATCCAAATGTCTCTCTTCTTGTAAGGGTACCATTGGCTGGATTAAGGGCCATCCTACTCCAGGACACGTGCAAAGACCTTGTGGCCACATTCACGGATGCCTGGGGTTACGACTTTGTCATAGCTTCTCGGGGACCCAGTTCCACCCACAACAAGGGGTAATCGTGATGTCCCAGCGGGGACCTCTGCTGAGTCAGGAATGTCACTGCAGCAGCAGTGTGCAGAGTGGGGGAATGGGGCCTAGGCCCGGGAATACGAGTAGAGGCACTACTACTGTCCCCGGAAGAGACTAAGTTCTGAATCAACGAGTGGGGCTTGGGGTAGAGCTCGTTGTCTCTTGAAGATTTTGTGTCCCGAATTCAAAACCTTTTTGTCGTCCTCCCCCTCCCCTGTCGTGCCAGATGTCTGAGCTCTGCACACGGCGTCTCCTGTGTTCATCCATGTTCTGCTGGAGGCCATGCTTATCACACTGTCCACGGTGGAGGCCGAGCAGCTGTGAATCTGGGCTGGCGGGAGCCGAGTTTGTTTATGTAAATTTTGTTTTATTTTAGTCTTTCCAATGACTGCCTTGGGGCTTTAGTTCTAATCCAAGGGCAGGAAAGAAAAGCCGTTATTGCTGAGATGTAGGCATTTGGGATCATACGTGAAGCAAATACCGGCACGCGCCCAGCGAGCCCTTCCCGAGGATCTCACCTTCCTCCGTGATTCTCGCGGAAACACACTGTTCCCACCCGGGGCAAGTCTGCGAGATGCCTTTTCTCTCTCGTTTCCACAGCTTTATTTAGCTTTTGAAAAATGCCTTTAAATGCATTATGTCATTCTAGTATGTGTTTCCTTCCTTTATAATTATTCTTGAGCCCAGGCTGCAGGAAAGGGAGAACAAGCCACAGCATTGACGGATTTGTATGCAATTATTTTCTTACAAGCTCTTCTATTCCAAATACGAGTGAGTCTTTCCAGATCTCATTATGTGAAGTAGGTGGTCAAGAGAAGGCTATGGTCATCAGTAAAAGATGTTCAATTACATTTCTAAGTGCATTAAAGTTGAAAAGGGTACTGAAGGTGATCGAGAAAACCCTGATTCGAGGACGCGTTGATTTAGAGTGTGTACTGACCCGACTCTGTGTCGGGAAAGGGCGGGCCGTGGGGGTGGGGAGACGAGCAGGACCCCGATGAATGAAGGCCCTGCCGTCTGTCCGTGTAGGCCACCAACGGCCCGGATGCCCAACCCCGTGACTCCCTGACCCGCTCTGCCACGTTCTCCCTAAACCCCCCAGCCCGCTGAGCTGCTGGAAGGAAGGTGCACCCTCCACCTTGGTCCCCTGCGCCCTCCTGTGTCCTTTGCTCTGCTCCAGAGAAGACTGTCCTCCACGCCCCCTTGATTCTGTTCCCTCTCTGGTTCCCTTTCTGTGATTGGAAAAACCGTAAACAATGAACATTTTTCGGTCCACATCACTCAGCACACACCAACATGGGTCGTTGCCAAGTTGTGCCGGTCCTGAGAGTCCCTCTGGTTCTCAGTCGAGGGGACCATGAAGAGGCCAGTGAGTGGGGGCAGGCCAAGGTCACAGCAGCCATGGAGGTCAGAGGCATCTAGGAATAAAACACACAAATCCGTCTGAGCTCAGACTTAGCGTTCTGATGATTCTGTCCCAGTGGCCTTGCCACCGAGTCTCGTGGGTCGGGATCTGCTGCTCCGCTTGTCCACGTTCTCCTTCCTTCCTCCTCACTCAGCCCCTCGTGTTGTCTATGCTTCCTCACCTCCCCATCCTTTCCTGTGGCCCTAAAATTCCCTCATGTGCCCAGACATGGCCTGGGAGGACCGGTGGCCTAGATCCACCAGCCTCTACATAGATGTGTATTGCCCGCTTGGAGGAGGAGGAGGAAGGTCTCAGTCTAACACTGAGCATAAATGGGCACATGGGAGCTAAGAACCGCGGCACGTATTTGCACTCGACCCTGAGAGCCCACCATGCACTGCAGGGTCCTTCTGTCTTGGGGGCTGTGCCTGGGCCTGGAGGGGACATGTCCATCCCACACGCGCTGTCCTGCAGGTTCAGGCCCCCTGTCACCCGGGACCCCAAGAATCACAGTGAGCCTCCCAGGATCTTCCCTGGCCCCGTGCTCAGAGTGACAGCTGTCACCGCGAACACAGGGACGGTGGTACCGGGCATAGCGTCTACCGCTCCCGCCTGGAACCCGAGCAGCTGGGCCACCCTGGAGAAGTCCCTGAGTTGGGGACGCTGCCACTGCACCTGTGCCCCATCGAGCACCTGGCGTGGGCCCTCCCTGGTGGCGAAGTTACCTCCCCGCCACGTTGTTGGGCTGGGCCTGTGGCTCGCTGGGCGGGTGCTGGGCGAGTGGCACCTGCCTGGTAGGCCGGCAGGGCGTCAAGTTTCCACCAGCAGCGAGACCCGCCAGCCCCGCAGACCCGCCCCCGGCCTGACCTCCTCAGGGGAAGGCGGCGGCTGCCACGGGCCTGGCCGGTGAGCACAAAGTGAGCGTCCCCACGCTACTGAGATTCGGGGTCGACCCCACGGCAGCAGACAGCGCCTGGCACCCAGTGTCTGTCCATGCTGGATTTCATCATGTTGAGGCTTTAATTTGCTTTCCCAAATTAGTAATGGAGCCAAGGTTTGGTTTCGTTTTCATTTTTCTGACCCCTTGTGTTTCTGCTTCCACGATGGGCCTGTACTGCTTTCTGCCCTGTTTTCTACCGTGTTCTTCCCACTTACTTGTTGACCTACAGCAGTGCTTTCCACGTTCCAGGTACTGCTTGTGGGTCAGATGTGTGTGTTACAAAGACCTTGCCCCATGCTGTGCACTGTCTCTTCATTCTCTGTAGGGTGTCTTTAGACAACAGACAGCCTTAATTTTAAATTAATTCTTAATTTTAAAGTTAAGTCGATTAATTTTTCTCTCTGGTTTGTAAGAAACCCTTTCTTCCCCTAAAGCCATAATGAAATTCTTCTATATTTCCTTCAACTATGTATACAGTTTTCCTTCTCACTTAGAGGTTGGTGATGGATCTGGAACTTATTTTTGCATAGGGCATCCAGTGGGGATCTAAATTTATCTTCTTTTTTTGGATAAATATGTGAACAGTCATCTTAGCTCTGTTGATTGGCTCATTGTTTCCCCTCTTCATGTGATTTCTGCCATTGATTCCGCCCTCTGTGTGTGTCCCACAGGCCTCAGTTTCCTGCCTGGGTCTGGGGTCCGTGGGGTGGCCTGGGGGCTACACCCGGGTTTACTGGATAATGTTTCTACTGCTGGCAGGCGTCCTTCTTCCCTGTGTTCACTTACTTCTATGTGTTCCAAGTTTTCCTGGCAATTCTTGGCTCTTTGGTCCTTGGTATAAATTTTAGAATTAGCTCATCAAGTTCTATAAAGGTTCCATAGGATTTTGATAGGAACTGCAGTGAACGTCTGAATTAATTTAGAATTAATGCAGTGTCTATGATGCTGACCCTTCTTAAATATGCGCATCTCATCAGAGACAAACAAAGCTGGACACTAATTAAAGCGGACAAGACAGATTTTAATCAGTGACACACTTGTGCCAAAGGGAAAGAGTCCAGCATGAACTGGACTCGACTTCCAGGTGACCGGCAGTTTGTCTTATTTATTTATTTTTGTGGTATGTCAATTTCTTTTCTTTCTCTTTTCTTTTTTTAAAGTTTTTATTTTACTCCCATTAGTTAACATACGGTGTTACATCGTTTCAGGCGTAGAACATAGTGGTCCAGCGGCCCCATAGATCACCCGCCGCTGTTCATCCCCGTCACCTGTTTCCCCTCCCCCATCGCCCTCCCCTCTGGGAACGTCCGCATGCTCCCTGTCGTCAAGAGTCTGTTTCTTGGTTTGTCTCTCTCGTCCTCTCTTTTTTCCCTTTGCTCATTTGTTTGGTTTCTTAAATTCCATATATGAGTGAGATCATATGGTATCTGTCTTTCTCTGACTTATTTCACGGAGCATCATACTCTCTAGCTCCACCCACGTCGTTGCAAATGGCAAGATTCCATTCTTGTTTATGGGTGAGTAATATTCCATTGTGTGTGTGCATGTGTGTACACACGCCGCATCTTCTTTATCCATGCATCGGTTGATGGACACTTGGGCTGCTTCCGCGTCTTGGTTATTATAATGCTGCAATAAACATCGGGATGCATGTGTCCCTTTGAACTAGTATTTCTGTGTTCTTTGGGTAAATACCCAGTCGTGTAATTGCTGGATTATATAGTAGCTCTATTTTTAACTTCTTGAGGAAGCTCCGTACTGTTTTCCGGAGTGGCTGCACCAGCTTGCAGTCCCAGCAACAGTTTAAGAGGGTTCCCCTTTCTCCACATCCTTGTCAACACCTGTTGTTCCTTGTGTTGTTGATTTTTGCCCTTCTGACAGGTGTGAGTGAGATGATATCTCATTGTAGTTTTGATTTGTGTTTTCCTGATAGTGATTGATGTTGAGCATCTTTTCAAATGACTGTTGGCCATCTGGATGTGTTCTTGGGAGAAATGTCTGTTTATGTCTTCTTCCCATTTTTTAATTGGATTGATTATTTTTTGAGTATTGAGTTTTAAAAGTTTTTTATTTATTTTATTGTATTTCTTTATTTGACAGAGAGAAAGAAAGCTGCACAAGCTGGGGGAGCAGCAGAGAGAGAGAGGGAAAAGCAGGCTCCCCCCTGAGCAGGGAGCCCAATGTGGGGCTCGATTCTAGGACGGGAGCTAACAGGTACTGGTGAGGATGCTGGTGGGAGGGCAGGGGTGATCTCGTAATCCCACTTCGGGATATTTATCCAAAGGAAATGAAACCGTAGTCTCTAAGAGATATTCTGCTACTCAGCCTTAAAAAAGAAGGAACTCCTGGGGTGCCTGGGTGGCTCAGTCAGTTAAAGCATTGGACCCTTGGTTTCAGTTCAGATCATGATCTTGGGGTCCTGGGGTTGAGCCCTGTGTTGGGTTACATGCTCAGCGGGGAAATGGAAAGACATTTCTGTCTCTCTGGTCTCCCTCTGTCCCTTCCCCCCACTCTTTTTTTTTTCCTCTCTCAAATAAATGAATCTTAAAAAAAAAAGAAAGAGTTCCTGTAATTTGCCACAATATGGGTGAACCTGGAAGGCATTCTTCTTCTTCTTCTTTTTTTAAAGGTCTTATTTATTTGGAGAGAAAGAGAGAGAGAGAGAAAGAGAGATTGAGCTGGGGGAGTGGCAGAGGGAGAGGGAGAAGCAGACTCCCTGCTGAGCAGGGAGACTTGATCCCAGGAGCCCGGGATCGTGACCTGAGTCAAAGGCAGACTCTTAACTGACTGAGCCACCCAGGTGCCACATTCTTTATGCATTTTGGATGTGAACCCTTTATCGGATGTGTCATTTGCAGGTATCTTCTCCCATTCAGTAGTTTGCCTCTTAGTTTTGTTGATTCTTTCCTTTGCTGTACAGAAGCATTTTCACGTCATAGCCCCCTGGTTTATTTTTGCTTTTACTTCCCTTGCCTCAGGAATTGCTATGGCTGATGTCAAAGAGGTTACCGTCTGTGTAATCTCTCCCAGGATTTTTATGGTTTCAGGATTCACATTTAGGTCTTTAATCCATTTTATTTATTTACTCATTTGTTTGTTTGTTTATTTATTTATTTATTTATTCATTCATTCCCCAAATATGTTTATTTTGTTTTTTCACTGTTACAAACTTAATTGTTCATGCACCACACCTAGTGCTCCCTGCAGCACGTGCCCTCCTCAAAACCTACCACCGTCTTTAATTCATTTTAAATTTACTTTTGTGTCTAGTGTAAGAAAACAGTCCAGTTTCTTTCTTTTGCATGTAGCTGTCCAGTTTTCCCAGCACCATTTGTTGAAGAGTCTGTCCTTTTCCTATTGTGTATTTTTTCCTGCTTTGTAAAAGATTAGTTGACCATATATTTGTGGGTTTGTTTCTGGGTTTTTGATCTATTGATCTATGTATCTATTTTTTAATGTGCCTAATTTTGTGTCAGTACCATACTGTTTTGATTACTATAGCTTTGTAATATAATTTGAAATCTAAGTTGTGATACCTCTAGCTTTGCTTTTCTTTTTCAAGATTGCTTAGCTATTTGGGGTCTTTTTCTGTTCCATACAAATTTTGGAATTATTTGTTCTAGTCCTGTGAAAAATGCTGTTGGTATTTTGATAGGGATTGCATTGGATGTGTAGATTGCTTTGGGTAATATAGACATTTTAACACTATTGATTCTTCCAATCCATGAACATGGAATATCTTTCTATTTCTTTGTGTTTTCTTCAATTTCTTTCAATCAGTGTTTCATAGTTTTCAGGTTGCAGGTCTTTCACCTCCTTGGTTAGGTTTATTCCTATGTATCTTGTTATTTTTCGTACAGTTGTAAAGGTGATTTTAAAAAAATATGTGTTTCTGCTGCTTCATTATTGATGTATAGATTAATTTCGTTATCCTGTGACTTTACTGAACTTGTTTGTCAGCTCTGGTAGCTTTTTGGTGGAGTCTTTTGGGTTTTCTAAGTAGAGTACATGTCATCTGCAAACAGTTAACGTTTGGCTTCTTCCTTACCAATTTGGATGCCTTTTATTTCTTTTTCTTGTCTGATGGCTGAGGCTAGGACTTCCAGTACTATATTGAATAAAAGTGGTGAGAATGGACATCCCTGTCTTCTTCCTGACCTTAGGGGAAAAGCTGTTAGTTTTTCTCCATTGAAGATGATGTTAGTTGTGGGTTTTTCATACACGTCCTCTATTATGTTGAGTTATGTTGCCTGTAAATGTTGAAGGTCTTTATTATGAATGGATGTTGTACTTTGTCAAATGGTTTTTCTATGACTATTGAAATGATCATAAGGATCTTAGCCTTTCTTTTATTGATGTGATGTATCACGTTGATTGATTTGTAAATACTGAACCACCCTTACAACCCAGGAATAAATCCCACTTGATTTTGGTGAATGATTTTTTAATGTAGTGTTGGATTTGGTTTAATAATGTTTTATTGAGGATTTTTGTATCCATGTTGCTCAGGGATATTGGCCTGTAGTTCTCATTTTTAGTGGTGTCTTTATCTGGTTTTGGTATCAGGGTCATGCTGGCCTCACAGAATGAATTTGGAAGTTTTCCTTCCTCTTCTATTTTCCGGAATAGTTTGAGAAGAATAGGTACTAACTCTTCTCTAAATGTTTGGTAGAATTCCCCTGTGAAGCCATCTGGTCCTGGGCTTTTGTCTGTTGGGAGATTTTTGGTTATCGATTCAATTTCTTGGCTGGTTATTGGTCTGTTAAAATTTTCTATTCTTCCTGTTTCAGTTTTGGTAGTTTATATGTTTCTAGGAATTTATCCGCTTCTTCTCAGTTGTCAAATTTGTTGGCATATAGTTTTTCATAATGTTCTTTTATAATTGTTTGTATTTCTCTGTTGTTGGTTGTTATTTCTCCTCTCTCATTAGTGACTTTACTTGGCTTCTTTCTCTTCTTTTCTTGATAAATCCGGCTAGAGATTTATCAATTTTATTGAGTTTCTCAAAGAACCAGCTCCTTGTTTCATTGATCTGTTGTATTGTTTTTTTGTTTGTTTCTATATCATTTATTTCTGCTCTAATCTGTATTATTTCCTTCTTTCTGCCAGTTTTGGGTTTTTCTTTTTCTTTTTCTACCTCTTTTAGGTGCAAGATTAGGTTGATTTGAGATTTGAGATTTTTCTTGCTTCATGAGTTAGGCCTGTATTGCTGTAAACTTCTCTCTTAGAACCGCTTTTGTTGCATCTGAAAGGTTTTGGACTGTCGTGTTTTCATTTTCATTTATTTCCATGTAATTTTTAGTTTCTTCTTTGATTTCCTGTTTAACCCATTCATTGTTTAGTAGCATGTTGTTTAACCTCCATGTATTTATGTTCTTTCCTGATATTTTCTCATGGTTGATTTCTAATTTCATAGTGTTGTGTTCAGAAAAGATGCATGGTATGACATTGATCTTCTTGAACTTGTCGAGACTTGTTTTGTGGCCTAAAATGTGATCTATTCTGGAGAATATCCCATGTGCATTGAAAAGAATGTGTGTTCTGCTGTTTTACAACAGAATGTTCTGAAATATCTGTTGAGTCCACCTGGTCCAATGTGTCATTCAAACCCATTATTTCCTCATTGGTTCTCTGTTTGAATGATCTGTCCATTGATGTAAGTGGGATTTTAAAGTCCCCTACTATTATTGGATTATTATTGAAATTGTTCCTTTATGTTTGTTGTATATTTTATATATTTGGGTACTTCCATGATGGATACATAAATACCTACAATTGTTATATTTTCTTGTTGGAGTGTTCCCTTTAACTACCATACAGAGTCCTTCTTTGTCTCCTATTACAGTCTTTGTTTTAAAGTCTATTTTGTCCAATGTAAGTATTGTTACTCTGCCTTTCTTTTGATAACCATTTGCACAATAGATGTTTTTCCATCCCCTCACTTTCAATCTGTAGATGTCTTTAGGTCTAAAATGAGTCTCTTGTAGGTAGCACATAGATGGGTCTTGTCTTTTTATCCATTCTGTTACCTATGTCTTTTGATTGAATTGTTTAATCCATTTACATTCTAATTAATTATTGATAGATATGTATTTGTTGCCATTTTATTACTTGTTTTGTGTAATAAAAATATTCTTTTGTTTCAGAATATTTTCTCAGATCTTTTCTTATGTTTCTCTCTTTCATGGTTTGCTGGTTTTCTTTAGTGATATATTTAGATTTCTTTCTCTTTATTCTTTGCATATTTTTTAGTGGTTTTTGATTTGTGCCTACCATGTTTGTAAATAACATCTCCTGCTTTTAACGGTCTATATTAAGTTAATGCTCATTTAAGTTTGGACTCATTCTTTACTTTACTCTTCCCCAGATTTTAGGTACATAGTATCATATTTTACATCCTTTTATTTTGTGAGTTCCTTGACTGATGTTTTACAGAAATATTCATTTTCACCCCTTTTGTGTTTCCTATCTTTATACTGTCACTTTTGGTCTCTCTTGTCTACTTAAAGAGTCTCCTTTAATATTTCTTGCAGGGCTGGTTTAGTGGTCATAAACTCCTTTAGCTTTTGTTTATCTGGAAAACTCTTCATGCCTCCTTCTATTTTGAATGAGAGCCCTACTGGATTGTTGGCTGCAGATTTTCCTTGTAGAAAATCTCCTTTCAACATTTTGCATATATCATGCCTCTCCCTTCTGGCTTGCAAATTTTTTGTTGAAGCATCTCCTGCTAGCCTTATGGGTTTTCCCTTATAAGTGACGGACTTCTTTTATCTTGCTACTTTGGAGATTTTTTTTCTTTGCCACTACATTTTACAAATGTAATTACAATATGTCTTGGTGTGGGTCTGCTTTTGTTGGTCTTGACGGGCCTTCTCTGTGCCTCTTGGATCTGGATATCTATTTCCTTCCCCGGATTAGGGAATTTGGGGCTATTATTTCTCCAAATAAATTTTTGTCCTCTTTCTCTCTTTTTCTGGGGGAACGCCTATCATAAAAATGATGTTACATTTGATGGCGTTACTGGGTTTCCTGAGTTTGTTCTCATTTTGTGCAATTCTTTTCTCCTCTCTTTTGTTCGGCTTGGTTACTTTCTTACTCCGTCTTCTCAGTGACTGATTTGTGCCTCTGCTTCCATCCTGCTACTCGCTCCGCCGAGCGTGTTTCTCATTCCGTTTATTGAGTCCTTTATCTCTGTTCTTCCTCATCTCTGTGTTAAGGGTCTCACTCAGGTCTTCCACTCTTCTCAGGTCCAGTGAATGTCCTTATGATCATCGCTTTAAAGTCTCCGTCGGGCATGTTCCTTCTATGTGTCCCGCTCAGATCTCTGGCTGTGGCCTCGTCCTCTTCTTTCATTCGGAATAAATTTCTCTGTCTCCTCATTTTGTCTGTCTCTCTGTGTCTGTTTCTGTGTGTTAAGAAAGTCAGTGCTGTGCTCTGGTCTTGAAAGGAGCGACTGTACGGGGAAGAGGTGTGGCGTGCCCGCGGTGCCGCTCTCCCCTCCACCTTCTGCAGCACCCGGCCCGGCGGGACAGGGTCCTCCGTGTGTTGTGCAGACCTTGCTGTCGGGTCTGAGTCACTTTTCCTTTCGGCGCGGTCGTCCGCACGGACTCTCTGCGTGTCGTGGGCTGTGCTTGCTGTCGGTGCCGCCAGGGGGGCCCGGGCAGGCGGCTCTGAGGGGTGTCGTGCCAGGGAACCTGGGAGCTGGCGGCAGGGCCAGCGAAGTTCGCGCTGGGCCACGGGTCTACGGCAGATCCCCTGGAACCCCGCGCCGGTGGGGGCTCACGGCCGGGCCCGGGGTGTGGTGGGGGCTGGGGTGTGCCGCTGCGCACGGTGTGTGACCCAGCACTGTGGCGGGAGAGTTGGGCATGGGGGGGGGGAAGAGTGAGTGGAGGCTCGGGGAGTCAGGGAAAAGAAACATTACTAAGAGCAGGAAGGGGGTGGTCCATGGGAACCCCATTAGGTTCGTTTCCCAGAGTTTGGCTCCCACCGTCCACAGAGACGGGGGACGGTGTTGTCCTCAGGTGTCAGCTGCGACCTGCAGGGGACCCTTTGGGCTGCCCCGAGTTTCTCGGGCGTTTTAAAAGAGGCTGGGCTCACCTTAGAGCTGTGCCTTGAGCTGTTAGAAACTCTGTTTCTGTTTGTTCAGGTCTTTATAGGCCAAGGTTGGGGCCTCACCCAGAAGAGGACTCAGCAGAATCTGACTGGAGTTGGGTCAAGAGAGTTTTTGTCAATATACACATATTTACATTTTTATCGCTTCTCTTATATTTTTCAACAAGGCCATATAATTTGTTCCATAATATCCTTGAAATTTTTATTACATTTCTTATTAGAAATATTATTATTGCCTTGTGATTTAAGTAGCATCTTTTTATTTTCTACCTAAAAAAAAAAATTAAAATCTACAAGGAAGTTACTAGAATGACACAGTGACCACTCACATGCCCTTCACTGGGGCTCAGCAGCCTTTTCTCTCTCTCACTCTACGTGTGTGTGTGTGTTACCAACATCCTGCACTTCACTTCAGGCCGTTTTAGCTAAGAACAAAAAACATAAGCCCACATGATTGTCACACTCATGAAGTTTAACATTCATATAATACTATTATCCAAACTGTAATCCACATTGAAATGTCACTGATTATCTAATCATAATATTTGTCGTGGTCCCCTTTTATCTGATTTAGTAGCCTATTAAGGGTCACATTTGGGATGCCTGGGACGCCCAGTTGGTTAAGCGTCTGCCTTCAGCTCAGGTCATGATCCCAGGGTCCTGGGATGGAGCCCCACATCGGGTTCCCTGCTCAGCGGGGAGCCTGCTTCTCTGTCTCCCTCTGCCTCTCCCCCTGCCTGTGTTTTCTCTCTCTCTCTGACAAATAGAGAAATAAATTTTCTTTTTTTAGGAAAAAGGTCATGATTTGTACTGCACTGCCGCAGGAGCTTGGTCTTCCTTAACCCGGCTGTCCCTGAGGCTGCGGACTCCTGGCCCTGCTGTCAGAGTCACGCAGCCAGGGTCCTGAGCTGGGCTGCGTGGTCTCTTCCCTTGGCATCTTATTAGGAAGCATGTGGTTTGTCCCATTATTGGGGTGTGAAGCTTGACCATTTGGCTGAGCTGCATTTTCTAGATGTCTCCATTGTAAGTGATTTTGGGGGTGATTCTTTGAGACAGTATGTTTGTATTCCTCTGAGTATCCTGTTCCCACCAGAGTCCTTCCCTCGTGGTCGTAGTGGCCTTTGCTGAATCTCGTTTGAATCATTTCTGTGCCAGAAACAAAGTAGCGATTCTCTGTTTCCGTAATTCATTCCTGATTCATTGGTTAGCTTTCTTCTATCCTGAAGAGCTTCTCCCTCGTTCTCTAATAACCGGAGTGTTGGAATAGGTTCTCTTCAAAGATTCATGGCCCACTTGGTTATTATTCATCTCGCTCTTCAGCCACCCCCGTTCGGCCAGCGGGACCCTCTTCAAGCTGGCGTCTGGGTCCTCTGTGGCTGTGCCGGTCAGTGCCTGACAAACAAGGAGTTTCTGGTAAAAGTCGCATCTTTCTATTTGCTTGTGGCCTGTGCCCGGTTTTGCTGTACTGATCTTGCTTCCAGCAACCTTGCTTAACTCTTCACCTCTAATATGGGATCTGGAGATTCTTTGATTTTATAGATTGATAAGCATACCTTTATGCATAATGACAGTTTAACGTAATTACTTCCAATGATCTTGGTATTCCTTTTGTTACTGAGCTGGCTAGAACCTCCTAGATAAGGCTAATCCTATAGAAGAAAATATTTACAAAAGCCACTGTTGTCTCCTTTCTAATTTTGAAGTTCCAACGTTAAATAGGATGTTTGTTCTGGGTTATTAGTTGCTATCCTTTCCTCCATTAACGAAGGTCTCTCTCTCTTTCTTTCAAATCACTGAGTTTTGTTTTTTAATCCCTGATAGGGTTTGAATCGTACTAAGCACTTTGTTTGGCACTTGTTAAGATGAGTATATGTTTTTCTCCTTTGATATATTAATATGGTAAATCACAGTAATGCCTTTTGCATGGAAATCATCCCTGCACTATTGGTATAAGCCTTATTTAATATATTTAATATATTCTACACTTGAGTTGACAACATTCTGTGTAGCCTTTTGGCATGTCTACATGAGATTGGCTTCTGTTTTTCCTGTGTCATAGTTCTCTGCTTTCTATTATCTAGTCGTCTGAACCCATTTGTGTTTCAGTATTTTGTGCGTCTGCTCTTGAATGTATGGAAAACATGTTTATGTCACCTGGGGCTGCTTTGTGTGCAGTGTGTCGCGGGGAGGAGCGACGTGACGTTTCCTTGTGGCCGCGTCTGCACTCAGATGGCTGGGACTTTGTAGGGTCGGTGGTTGTAACACAGAGAGGCCCTCCAGGGGCAGGTCCAGACCTCCCGGAGCCAAGGTGGGTGACGGAGGCAGAGTCATGGGAAAGCAGGTCCCGCTCCGGGGGTCGCCTCGCCCCTGGGGGTCACCTCGCCCCGCCTAGCTCAGGAGTTCACAGTCCAGAGCTGCAAGGCCCCGTGTTTCAGGCGCTGTCACATCCTCTGGTGTCTGCCAGTCAGGAGGCCTCTGCTCTCGGCTGGGAGCTCCTCGGCCCCGGGGCTCAGTTGTGAAGGGTCGGGGGACAGCCAGGGACCTTAACTGGAGGAGAAGTGCTGTCTGTGGAAGGGGGTTCTTCATGATCTGTGCTGTGTGTTTCCTTCCCGGGTATCAACAGAGGCAGGCATGTGTCACACTTGCCTAAGATTGAAGATTTTCATCTTCGTGCCTCCTCACAAGGGATGTCCTTATTGTGTGCCCGGAGCTTGTGCCTTTTCACCTGAGACCTAGGTGCCGACAAGGGGGGCTGCAAACCTGACCGCCGGATGCTGGATGCTCTGCAGCTGCAGGAGCGGTCTGTGAGTGTGTGTGTGTGTGTGTCGGTGCAGATGTGAGTGTGTGTGTGTGCCTGTGAGCATGTGCCTATGCGTGTGAGCGAGTGTATGTGAGCGACCGTGTGTTGTGTATGTACGAGTGCGAGCATGGGTACACAAGTGTGTGTGCATTGTGATAAGTGCATGAGTGTGATCAAGTGTGTAAATGTGAGAGTTTGCATGCATGTGTGAGAGTGTGCATGTCAGAAAGTGTGCACAGATGAGAGTGTGTGAGGTCATCTGAGATTGTTATGTACTTGTATGTGTATGTGTGTGTACGTGTGCATGGGTGAATGTGTGTGACAGCGCTGTGTGCATGTGTATGTGTGAATGTGCATGGATGAATACGTGTGTGTGCTTACATGTGTATGTGCGTGTGAGTGTGCATGGGTGATGTGTGTGAGAGCACTGTGTGCATGTGCGAGTGTGCATGGATGAATGTGTGTGTGTGTGCTTACATGTGTACATGCACGTGTGCATGGGTGAATGTGAGAGTGCTGTGTGCATGTGTATGTGTGAGTGTGCATGGGCGAATGTGTGTGAGAGTGTGCTTACACATGTATGTGCGTGTGAGTGTGCAGGGGTGAATGTGAGAGCGCTGTGTGCATGTGTGAGTGTGAGTGTGCATGGGCGAATGCGTGTGAGAGTGTGTGCTTTCACATGTACGTGTGTGAGTGTGCAGGGGTGAATGTGAGAGCGCTGTGTGCATGTGAGTGTGAGTGTGCATGGGCGAATGCGTGTGAGGGAGTGTGTGCTTTCACATGTACGTGTGTGAGTGTGCAGGGGTGAATGTGAGCGCTGTGTGCATGTGAGTGTGAGTGTGCATGGGCGAATGTGTGTGAGGGAGTGTGTGCTTACACATGTACGTGTGTGAGAGTGTGCAGGGGTGAATGCGTGTGAGAGCACGCTTGTGTTGCATTGTACATTTGTGTGTGTGCACATCCATGCGTGTGCGTATAGCATGGTGGGGAGTCGGGGACCAGCCGCGCCTCTCCCCGCTTCTTCCCTCGCCGGTCCTCTCCAGCTCCCGCCCCACTAACCGGGGTGCTGGCTGTCCCGGGAAGCCACCCCGGTCCCCTGATTCCCGCCTTTGCTGAGCTCTTCTTTGTGTCTGCAAAGTCTCTGCTCTCTCCCCACCGCTCTGCAAGCCGAAATCCTCCTCTGCCTTCAAGATGCAGATGAAACGCCTTGTTCTCCCTGATGTATCCCAGCTGGGTATAAACACTGCTTCCTCTTTTCCGACTTGGCACGTCTGCCTTGAATTATACATGTGGGCAGCGGACGGCTCCTTTAGGAGAAGGATTATGACTTATTTATCTTCACATTTCCCCCGTAACTCTCTCCACCCCGGTACCTCAGGCAGCGTCTGGCGTGTCGAAGGCGCTCGATAATTATTTATGAAATTGGGAATTAACTGCTCCTCCTTATTTGTGTGTTTAGCGACATTGTTCAGTTCAGGGGTGAGTGACGCAATCTTGTGAGAAACGGCAGCTTTCTGCCTTCCGCCCCGAGGCTAGGATAGCCCCATCCCCTCGCTGCCCGTCTTCCTGCCTCCCCCCGCCTGGATCTGGCCTCTGCCCCCTTCTGTCTCACGTGGGCTTCGGGGCCGTCGCAGCCGCCTCAGCTCGGAGGGCGCGGCCACAGGAGCGGCCACGGACCGTGGCAGGGCTGCGCGGCGCCGCGGGGCTGCTCTCGCAGAGCCGGGCGGGGGGCGGCGTCAGCTCCTCTCCCACCCCCCCTCCAGCGCCCCGGAGAGTCAGTGGAGGGGCCGGGGAGGCCGCGCCCCGGCCCAGTTCAACGCCTTCAGTTGTCCTCAGGGGTGTCGGGAAAGTTCAAAACTGAGTTAATTGCCATTCGTGGCAATCACACGCATATGCGGTGCCACGCCACCCTTGGAGTCGGAGGACAGAAACCTGAATGTCACTGCGCCAGGAAGACTGCCAGGGCCACTGTTCTCTTCTTCCCGGTGTGACGTCGCGCTCCTGACAGGCCCTCGCGGCCCTCGTGCAACCACGGGCACCGCCGAGGCGTCCCCGAGTCTTGGTCCCCTCGGCCTGGCGGGGCTGCTCGGAATCCCCAAGGCTTCGATTTGCGTGTTATGAGAAGGTCGTGCTCAGTCGCGTCTGTATTTACCAGCGCCCAGACTGAGCCAGGCTTCTGGGAATGCGGATTCCGTGGGCCGTTTATACGACAGCCAAAGTTGCAGAAGCGACTTCCTGTTTCAGGACAAAGAATCTGCGTTCTCGCCGGTGCACCTACCGGGCCTCTGGCACCAGGTGGCCCCAAGAAACCCGAGGTCACAGCCGTATTGGTTCCTCTAAGCCCTTTGTCTTCTCCAAGTGCTGGCGACACCTCTCTGAGACCGCGCTGTCCCCAGGCTGTCGGCGAGGAAAGGCGGTTCTGCGGGCTCACCCAGTCAAGGGCAAGGACGCGTCCTGGTCGTCTCTGCTCTGCCCACGGGGCTTGGAACAGAGCTTGGGACACTGCGAATTGAAAGCTTAT
>CM052811.1:1245383-1259040 GCA_028533885.1 Nasua narica | reverse complement strand
CCCCATTCACCCTTCCTTTCCTTCTCACGATGCCCTCCATGATTTTCTTTATACTCCACACGTAAGTGAGACCATACGATAATTGACTCTCTCCGCTTGACTTATTTCACTCCGCATCATCTCTTCTAGTCCTGTCCATGTTGATACAAAAGTTGGATATTCATCCTTTCTGATGGAGGCACAATATTCCATTGTATATATGGACCACATCTTCCTTATCCATTCGTCTGTTGAAGGGCATTTTGGTTCTTTCCACAGTTTGGCTATTGTGGCCATTGCGGCTATGAACATTGGGGTACATGTAGCCCTTCTTTGTACTGCATCTGCTTCTTTGGGGTAAACACCGAGGAGTGCAATTGCAGGGTCGTAGGGCAGCTGTATATTTAATTTCCCGAGGAATCTCCATACTGTTTTCCCAAGTGGCTGCACCAACCTGCATCCCCACCAACAGTGGATCAACAAGACCGTCAACAGCAAATGCTGGAGAGGTGTGGAGAAAGGGGCGCCCTCCGCCACTGTCGGTGGGTGTGCTTTCCTGTGTGCTTTCGTGGTCTGCGATGTGGGCCGCGCCGGGGAGGGCGCCGTGACGCCACTCCGGTTATTGCCACTGTGGCAGAAACGTGAGTCACCACGAACAACAGGGGCACAGCGTTTCCTGTCTCCCTGCCTCGGACATGGACGTGGGCCTCTACCGCTCTCTTGACGTCCGCAGAGAGAGGATGAGTCGCAGGGTGGGGAGATCAGAGAGACTCCCAGGCAGAGACCCCATTTTCTGATAAGGAAACTATAGCCCAGAGATAGGAGGAAGAGCTCAGACCTCCCGGCTCCTGAGCAAGCACATTTCCTGCGGATTCACGGATAAATTTAGCTGTGGTCTAATATGCGGGGTCATGTCAGCAGGGCGTAGGGCTGCGTCACTGCAGTGTTCTCCGGCTTGGGCCCAGAGCTTGAAGAGACACTGCTTAGGAAGCCCTTTTGTACGGAGCACGTGCAGAGGACCGGGTCGGGGGCACTTCTTGAGGTAGAATTTACGCAATTTCACTGCATGAATTACGATGGTTAATTTCTGAATCACGGAAATCTTGACTGTATTCTATTCCTAGAGAATGTGGGGTGTGTGCGTGTATTTGCCTGTGTCTGTGTGCATACACACGTGTGTTTATACACTGCCTTCCTAAAAAATTGAGATGATTTCGAGCTCTCATTTGTCTATCAATGTACCATTCTTGGTTTCTGAGTTACTCGCCCTCCATTTTTGGTCACGATAGTCCCTCCCTGGACCAGGCCCGGGCATCTATGCTGCACAGACATCCTTGAAGTCACTTCTTCTGATCCATCAGGGCACGATAAAGAGGCAGCAGTTGCTGCTGCATTGGTTATTATGAAGGTAATGACATAAGTCAAGCTGCCCTCTTTTTGCGCCCTTACAGGAAAGGGGTTCGAATGATGTGGAGAACTTGTCTGCAGGTTTGGATCCTCCACAGAAAGACCTTGGGCGGATGAGGTCCAGGGGATTTTGTACTCTACGAGGTCAGGTGCACATGGTGGCCTGGTGACTGCCTTTGTCCTTTACCCCATCCATCACTACCCCTTGTAGGAATCCAGATACTTCCAACTCAGTAATGACATCCTCCGAGTGTCCGGTTGATTTAGGGTTCTGTAACAGGTTGGTAGGGAAAGACGCAGAGATAACGGGTCATGGATCTCTCCCTACAAGGATCTCACCTGAGAAATTAGAGTAGGAAAATATAAACTTTGTGTCAAGCTCTAAAAGTGACACAGGGGAATTCAAATGGAAGATGATAGAGGGAAGCTAACTCCTGTGCCAATACCAAATGAAATAAATAAAAAAGTAAAAACCCAAAGCAGCAAAAATGTTCCCTGGTAACAATTAAATATTCAATCTCACTCAAATTTTTAAGTGAGCGGCCAAGTGAAGGAGCAGAACTCTGACACAGTGAATCCTCCAATGTCTCCAAGCCCCACGGCACCACTCTGTAACAGTGCAAGGGAAAAGGGTGACTCGGGACAATATTGGAATCTCACTGCACCCCTAGTTTGGAGGAAAGCCAACACGGGGTGTGAGTAGCCAGTTCGATCTGGCGGACTGTTGGGGAGACTGGTACAGAGGACACAAATGATCCTTGCTAAAAGAACTGCCGAAGGATGTACTTCAGCAAGAAGAAAACCAAACTCATTGGGCAGAACTGGCAGAGGAAAAATGGTGATTAAGGAAAGAAGTAAATCACGTTGCTATGGAAACATAATAGGTTCTTTCTCATAACCTTAAAGCACGGTAGATTAACAGTCCTCCACACCACCAGGGAATTTGGTAGAGGGAGTTTACAGGGAAACTCTGGGTTTATACGTGTGTCTCTTATTTGGAGGCAGTGTGTGGAAATTAACCAACCTCATATTTTGTTAGAAAAATGCAAAGGATAGGTAAGTCAGAAAATATAAAAGTAATCACTAAAATAACAGAATGGGACAGTTCCATGCAGGAAGAGGAAAAATAGGGGTTGAAAAACAATGATTCACCTAACAGAAGGCAGAGAAGGAGAAATCAAATAAAAAATTTAAAATTGGAAATGGGAAATACAGGTGGTAGAATATATCGGAAATCACAGTAAATGAAAATATAAAATCCACTTATGTTTTGTCTAAAAGACAGAGAATTGCTATTGAAAACAATCTCTTGTATACAATTTATAAGACATGCTTAAAACATTTGTTAAATATATATGATGGAAAAATGTATACCAGAAAAGTAACTAAAATTAATATAGCTGTTTTAATATGGAATGAACTACATTTTTAGGGGAAATTATGGGTAGAATGGATCACAAAAGAAACAATCTATCAATAACTTACTGTAATTCCAAACTTGTATACACCTAAGTTGTAGTGTTACAAAATATATGACAAACCTCAACTACAAGTAGGAATTGAAAAATCCGTAATGAGCAGACATTATTACCAGGTGTCTCTCAGATGCTGATAGATGAGGCTTACAAAAGGTAGTCATAGATTATTTAAATAATGCAATTACTCTTGATTGTATACACATACATATGCAAGCAATAAATACAGCATGTAAATTTTTATTGATAAGTAGGAGATCTTAAAAAGCTATTTATAATGGAGCCACAAAGGAATTCTCAATAAATCCAAGGAATTTATATAATAAAGACCATTTTTTTCTAATAATAGTGCAATAAAATTAAGCAGGAAAAGTACCTATGCCCCTCAGAACTATACCTGTGCAAACTCACATTTGTTAAAAATTCATGATATCCTATTTACATAAAATTATTATTTTTTATTAAGTTCTTAATTTTAATTCTAGCATAATTAACATACTGTGTTATGTCAGTTTCAGGCATACACTGTAGTGATTCAACACTTCTGTACATGACTCAGTCTCATCGTGATAAATGTGCTCTTCATCCTGTCACCTGTTTCCCCTACATCCCACCCCCGCCCCTCTGGTGACGTCAGCGTGTTTTCCATCATTAAGAATCTGTTTCCTGGATTGTCTCTCTCTCTTTCTCTGTTTTGCTTTCCCCTTTGCTCATTTGTTTCTAAAATTCCACATATGAGTATGATCCTCTGGTTGTCTTTCTCTGACTTATTTCACTTGGTGTTATACCCTCCAGACCCTTCCATGTTGTTGCACCCATTTACATGGAATTACATGTGTGTGATTACATGTGTAAATGTATGCACACGTGCATAAGGACACATGAAGGACATCTACAAAGGATAATTATCAACAGCAGTAGATGGTCATTTCAAGGTAGTGAAAAAAAATTTTTTTACATTCTTTTTTAAAAATTTAGTCCTTGTTTTTCCATTGGTTATGGTTTATTTGTAGAATCTTTTTGGTGAAAATAATTCTAAATATTTATGTTTTAAAAATGAGGGTGAAATATTATATATTTTGTATTGAACAACAATGAATGCGCTATGCAACAAAATAGCTAAGAGAAACTCATAGCCGTCAACATATGTGTTGAAAAATGGTTAATTAATAAGCTGTTAATTAAAGAAAGTTAGTTGAGCATTTTCAGTTGAGCATCTTCAAATAAAGTATAAGGGAGACCCTGACAAACCTAAAAGCGAAATTAAAATAAAAAATAGCATCACTGGAGTTGGCTTAAAAAAGTAGTTCTTCCAAAAATTAAAATGAGAATATTAATTTAAGTAAAAAGAGAAAAAGCATACGGACCAATATTAGAAGCCCAGACACGTGTGCGCTGTAAGAGCAGCGTTCCACGGAGGAGTTCTGTGGAGGTCACAAAAGAAAGAGGATGCAGGTGCTCCCCGCTCGCTGGGATCTCGGGACGGCGGGCTAGCCAGGGGGCACCGGCTGCGCCTGTGCAGGGCTTGCTGACCTGGACAGAGCCTGGGGACTGTGGCATTTACCGGCCTGCTTGTGCAAGCCGCCCGAGTTCACCCTCGTGACAGCTCCTGCATTCCTGCAGTAATGCTGTCTCGGACGGTGCAGGAAGAGCCGCCACACACGTGACCCGAGAAACGGTTTACTGCTGTCACTGTTGCTTCCGCTTATTTGTTTAAATTGGGGTCCTTGATGAGAGCAAGACTCAGGATTAGTGCACAGCCCCGTTCTTCATCATCCCCATTTGTAAATCAAATAGCTCAGCATTCCCTCCTCTCCAAATCTTAGCTTCATTGTCTTCTGAGCGGGGATTAGTGAGCACAACCAACGTGTGAAGGAATCATGAAGCGAGAAGGAGAGGAAAAATCCAGATACTGAAGCAGACTTATCTTCAAATAACCTGGCAGGCAATCTAATCTATCCTCATGAATGCTAGTCCCAAGAGATAACTAGCACATGAATATTTTAAGCATTTCGGTCTGCTATTGATTTGTGGCCTGTCAGTATCCAACCGGTTAATTTAATTTGATGCAAAAACATAAGGAATCGGGAGCAAACCAACACCTTTGAGCAGAGAGGTAGGGCAGAGTGAGTTCAGGGTTTAGAGAAGACCTCACCTCTGACCGGCGGGAAGAGGGCCCAGGGACCGCTAGTGCCTTCGTCCCCGTTCACGGGGAGGATATACTCACTTGTAAGGAGTGAGAGAGGAAAACTTCTTTTCTTTGCTCAAAATGATGGAACAACTTATTTATACACAAAAAGTCTGAGTTAAGAAAAGGGCCTACTCAAGCCAAGTGTGAGTAACCGATTTCTAACATATTGTTTTACAAATTCAATTAGCTTTTTAAGACGGGCTTTCATCCCGGCGCCCCCACTGCCCTAGTTCTGCGTGAACCCGGGGTGTGCGTCCTGGGCTCCGTGGAGTTAGAACTCCCGAGGACAGGTACAAATTCACGTCAGCAGGCAGGCAAATTCAGTGTCTTCGATTTCTCTTTGATTTATTCTACTTATTCCTTTTTTGTAATTAATTTTATTTTATTTTTTCAGACCCATCATATCTTTTTCTCCAATTACTTTTATTTTATTTTTTCAGTGTTCTAAGATTCATTTCATTGTTCATGCATCACACCCAGTGCTCCATGTAATACGTGCCCCCCTCAATACCCACCACCAGGCTTGCCCAGCCCCTACCCACTCCCCTCCTTATTCTTAAGTTACTTTCTTGTTTTCAAAAGTTTGACGACATCAGTAGTAACAAACATTCTATCTGACTTACAAGTTGCACCATTCCCAAACATTCCTATTGTTTTTCCAGACAACGAATGGCTTTTATGGTATCAGTCCCGAGAGCCAGGTAGAGGTTTAGCAAAGAATCCTGGGTTCTTATGAAGGAACTTATCTCCCCTGAAAAAATGACATCACACTCCCATTTAAAGAAACAAAGATACAATGCACAAATAACAACCTCCATGTGCATTGAAGCATTGCTTATAAATGTGGGAGCTTGATTCTCCAAACCAGGACTCAAGAGAGGTACCTGGTAAATATATATTTTTTTTCCTATAAAGGTGAGGAGAGTCTAACCCTGGGAGAGTAAGCTACTGACTAGGAGGATATTTTCTAAACCGAAAGATGAGCAGCTCAGGTGGACAGAATTCTAAGAGGGCTCCTGATCCCTGCCCCGTGGCGTGGCATGTGCACCTACACAACTCCCTCCTGTAAGTGTGGGAGGTGCCTGCCTGTGGCTTCACCCACTTCCTAGATTAGGTTACATCCTGAGACACAGGTGACAAGACGGTGACTCCCGTGCTATCCCTGCACTGCGTAAGCCTCCCTCTTCAGAGAGGTGCTCCTGCTGGCCTTGGAGAACCAGCCATGTGGGAATTGTCGATGCGGGGGGCTGCGAGTGGGACCCGAGAGCCCATCTAGGAGCTGAGAGTGGTCCCCGGTTAACAGACCAGGGAACGGATCTCACCATGCAGCCGCAAGGAAACGAATTCTGTCAACCCCCAGAGGGAGCCCGGAAGTGGATCGTTCCCTCGCTGAGCCTTCCGGTGAGGAGGCAGCTACCGGGCCCCTCGGTTTCAGCCTTGGGAGACCCCGAGTGGATGGCCGGGCTAAGATGGGTGGGCACCGTGACTGGGGAAGCTGGGAGATGACAGCAGGAGTCCACAGAAGTGGCTACACTGTGGTTCTTGGTGACATGGCAATAGGAATCGGATACAGTAGCCAACTGCCCCAAGTAAGGAAGCGTCTCCTGCACTTGTAAACTTTGAGTTTACTGTACTGTTCTAAGCTTTTCTATTAAGGCGCACCATTCTAGAAATCCTAAGTACTTCCCTTGTGTTCCCTGAACTCAGCAGGAAAAGCCTGATACCTATGATCGTGTGTTCACCGTATGCCATTGCACACTTCCAGGAACCCAGAGAAGGACATGGCTTGTGCCTGTGTCCCACAGGAGAAAGCTAGGCTTGGTGGACAAGAGGTCCCAGGGCCGGAGACCTCAGAGTCCCGGTCTCTCAACAACCCCCTCCACCCCCGCCCGTCTCCTGCAGCCCCGTCCCCTCCTCGGGTCAGGGGGCTTCTTTCTCTGCTTTCGTGGTTTTTCTGCATTGTCACAGAATCACGGGTCCTTTGCCGGGTAGCACTGACCAAGGCTGTAGGTTTCTTCCCCCAGCGCGCTCTAGGCCCTCTGTCCTCATGCTCTTGTGAGGCCCGGTGCCCCGCGAGACCCCCGAGTGTGGGAGAGCAGAGGAGGGGGCGGGTTCCCGCGGCCTCAGAGCGTGAGCACATTTTCCTGGCAAGGAAACACCTCTGCTTCCCATCAGATGGAAGAGGGACAGCGACTATTGTCCACTGAAGGGGAAACGGTCACCGTTTTGGCATTTGTCACATTAAATTGTCAACACGATTTTGCGCCTTCCGTCAATAGTCGTGGCTTTTAGAAAGAGGAGGCTACCTGGAGGTCAGGGCGCGAGGCCGGCCGGCCTTTATAACCGGCTCTCCCGCTCCCCACCCGAGGGACCGC
Organism: Nasua narica; assembly: GCA_028533885.1. Lineage (NCBI taxonomy): Eukaryota > Metazoa > Chordata > Mammalia > Carnivora > Procyonidae > Nasua > Nasua narica. The sequence goes on along the minus strand of CM052811.1, from coordinate 1,251,613 downwards.
GTCCCAGGCTGCCCTTAGCGGGAATGCTGTCAGCGTCCCACATCAGACCTGACTCATTCGGTGTTTCCAGCTGCAGAGTCTGCGTCTCCTTCTGGGGGTCGTTGTCCTCAGTGATTCCCCGGGGAGAAGGGTATTGATGCTGGGGGCCTGGTGCCGCCTCCCCAGGGCCCTCACCGTCAGCCAGGGGACCCTGAAGAGTGGCATCACTGAGTGCCAGGATGTCCCTAAGGATGAGGCCAGCTGCTCCATGCGCCCTTGGCGGATGCCTTCCCTTCCCAGTGTCCCTTCCCCTTGCCCCACGGTGCCCTTCAGGAGGGAGACTGAGCCTTCTCCCACTCCTGAGACAGGTTGTAAGCAGACCTCTTTGGATGTCAGCTCTTGTCGTGGCAACAAGGGGGGCGGCGGCAGTGCCTCTGCGAGGACCGGTGATCTGGGCGGGGGACGGTGCTTTCGGGGCTGGGCGAGCGACCGCGTCCGGCACACACCGCCTCCTTTCGTCAAGGGCTGCTTTCAGATTGCTGCCGGGACCCAGAGCGCTCTGGGGCACCAAGTGCGTCGGCTCTCTCCTGTGGTTCTGAGGAGGAGCTAGAAAACCACTTTGCCCACATGATTTTCTTTCTAGGGGCTTCTCTGCTCAGCTCATGGGTATTGCTGAGGCTCTGAAGGGTTGTTAACAGTTGAGATACTCAGGGAGGACTGTAAAAGACATATTGTAACGACAAATGCTGTTGTCGTCTTTGTAACGACACTGTTGACGTCTTTGGAACGCGCGGTAGCTACTAATCCCTGTTGCTAATACTTTTAGGAAACCAGAGACCTTTCCCTTGGAGGGTTTGCAAATGCGTCCCCAGCAGCCTGAGGCTCTGCCCAGCCAGCCTCCCCTGGGCTCAGCCCATGGGCGGGGGCCTCTCGAGTGGCCTTTCTGCTTGATTTTCCTTTCTTTGAGATCACATCAAGAAGAGGGGACAGACTGGGGGCGCCCTTACTGCTATCTAAAAGAACTTCATTTTCACCTCTTTGTAGGAATGACAAATAACTTAAAATAGAGCATCCCTGGGTCTCCGTGATTCCGGCAGTGGCTGGTGGGCTGGGTGCCGTGGGAGGCAGAGCCCGAGCGCCTCGCCGTCCCCAGCGACTCAGCCTCCTGCACGTTTGTGCCCGGAATCCTATTGAGATGTCGGGCCCCGGGCGGGGGGCTCAGGCCCCCACAGTCACCGCTGTGAGCGCTCAGCCCACCTCCTTTTGTACAATGAAAACAAAATCTGTTGCAAAAAGGGAAGAGATCATGTTGCAAATATAGGGAGGTCGTGTGTGAATAGGAAATTCCATCCCCTATTGTACCATCTTAGGGGAGAGGATTGACGAATCTCGGGTCTCCGTGAGGAATCGTAGGTTCTGGTCTAGAGCACGGCCAGGCTCTGGGAAGTCTCTATGGTGGCCTGCTAGCTTCCTGTGCAGAGTTCTCTGGGAAAAGACCGCTTCTCCCCGCGCGGTTCGATGGGCACGGGCTGCTGCGGTGGGTGGGGTCCTGGGGGGCACGGCCCCCGTTCCCGGCCAACTGCCGGCCTTGGCCGATTCTTGTTCCCTTCTCCAGGCTGACTTGGAAACCCACTAGGTGCCGTATTTATTTGAACGCGTTACAGTAAACCGCAGTGGACGTACCCGGTAGTCGTAACTGTACATGTTTGGAACGTGAGGCCGCAGATCTCGGGGACCGGCGCCTCCCCGGGCGTCTCTGTGGCCTCTCACTCCTCACGGTGTGGCCGGGCTGGCCCCCTGAGACCACGTGTGGGAGCCCCCCGCCCCCGCAGGCGGAACCAGAGTTCTCAGCTTGCCCCCCACTCCCGTGTGAAACTGGGACCGTTCCTTAATCTCCTGGAGTTTCCTTCTGTGTAAAATGGGTGGAATTCAAGCACCATGTGATTTGTTGTGAGAGGATGGGTAACTTAAGGCTCGCCGAGCATTTGGGATGGGCGTTGTTGTTTTTCTTGGAAGAACGGAACGGGAGTCTTGAAGCTTCTTAAACGGGCTGTGCAGACTTTCCCCCATTCTTCACTCCTGCTTATTCCTCTCCTCCGCGTTCATGGCTGGGGGTTGGGATAAATGTTTGTATTAAAAAATTACCATTCAGATAGAAAAGGACTCTTTATCAAGAGTTTTAAATTTTCCTGCGGCATGGACCGAAGTCCTGTGTCTAACCCATTTGGGGTTTGGGCCAGGGTGCTTTTTAACAAAATCAAAATTAAAATCTTGATTTAGGCTCATTCCGCTTTATTTCCCTGGCAAACACACGGGTGTTGGCAGCAGTGAAGAAACGTTTTAAGGTGGCTGATTTCAGGGAACAGTCTCCTTACTTACAACCACGACGACAGACTCCCTCTGCCGTGAACGACTTTACGCAGCGGAAGCTTCATTTTGGTTTTCTGCTGTGACGCGATGGCCGTGCCCACAGTGAATCCCTCCACACCGACACCCTCGAATCTCTGTGCTTTTTCACGGAATACCTGCTCGGAGACATTTAAGCAACGATAGTGAAACAGCTCAAATTAATCAGTTGTGACTGACTTAAATGGAGCCTAATTGCTCATATGGCTGCTGCTGATTCGGCTCCGAGCCCCGAGCGGGGCCAGGTGCGCGCCGCCCCTCCCGGAGCGCCGTGGGCCCGTCCTCGGTCACCTGCGGCCCGCGAGCCGCTCTGCTCCGCGGGGTCTGTGGTCGGCTTTTCCTATTTTGGGAGAAAATAAATCAGAGTGTTCTTCCTGGCAGGTGACGAGAGTCCCAAATTTCCTTCTCAATATGAAGAAAGAAAAGGCTCGTTAAGTCAAATCCACTGGGGAAGGAGTTTCTTTTGTCATTCTTTTCTTCGGGAGAGCACCGCGCTCTGACAGAAAATTGCTCATTAATCCCCGTGGAATGACGCAGTCACTCAAGTGGACTCGAGCCATAAAAAATTTCCCAAAGACCCCGGCTGCCAGTAATTGCTTGCTGTGGCTTCTATTAAGCCGTGTCTCCCCGCAGAGGACACCGAGTCCCTGCGGACTGTTTGCTCCGGTCCGTGTTGGCCTTTTTGTCACATCGGGAACAATGCACTGTGCTTCCAAGCCTGGGGAAGCCGGGCTGGATTTCAGGGCACGCGGCGGCCGAGACCTGGAAGTGGGTTTATCCTCACCGAGTATCCGAGGGAGGGCTTCGGTCGGGCGACATCGGGTAGACACAAAGGCCGTTTGGGGCCCAGGATGCACATTTTGCCATGTTAACCCCCAAATACTGCAGAAGCAGGTGGGGCGGAGGGCGGGGGTGCAGGTGCAGACGCGGGGGGCGCGTGGAATTCACTTGCGAGCGAGAAGAGAGACGCCCCCGGGAGTGGGCCGTGGCGCAGTGGGACGCCTCCCCCTCGTCGCTGGCCGTGGCTTGCACGCTGTCTCACGCGCGTGGGCGGTCCGGAGAGAAAGTGAGAGGTGCCCGCTTCTGGGGACGCACGCCCAGCGCCATGAGATGGGGCCGGTCTCAACCGTCCAAGTGTGAACAATTTTCTTAGCATCCGCTTTCTGGAAAAGTGAAACGATTCCAGCGCCCTGCTCTGGCTCTGGGGGGACGGTGTTTGAACCGTGGGGGGTGGGGGAGCCGCGAATCTGGAGACGGAGCCGAAGTCTGGCTCTCTCACGTAACCTGCGCACGTTACTCGCCATTCTAGACCCCGCCGCCTTTTCCGGAAGAAAACAGATCGACCTTGGGGGATCGTGTATTAGCCAGGACCGCGTTCTCTAAGTCGCAGAGGGTAACCAGGAGTAATCCACGTCTCAGGGCCTGACGCGGCTCGGACACTAAAGGGCGTAGGTGTATAGGGCGGCCCCCAAAATCTCGGCTTCTTTCTACACGGAATGTTTGTGAAAATAACGCACGCACCCATGGGGGGAAACGTCAGCGGCCGCTGGTGGCAGGGTCCCCACAGCCCTCCTGGCTCCACTCCTGGCAGAAACTTCTTCCCACCCATCTTCCTGAACGCTGTGCCCGTGCCCCGCGGTTAGCCCAACCCACACCTGGTTTTTGATCTTCTCTGGCGCTCGAGGACTTCATTCTGGTTTACCACCCTCCCCAGCTCCCTTCCTTCCAATAGGATCGAGTCACTAATTTTAGTGAAATCAGCAATCGGTGTTTGTATCATGAAACTGTATAAAGTTCTTTCTAGAACCAAGTTGTGCGCGATGATTACATCCTGGTTTTTTCTCTTGAGTTAATACATCACTTTGGTACTTGTAATTTTTCAAATGAAGGTCCTTATTTTTTCCAGATGATTGATCATACAATTCATCGTATTATTTAGCTGTATAAACACGGTCCTCTGTGGAACCAAGTAGTGTGCCACAATTGTTTTCTGTTAGAAATTTTTGTTCTTTCTTGATTTAACTATTATAGCATGTCCTCCTTGTTTAGTTTTTTAAACAACTGTCCCTTCCTCCTTCCCAGATGAGCCTGATTCCCTCTGACTGCTCTCTTGGAGACCTCTGTCTCTGGGGACGTTTTCTGTCATTCTGAGACTTCTCTTCTCCAAGCTCCCAGCCCCGATCTATTTCCTGGAGCTCGTTCTGGATTTACTGCTTTCTTGTAGTGGGTCAGACTTTCCAGCAGCTTCCAGAGAAATGGCACATCAAAGGCCAACCTCCTGCCTTCTTCTGTGCCTCGAATCATCTGTGGCCAGCTTGCACACATGTTGTGAACTTGGGTCAGTGGAGAATTCCCTCAGAATTATTAATTAAGCATCTGCTCTGAAAAATCATGATCTTGTTTTGAATTTTTAATCCAGATTTGTTGTTTAAAAAATCCCATCTTATTCTGATTCTCGTTCTTCTGGGTATGATGATGGCGCTCCCTCCACCTCCTGTATTTTCTCTGAAATTCTTTAAAACTGTGTTCTTTGCCTCTGAGGTTCTGATATTGATTTTTAGTTAATTAATTTAATTAATTTCATCATAGACTCTTTCCAAACCTTGTGCTAGGCATTCGGCCGGCCCATTCTATCTCATGATTTATGTTTTTAACTATGAGGAGTTTCCTTGAATTAATTTCTCCATGATAACTTCCACTTGATTTCTCTCCCTCCATTTTTGGAAGTCTTTTGTCGGTCAGATGTTGAACCTCCTGCATTAATTGCTTACGTCTCTAATATATTCTCACAGAATTCTATCACTTTTTGTCTTCTCGTCCTACTTCCTGAGAGATTTCTTCAATTTTATTTTTCAACCATTTATAAATTTAATATTTTGCTATCAGCTTTTAACTCTGAAGATTTTTTTCCTTTTCTCAAGTGTCCCTAACCTTGTTTTAGGTATGAAATGAAAGCTTCTGCACAGAGAAGGAAACAGTCAACAAAAGAAACAGGCAACACACAGAATGGGAGAAGATATTCGCAAATGACACTACAGACAAAGGTCCAATATCTAAAATCTATAAAGAACTCCTCAAACTCAACACTCAAAAAATAGATAATCACATCAAAAAATGGGTAGAAGACATGAACATACACTTCTCCAAAGAAGACATACAGATGGCTAACAAACACATGAAAAATGTTCACCATCTTTAGCCATCAGGAAGACTCAAATCAAAACCACACTGAGATACCACCTTACACCAGTTAGAATGGCCAAAATCAACAAGACAGTAAACAACAAATGCTGGAAAGGATGTGGAGAAAGGGGAACCCTCTTCCACTGTTGGTGGGAATGCAAGTTGGTGCAGCCTCTTTGGAAACAGTGTGGAGATTCCTCAAGAAATTAAAAATAGAGCCTATGACCCTGCAATTGCACTACTGGGTATTTACCCCAAAGAAGCAGATGCAGTACAAAGAAGGGCCACATGTACCCCAATGTTCATAGCAGCAACGGTCACAATCACCAAACTGTGGAAAGAGCCAAGATGCCCTTCGGCAGATGAGTGGATAAAGAAGATATGGTCCATATATACAATGGAATATTATGCCTCCATCAGAAGGGATGAATACTCAACTTTTGTATCAACATGGATGGGACTGGAAGAGATTATGCGGAGTGAAATAAGTCAAGCAGAGAGAGTCAATTATCTTATGGTCTCACTTACGTGTGGAGTATAAAGAAAATCATGGAGGGCATCGTGAGAAGGAAGGGAAGGGCGAATGGGGGGAAATCGGAGGGGGTGATGAACCAGGAGAGACTGTGGACTCTGAGCAACAAACTGAGGGTTTTGGAGGGGAG
>CM052811.1:1228867-1244883 GCA_028533885.1 Nasua narica | reverse complement strand
TCCCCCCCCGTGCCCCTGCCCCGGTGCCCCCCTCGTGCCCCTGCCCCGGTCCCCCCGCGTGCCCCTGCTCTGGTCCCCCCCTCGTGCCCAGATTTCCGACTGTGGAGCTCGACCCAACCCCGTCATGGTTGGGACTGCGGAATTCTTCTCAAGGCCGAGTTGTTTCCTTAGCAGCTGACACAGCCGCGTGCCAGGCCGGGTCACCCGGCGCTCCTGGGGCACAGCCGTGTGGGGTAGGCAGCTGGACGATTATTTGCTCAGTCTCATATTTTATGCACAGAAAAAATATCTCCCACCTCTGGACAATTGACTTAATTATGGGCTCAAGACTTCGATGGCATTTAGCGTTAGATCAGAGAGTATTTTGGATTTCTTATTCAGAACAATTTTTATTTTTTTTTTTAAGTTTTTTTTTTTTTTAAAGACTATTTATTTGACAGAGAGAGAGATCACAAGTAGGCAGAGAGGCAGGCAGAGAGAGAGGGGGACGCAGGCTCCCTGCTCAGCAGGGAGCCCGATGCGGGGCTCGATCCCAGGACCCTGAGATCATGACCTGAGCCGAAGGCAGAGGCTTTAACCCACTGAGCCACGCAGGCGCCCCCAGAACAATTTTTAAATAGGCACTCAGGTCTAGCCTGTGTTGGCTAAGTGTTCAACCCTTCAACATGAAGTTTTGTCACTATGCACAGTTAGGGTAAAAGGTAAAGCAATATATATTCATGGTATAATCTATACTCTGATTATATGCGTGACCTCAGGAAAATCGAGGTGTTTCCTTTGTACAAAATCTGCACTTCTTAATAAACACATACAAATCAGACTTTTTTTTTTAATTTGGAAATGTCTGACTTGTTACTGGAATATTTTTATAATGAGATTCCTTGTCATGGGAACAATGCATCCTTAATCTCTCTATTGGGGGATAATTCATGTATCGAATTTCCTGAAAGAGGCGTGAAACGTGTATATTCCGCAAAGCCCAGATCTGCTTGCACTGTGAAAGCATCTGCAGTGGCTGCCCCACCACGGAAGGTCTGTCTTCTTCCTCGAAGCCAAATTGTATGTGAAATGGAGAGACAAGCGTTTTATTGCTCATTCCAGTACTCACTCATTGGCGAGCGCACTTCCTCATAATGGCCACCCTTAGTGCCGTGAAATGCCAGCGAGCATGTGCCGTGAGGCCCTTAGAATTAACCACTCATACTAATTATAGGTTCCACTGGTGAATCCGTTTAACTCTGACCTGGGAAGGAAAGGCATAAATTCACATACATGAGCGGGAGAAGGGCAGAGAGCCGCGGGCGCTGTGAGTCCTTTATTTATTTATTCTCCTCAGAGCTTTTTGGCTCTGCAAACACAATCTTGTCAGGATTATTTTCAGGTTACTTGTCTAGAGTCCAAAGGAAGGTGACTTTGTTTATTTTGTGGATTTACATGCCATTTCTACAAAATAATCTCTCTTTAAAAATGGATAAAATAGATGGTATTAAACCAAAAAGAAAATATTAGTTTTGGTTCCTTTTGTAATTCAGGTAGATTAAGTCAAGCGTTATTGGAAGAGGACTGAACCCTATTGTGAAAAGAAGTCAGTGTCTTCGGGATGGGCACAGAGCTAAATGTGTTCAATTCGGGATGGGCACAGAGCTAAATGTGTTCAATGCCGTGCTGGTCCTCGCTTTCACCCCGGAGGGAGGGCAGAGCCTTCCCGTCCCAGGGCAGAGAAGCCCCCCATCAGAGTAGGAAAGGGAGCGGCATTCGGGGTCCGAAGGTTTGGGTCCTGGCCACGGGTCTGCTGGGTCCCTGCCCGCTGAACCTGGGGGGTGCGGTCTTCTGGCGTCCTGATTTCTCGGCTATGGAGTGGGAGCGATGAGACACAGGGTGCTGCTGGGGGTCGGATGAGATCGTGGGGGATGTGGCATGGCTCCGGAGCCAGAGAGTTCTGTACAGTTGTAAGGATTACCGTTGTTCCTCCTGTTCTATTTGTAAAAATGGACCCACACGGGTGCAGCTTCCTCATACTCCTTTGTGAGCCCTCGATGCATTTTCCAGTGATGAGCACCTCGTGACTTGTGGCGAGTCTTGCAGAATTCAGTGGTGTCGACAATGTTTATACTGAAGTCAGAACCGAAGAATAGCACAGGGATGGTTTTCCTTCAGAAGTCATTGTTCTGTGCTTTCCTTCTTTAAATTACATCTTTGAAACTTTCATAATACAATGTGTCTGCTTGGAACATGGGCTAACATCATTTTAAACCCAGCAGGCAACTGGAGATGTAAATTCCTTGTTCATTGTGTAATAGCCAGGAAACTGGAGGCCCAGAGAGGCCAGGCAACTCCTCCAAGGATAAACAGCAAGTAGGGGATGTAATTGACTCTTTGAATGTCTGTTAGACATCTTGATTTCAGGAACTAAAAATCAACTCTGAGCAACGTCATTAGATCGCTGCAGCAAAGGGACTGGGAGGTTAATACCGCATGGAATAAATCCCAAATATCCCTTCTCTCCAGGTTGAAAGTACCAGGAAAGGATATACAATCTGTGAACCAGGTCACAGCTGGAAACCTGGCTGCCAGGGGCGGGGAAGGAGGCAGATGTAGAGTAATGCCCAATTCTGTTTTTATACAATTATCACACAATTCTGTAATTGTCCATATTCACACAATCGCATCATTGATGTATATTAACTGGGCATTAATATATTAAATATAGGAATAGTACCCAAAGGGAAGGAAGACTGGATGTTGGAAAGCAAAACACCCAAAGAGGAAAAGCAAATGTCCGTCAAAGTTCCCCTTCTTAGTTCGCATCTCATGCTTTGCACAACCACACGGCCGCCTGTCCTCACCCATTGTGGCCTCAGCTCTGTGTGCGTGCCCTGGTGATATCTCTGCTCCTAATTCAGATTTAATGCCCCCAAACTCTCCAACTCAGAAAAATTGTAAAGTTAACCACAACTAACGCATCTCACACAAAAGGAGAAAGAAAATGTGTGCACGAGGCAGGGACCTCATCGCTCACGATAGATCTCCATCTCAAGGCCTTTGACTACCTTATTCTTAAGTTGTCTACTTATCTCAAGACGTGTCTGAGACTTTACTTTCTTTTTTGGGCGGGGACCATCGTCAAGCTTCTGCTTGGACCAACCACTGAGCAAACAGTGAGAGGCGCCAAGCTTTGAGCAAGTCACCCGAACCCCAAGCCCGGGCCGGCCCAGAACGATGAGCTCGGCCAGACACGAGCCCGCGCGCTTGCCCTTCATTTAGCACCCTCTGTAGGCAAGTCCACAAATACGGCCAAGCTTTGCCGACACAAATGGACACATGTTTACACTTCTATTTTAGTTTTAGAACCTCTACTCCCGGGGCTGAGCCTGTGTCGGGGTCCCAGTGATGTGAGGGGATGCACGTTCGTCACAGACCTAAAGCACCGACAGGTGTGTGTGTGTGCTGTGTTGTGTGTGGTTTCGTGGGGGAGACAGCCGATGACCCAAAAGTCCGATGCCCAGTTAGGGGGTTGACTGAGCTAGTCAACGTCACTGGTTTCGCTAGTCTGTAGCGTTAGGCTTGAAATCGCAGCGGAGAGTGAGAAGGTAACTTACATGGGAAGCAGCACTCAAAAGCCCGACAGATTCAGACCGTGCAGCCCAGAGGCTCACCCTTCTTGCCTCAGCAGCGGTTTTCCCTGGTAAAGACAAAGCAATGGGTGGGCCTCAAAACCAGCTTTGCCAGGGGAACGTGGTGCGAGACGGACCCAGTCTGCAAGGAGGTAGAAACAGGGTTTGGAGAACTGTCCCTTCTTAGCCCCATTGAGACAGTGCACACGTGGAGCTGATCTGCGTCCACACTCGATCGTGCTCTGCACGCCCCGAGCCCCTTGTGGCACGAGGGCGCGCTCCCTTCACTGCCGCCGCTAGCACACGGTCGGCTTCCCGAACCTAACGCCAAACACCGGTCGGAAAACGTGCTAATGAGGTTTGGCGCGCTCACAGCGTTTTCTAAGTCAAAGCCACAGTCTACAATATCAACAGAATTTCTCCAAAAAGCCCCCAACCAAACAAAAAGGCAGGTGTGTACTTTGGACAAGCATCAGTCGCGGATCACACGGCCGGTCCAGCCACTTGGGCCGGACTTCAAGTTAAGCGGCAAGAGGGGGGACCACGGACCAGAGGTCGTGTCTTGTCGCGTCCGCAGGTGTGCTAGCCCCTTGTCACCTTTCCCGGTCTGGAACTACTAGGGGAGGTGAGATTCTCGAACAGAACCGTGAAGCATGTTCTCCATCGATGAGGGTCTTGCACGGGACTCCAGCGTGGCCCCGGGCAGCCGCGCGAGGCGCCCCTCAATTACCGGGAGGGTCGGCGTCTTTTCAGGACGGTCCTCTCTGACAGCTGCTAGCAGCCAGAGCAGGCAACGTGAGCCAGATGGCTGGCCGTCATGATTCCAAGTAGACACAATCAGTGGCTGGAGTGGCAATGTCCTCTTGGAGACAAGGAGCGGGCTCCGTTCCTGCCACACGTTAGTACGTAGGCAACTCATCTTCCTTCCCGCTGGGGGGGCTGGAGGCTTTGCTAACTGCTGTGTCATTCCGTTGTCCTGCATCAACCACCCACATGCCGCCGGCGCCTGGCGGGAAAACAGCCAGCGCGCAGAGGTCAGAGGGCTGGCGAATCGTCAGCTTATTCTGTCCGCTTCCATTTGTACATTTTTCAGATTTCAGCTTTTGGATGATTTTCCTCTCCACTGAATAAAACAGTAATGGCCTTCACCGGAGCCTGATGAATGAACACACATTTCTGCTCTTTCCTTCACTGTCAAGCCGGAAATTTGCATGGCCAGAAATGGCATTCTACAAAGGACTCAGCAATCCCATCCAAGGCAAGTCTTTATTCTCGGGACTTGCCTGGCACGGGGAGACCCTGGTAATCGGCCTCAAGCGCCCGGGATCTCTGATCAGCTCCGCTGATGGTTTGTGGCGCTTTCCTGGGATGGTGTTACTCCATTTCTGAATTTCTTTTGTCATTGTGTGTCCGGCTGTCCCCACGGGGCGATCAGCAGGAGTGCCCCCTCGGAAGAAGAGGCTCATACATTCCCAGAAACACCTCTCCAGACACGCTAACTGCAGACGTTGGGAGATCAGATGGTTCATAAGTGGATTTGGCTCTCATATTTGGTGCATTTTCATATTTATTTTCCTCCAGGAAATTTCAAAATGAAGGTATTAAAGGTTGATGTCACAGATATTAATCACTGGGGACTTTTAAATTTTATGTATTAGAGAGAGATTTCTTTAACTTCTTTTTTTCCCCCCAAATACTTTTATTTTATTTTTTCAGTGTTACAAGATTCATTGTTCATGCACCACACCCAGTGCTCCGTGCAATACGTGCCCTTCTCGATACCCACCACCAGGCTCGCCCAACCCCTCCCCCCCTCCCCTCCAAAACCCTCGGTTTGTTGCTCAGAGTCCACAGTCTCTCCTAGTTCATCTCCCCTCCCCCCGGCCAATTTCCCCCCATTCACCCTTCCTTTCCTTCTCCTAATGTCCTCCATGTTTTTCCTTATGCTCCACATGTGAGGCCATAAGATAATTGACTCTCTCTGCTTGACTTATTTCACTCTGCATAATCTCTTCCAGTCCTGTCCATGTTGATACAAAAGTTGGGTATTCATCCTTTCTGATGGGGGCACAATATTCCATTGTATATATGGACCATATCTTCTTTATCCACTCGTCTGTCGAAGGGCATCTTGGCTCTTTCCACAGTTTGGTGATTGTGACCATTGCTGCTATGAACATTGGGGTACATGTGGCCCTTCCTTGTACTGCATCTGCTTCTTTTGGGTAAATACCCAGTAGTGCAATTGCAGGGTCATAGGGTAGCTCTATTTTTAATTTCTTGAGGAATCTCCACACTGTTTTCCAAAGTGGCTGCACCAACTTGCATTCCCACCAACAGTGGAAGAGGGTTCCCCTTTCTCCACATCCTCTCCAGCATTTGTTGTTTACTGTCTTGTTGATTTTGGCCATTCTAGCTGGTGTAAGGTGGTATCTCAGTGTGGTTTGGATTTGAAGCTCCCTGATGGCTAAAGATGATGAACATTTTTTCATGTGTCCGTTAGCCATTTGTATGTCTTCTTTGGAGAAGTGTCTGTTCATGTCTTTGCCCATTTTTTGACATGATTATCTGTTTTTTGAGTGTTGAGTTTGAGGGGTTCTTTATAGATCTTAGATATCAGACCTTTGTCTGTAGTGTCGTTTGTGAATATCTTCTCCCATTCTCTGGGTTGCCTGTTTGTTTTGTTGACTGTTTCCTTCGCTGTGCAGAAGCTTTTTATCTTGATGAAGTCCCAAAAGTTCATTTTCACTTCTGTTTCCTTGCCTTTGGAGACATGTCCTGAAAGAAGTTGCTGTGGCTGATGTTGAAGAGGTTACTGCCTATGTTCTCTAGGGTTCTGATAGACTCCTGCCTCCCACTGAGGTCTTTTATCCATTTCGAGTTTATCTTTGTGTATGGTGTAAGAGAATGTTCAAGTTTCATTCTTCTACATATAGCTGTCCAGTTTTCCCAGCACCATTTATTAAAGAGACTGTCTTTCCACTGGATATTTTTTCCTGTTTTGTCAAAGATGATTTGACCATAGAGTTGTGGGTCCATCTCTGGGCTCTCTATTCTGTTCCACTGGTCTATGTGTCTGGTTTTGTGCCAGTCCCATGCTGTCTTGGTGATCACAGCTTTGTAGGAAAGCTTGAAACCAGGGAATGTGATGCCCCCAGCTTTGTTTTTCTTTTTCCACATTTCCTTAGCAATTCGGGGTCTTTTCTGGTTCCATACAAATTTTAGGATTGTTTGTTTCAGCCCTTTGAAAAATGCTGGTGGAATATTGATTGGGATGGCATTGAAAGTATAGATTGCTCTGGGCAGTATAGACATTTTAACAATTTTTATTCTTCAGATCCATTTTCTTTTTTTGTCTTCTTCATTTTTTTGTGTCTTCTTCATTTTCTTTCATGAGTGTTCTGTAGTTCCTCGAGTACAGATCCTTTACCTCTTTGGTTAGGTTTATTCCCAGGTATCTTATGGATCTTGGTGCTCTTATAAATGGAACTCATACAGCAATTCAGTAATGTGACAGAATACAAAATCAATGCACAGAAATCAGTTGCTTTCCTATACACTAACAATGAAAATATGAAAAGGGATTTTTTTAACATCTAAAACAATTGATACAAATTTTAAAAAACATTTTATCGTGAAAGGTTAAACACGTATTAAAGTGAAGAGATTAAATAATAAATAACTAGCCCACATACTCAAACCAAGACTTCACAGTTACTTACATTGTGAGGATCATGTTTCATTTTTTGGGTGGAAGGGGGATATTTTTATTTATTTTTCCCCAGTGATAATTAGGTTCCCCTTTCCAAAATATTTATATGTTAAAGTTTTTTTTTTTAAAATACAACACACATAGAGTAAATTGCACCAATTTTGGATATATGGCCCAGAGAACGTTTTCACAAAGTGACCACACCCAGGTTGCTTAGCCCGAGTCAAGCTATCAGACATTCCCAGCAGCCTAGAAGCCTTCCTGATGCTCCCACTACCAGTCATTACTTCTCCCACTACCAAAGGTATCATTTTTCTGATTTCTGTCATCGTCATTCTGCCTTTAAATTATATGAATGACATTTTGCAGTATATATTCTTATATGTCTGCCTTTCACTCAAAATCATTGTGAGCTTCATCCATGCATTGTATGTAGCCGTGGCTCGCTCTTGTCTCTGCTACGAAGTACTCCACTATTTGAATATACTACAATTGCCTTATTCTACCATTGATGGACTTTTCAGTTCTCAGATATTAAAAAACATTCTGCTGTTAAAGTCAGGAATGTATCCGTTAGTGCGCCCGGGTGCGTGTTTGTATTAGATCTGTGTCTGGGGAGGGACTGATGTCCTGCAGGGCACGTGTGCATTCTGCTTTGGTAGATACTGCCAAGGAGTTTTACAAAGTGGTTGTGCCGATTTACGCTTTCCAGCAGCCGTGCAACCACCAAGCTTTCTGTCTGTAAGGATTTGCCTATTCCGGACGTCACGTGGCAGTAGAGTTATACTGTACATGGACCTTGTTTGTTTCTGACTTCTTTCACTTAGCGTAAAGTTTTCAAGGTTCATCCATGTCGTAGCATATGTCAGCACTCCATCTTTTTCATATCTGAGTAATATTCCACTGTATGTATATGTAAATATATATATATCCCATAATTTGTTTATTTATTCTTCAATTGCTGGACATTAGAGCTGTTTCCGCTGTTTAGTTATTGTGCTATGCTGCTATGAACACTTGTGTAGAAGTTTTTTTTTTTTTTAAAGATTTTTTTATTTATTTATTAGAGAGCAAGAGACTGAGAATGAGAGGGGAGAAGGTCAGAGAGAGAAGCAGACTTCCCGCAGAGCCGGGAGTCCGATATGGGACCCGATCCCGGGACTCCGGGATCATGACCTGAGCCGAAGGCAGTTGCTTAACCAACTGAGCCACCCAGGCGCCCTAGAAGTTTTTATATGGACATGTTTTCATTTCTCTTAGGTATACACCTAGGGATGGACTCACTGAGTCATATGGTAACTCCACATTTAACTGTTTGAGGAACCGCCAAACTGGTTTCCACAGTGGCTGCACAGATATACATTCTCACCAGCAATGTAGGAGGGCTGTACTAGCCACACATCCTTGCTAACCATTGTCACTTTATGTTGTTGGGTTTATTTTTATTTTTTTACGTGAAAGCCTTCCTAGTGGATATAAAGGGGTATGTCATTGTGGTTTCAGTTTGCACTTCTTAACTAAGGATGCGGGGGATCTTTTCATGTGCTTATTGGCCATTTGCATATCTGTTTTGGAGAAATGCCTATTCTTGCTTCCTTTTTAAGTTTTTCTCTTCTCATTTATTTAGAAATATATTGTTTAATTTGTAAAAATCTGAAAAAATTTAGTTATGCTATTAAGTTCTTGCTTGATCCTATTGTGGTTAGAGGATATATTAAATCACTTAAAATGAATTTAGAATTGCTTTTTGGCTCATAATATAAACAAAATTTTAAGTATTTCATGTGAATTTGAAAAGTTAGGTTCATTTTGTTAATCGTGTTTTTCACATTGTCTATATTGTTACCGATTTTTTCGTTTGTTCCTTTTGACTTTTACTAAGAGAATGGTTTCAATATTTCTATGTTTTTTCTTTTTAGCCAGTTTTTAGGTATTGCTTTATATGTTTCAAAATTTGTGTTATTAGTTGCATACAAACTTAGGATATAGTCTTCCTATTAAAGTATACTTTATTTATTTATTTATTTATTTATTTATTTATTTATTTATTAAAGATTTCATGCATTTATTTGACAGAGAGTGAGAGACCACAAGTAGGCAGAGAGGCAGGCGCAGAGAGAGGGGGAAGCAGGCCCCCTACTGAGCAGAGACCCCCGATGCGGGGCTCGATCCCAGGACCCTGAGATCACGACCCGAGCCGAAGGCAGAAGCTTTAACTGAGCCACCCAGGCACCCCATACTCTTTTTATATCTTGAAATATCTATTCCTAAAAATACTCATGGCTTTATAGACTACTTTATCTTTTATAAGTCACACTATGTCAGATGTTTTTTGGTTAGTGTTTTCAATGATTATCTTTTTTTAATTCTTTTACTTCAAACGTTCTATATTTTTATATTTAAAACATGTCTCTTAAAAGCAACATACACTTGAATTTTAAAATATACATTATTAAGCCTTTGTTTTTAAATTTATGTTATTTATACTTTCATGTAATATGATTACTTATAATCTCGAATTTAAATCTAGCATCTTATTAATTTTTTTGTTTGTACATCTGTTGGTATGTTTTTCTCCTTTCTATCTTAGTTTTTAACTAATTGTGTACATTTTTAGCTTTATAGTTGCCGTTATACATGCTTTTATTAATCTTTTAGTGATTAGAGTTTATAATGTGCACCTTTGATTAATTTGTGCTTAGATTAAAATGTTACTTTTACTATTGAATGAATTATCAAGGACCCTGCTGTAGTTTGACTTTTGCTTTTTGTGCAAGTGTTGTGATATGTTTCAATCCTTCAAATAATTTAAATCCTACAAGAGTTTTTTAAGAGATTTATTTATTTATTTGAGAGAAAGAGGGAGGAAGGACAGAGGGAGAGAATCTCTAAGCAGATTCCCTGTTGAGTGTGGAGTCCAATGTGGGGCTTGATCTCATGACCCTGAGATTATGACCTGAGCCGAAACCAAGAGTCAGATGCTCATCCCACTGAGTCACCCAGACACTCCAATCCTACAAGAATTTTTAATCTTTGTGTTAGTGATATTTCATATTAATTAGAGTTAAACATATATTTACCCTTTCTAGTGTTTCCAACCCTCCCTGCATTTCTGTGCTCTTTTACTGGGATCATTTCCCTTCTGTTGAAAAATTCCTTTTAATTTCTTTACTTCTATTAGTATTTTTCTATTCATGATGACTTTTAAATTCTTGTTTGTCTAAAAAATACATTCATTTATTTGGTATTTAAGACTATTACTTGTGCAAGGTATTTAATTCTAGTTTGGAAATTGCTTTCAGCATTTTAAAACTGTTACTTTATTGTCTTCTGTCTTCTCTTGTTTATGTTGTATAGACATCTGTCAGTCTTACTGCTACTCCTTTCAAGCACAGATTTCTTTTTTTCTATTGACTATTTTTAAGAATTTGTTTCTTCTCTTCTCTTCTCTTCTCTTAATAGTTTACTCTGAACAGTAGTTTACTCTATGAATAGTTGTGTTAGGTGCACTTCTTGAATGATTCCCCAGGGACTCTCACCTTTATATAACTCCTTCTTTGTCTCTCTAAGCTCTGGTTGCCTTCATTGATCTCTGGTCCTTCCAACGCTTTCAAAAATCTTTACCCAGCTTTTCAAGTTGTTTTCCATGGGGTGATTCTTCTAATACCGCTATGAGATCCCGGCTAGTAGCAAGACCACATGGTCAGTCAAAACAATGTGAGTAGGTATTCTCTAAGTGAATTTCCATTGATCAAGGACGCACTGCTGAACATTCTTCAAGTTCTGCTTGAGAATTAATGAATGAGATCAGTTTGACCTGGAAGAAACACGCTCATGGTTAATGTGAGGCATGTTCCTGACTTCTGGTTGAAACATGTTCGAAGTTCAGTAAGTTTCTAAATAGACTGTAAGTGGAAATACCTAAAACAACTAAAAAGATGGCGATGAAATCCAGCCCCTGGAGAAGAGTGAAGAACGTGCGGTTCAGTCAGTGCTGGAACCTCACGCCACTTGATCCTGGCTAATAAATGTGCACAATCCACCGGCATTTTCTGCACCCGAGGCTCCACGTACCCTCAGGACCTACCCAGCCTGGCTCAGTCCTCTCCCTTGTGCACCGGGATCCAATCTGCCTTTGGCAAGAATTCCGGAGGGGAGGCATAGTTAAAACACAGGGGCTTTGTAGGGCCCTTGAAAAGAGATCAGAATTAGTTTGTCCACCCATGTTAGATATTGAACAAGCCACTCAAATTCCCAGTCTTGGTTTCCCAATAAATGAGATGAAGACTGTTATGACAGTGAGGCACGGTGTCACTCTTGGTGGCCTGGCACCAACCAGCAGGGTGTGACCATTGCTCACTCTTCCTTTTAGCCTTACCTTTTATGTTCCGGGCTTTCTACACGTGGGCACCGCTCCATCACTTACATCTGTCGTCTCTCAGGCTTCAGTAACTTCTCTCTCGGTCCGTGTGGCAGGTGAGTGTTGGGGGGATGTGAGTGTTGTCCTAGGGAGGGCTGGCAGTGGGCTTTGTGCCGTGGGCACCTATGCCACAGACGTTCTAATGAGTCCAACAGCCTCTTTTCCAAATGCAACCCAGGCGGCATCCACAACCCCCGCTGGCCGAGGGGGTCGGCCTGGCTCTGGGAGCAAAGGTGGGGACAGCGATTTCTAGCACAACAGAAGTGATGGCAGAAAGATCATCCGTCTGTGGAGACCCTGCAGCAATGCAATTATGGGGCCATTGCGGGGTGAGATTTCAGTGGCATACGGGGCGTACGGGGCAGGTCTGCAGGGGCCCGTTTCGATGGGGTGGTTACGGTATGCAAGTGCAGCGCAGAGATCCTGAGGCTAGGCCAGACACAGACCCGTGAGAGTCGTTTCGTGCAAACGTCTGTGGAGCCAGGGAGGGGCTGGGGGACCGGTACAGAGGGGGTCCCGGGGCTGGGGAGGGGAGTAGGCTGTCGGGAAATGAGTGAGGCTTCACTGGGATGACAGGTCCCTCGTGGGAGGGAAGGGGGCGGTTTGGAGGGAGTCAAGAACTTAATGAACCCGAAGATCATATCCCTGTGAAACACCCAAATCTTCAGATTTCGGCAAAGTGTCAGCACTTACTATTATTCGTGAACAGCAAGGGGCGGTTTTTGTTTTGTTTTGGTGAGAAATTGGGGTGTGGGGTGTCGCACAAAAACAGCGAGGCTCCCCCGGCTTCCTGTTCGCTGCCATCGGACCACATCTGACCCCGCCGGGCAGCTTCAGAGACGCCATCCGGGAGGAGACCCGCCGCGTTTGGGGCCCACGGATTAAAGAGCCCGGGAGGAACCTGGGGGCCTGGGAGAAAAGTGAAGCTGGAGCGAACCCCCCTTTGTTCCTGGGGAGTACCCACAACGAGTGGATGGAGAAGGTGCAGGAGATGTCACAGGCCCGGACTCTGGGGGACTGACTTAAGCACGGTCACTTGGATTCGTGTTGGCAGAGAGGCCACAAGCCAGAGGAAGGGGACCAGGAAGGAAGAAGGAAGGAAGAGCCAGATGGCGGGACCATCCTGGGTGTGGGAAGTGTAAACAGTAGTAGCACCTGCCGTCCTGTGCTTTGGCCCCGTCTGCGCACGGGGTCCTCCATGCCCCGGGTGCGGACTGAGCCGGGGACGCGCGTAGAGGGCAGAGTGCACGTGTCGTTGGAGGGGTAGCCTGCGCCAGTGGCCTTTGTTTCTTGGGAGAAAGGGGGTGGATTCAGCTATTTTCTTGCTTGTCCCCTGCCCTCCCCCCAAAGTTATTAATCTCTCTTCCCTCTGTGTCAATAGTTGCGGAATCCGAGAACCTGAAAGTAATGCCCCCGCCCCGGATCCTGGTCCTCTTCTGATCAGCAGGGACCCGGGGAGGGAGGCGCGGTGATTTGCAGAAGGCCCGGCAGCTCCCAGCCCCTCCTCCCCATCTGCTGCTCTCCTGGGTATTGAGTGCTGCCCTTTTCAATTCCACCACGAATGTGACATGTCACGAGCCCCTCTGGACGGTGACCCAGTTTCGTACTCAGACATACAGGAGTGATCAGCAGGCGTCTCTGGTGGAGAGCGGATGGGTCGATGGGGCGCGTCTCTCCCGCTGGAACGACGGGCACCTTGGATGGAGAGCAAGTATTAACTTGGGAGCGAGGCCGAGAGGTTCGAATGTGTCTGCTTTATGGTCCAGATCTGCGGCCTCAGACAGCCAAAGCCCTCGGCGCTTCCGTTTCTTCTGCAGTTAGGAAATAACACGCACCTGGCAGGGCTGGGGTGCAGACGAAGCCACGCGTGCAAACGCCGCCATGCATATTTTTGCGCAAGCGCGTGTGTTCGGGAAGGCTGTACCTGACCTTGCAGGTGTTCGGGGAGCGTTTGCTGGACTGACCTGAACCGGGAAATGTATTCTGCGTCTGCCTGTGGCTGGCGACGTGGGCGTCGTGCGGTCTTTGGAGAAATCGGAGCTAGCTTACCTCTGAGGTCGCACGGGTGTGCGCGGCCCTAGTGGGAACGGAACGGAAGTGGCCCGGAAGAGGCTGCACGTGGCAGAGGGGTCCCCTTTGATGGGCTCCGGGAGCACGGTGCCCTTCACCGTGGCTCGAGACGCGATGGGAGAGAGACGTTATTTTACGTCTTCCCAAGTGCTCGTTACCGGAACAGTCGGCGTAATGGCTTTCCATGTCAGGCAGCGCCGCCGTCCTCCCCGCGGGCCCCGTCGGCCCTTGTCCCTCGGGCTGTCGGCCGGACGGCGGGGCTCTCCGTGAGCTGCAATTCCACGGCCGGCATTGCCGTCCAAAGCGAGTGTGCGAGGCTCAGGAATCCGATTTTGCCCGGATTATATTCCTGCTCTGCCTCAGAATGGAAAGCTGTCTTCGCCGGTCAAATAAAGGATGAAAATGATTGGGGTCTGGATTTCACGCTGCTTTTCTTTCTAGACAGAGGTGGCTTCAGAAGTCACACTGTGGTGTGTCTCGAATACTTCAGAGCCCTCTCAGCAAGAACACAGAGGACAGACTCTGATCCTCCCCTCTGGCGAGCTTTCCTGGTGAGTGGGTGCTTACTCTCACCATCTCATGGGATTTGTTTTTTAAAACAACAGCACACATTGAGTGTTGTCCATGTTACACATGAGGAGACTGAGGCAGGCACAGAACTGGGAGTTTCCTCCTGGCCTCTCCCTCCCCCCAGGGCATCGCCTTGGGTCAGGACCAAGAGCTTTTTCTCTCGTGCCGCTCCCTAGTTCGTTTCCCCGCTCTAGTGGGGCCGATGTCGGTATAGGTCTTCGGCGGTAAGCAATGGTAATTCCTTGTGGTTTTTTCATAAATTACAAAGGATTTGCTTCAAAGTACAATTTGAATGCCACATGGGGCCACACGTGTCCATAGGACTGGGCAACATACCTCTTCTTTCCCACTTAATGTTCGTGGGTAACCCAGGGCATAGGCCTTCCATTGGCTTCATTAGAATAGATCTTCTGCCTAAAAGAAAAGAGAAGAAGCAGCGTGAAAAGACAGAGGCCAATCGGGAACTGCCGCTTTCACTTACCTAGTGATGATAAATAAAGGTGTATTCTCCTGATTGAAAGAGATCCTAATTCAGGCTTCAGGAGAGAATAGTTAGTGACAGTTTCTCAAACACACAACCTGGTCTCAGAAGAATTTTTTCTCAAAATAAATGATTTGATTAATTTCTAATTAATATCTTATTATCTCTCGAATGCTCTCATTTTTTTTTCTACAGCCAAAGGCATTATCTTAGTCTGGGGCACCCACTCTCTGTCGCCAGGACTGCCTGGGTCTCTGACCCAGACCCTCCCAGGAAGTTGGAGCGAGCTTCAGAAAGCACTTGTTCACCACGTTCTTTTCTGTCTTCCTGTCTGCTGGTCCCCACCGGTGGCACAGGGAAGTCACACCCTGGCCGACCTCCCACTCCGGGTCGGCTGCAGCCTCCCTCTCCAGCACGCCCTCTCCCACTCTCCAACAGTGTGGGACTGTTTATGCTCTTCCAAAGCCGCTGCTCCCTCGCTGCCTGCTCTGCGCACCGCCCCCCTGCTCCGCGGGGCACGTCTGCCCCCACCCACCTCTCCATGAGGGCTCCATCCAGGTCCTGGAGAAGAGCTCGATTCCTCCTCGATGCCACCTTGGCCACCTGCCCCCCTGTGCGGACCTGGCGTCCGTCCTCCTCGCTTCGGCAGCCTCCTGTTCTTTTCTTTAACTCCCCACCCTGTACTGTAAGTGCCCAGGGGACACCGGGCAGGAATCACGTCTTTCCTTAACTCTAGCCCCGCCGTGCTGTTGGGTGCGCGCTGGCTTGTCGGTAACCGTGGAAGAACGAGTGGGCGCTATTTGACGGCCCTTCTCGTCTTCCTCCATCAAACATTTACGGGGCAGCCGCTCTGTGCCAGACGTCAGTCGCCAGGGTACCTGATGGGACAGGCACGGGGTTGTAGCAGCGACAGAGTGAACTCTGCGGGGGCTCCTGGCTGTAGGTAGGGAACCCTCCCCATGTCGTGGGGTCTCCGTCGTGGTTGCCTTTCTGGTGTGGGGACTGGGGTGTCCCGACCTGCCAAACGGTCAATTCTCAGAGGCTTATCTTGTAAGGGCCTTGGGATTATCTGGTCTGTATTTTTAATTATTATTTTTGCTGTACTACCATTCACGGGACTTTGTAAAAAAGCTAAAATACTAAGTTAGT
>CM052811.1:1183062-1228367 GCA_028533885.1 Nasua narica | reverse complement strand
TGCTCTGCTTTTATGGAGACTTACGGGAGGCTCCGAAACGCTCAACACCCAATGCCTTGCCTCTGGCTTCAGAGGGGGCACAGGCGGGATGGGGCCGGTGGGGCCGGCAGCCGCGGGGCCACCACACGGATGAGAAGGGGCCCAGGGTGTGGTTAGGGTGCGAAGGAGCGAACCCTAAATCCCTAGGATGTAAGATCAGCAGACTCGGCGGCTACTGTCATGCTCGCCTTTGTCGCCACCTCCACAAATAAATCCTCATCCAACCCTCAGCGACCACCGCCCCGGGGGCTGGCGGGCAATAGCCGGTGACACAGGCGCTCTCTTTTCATTTGTCGGGAGTCTGCTATGAGCTTTCACGCTTTATGGTCGTGGCTGTTAATTGTAAGTTATATGCTAGAGACAAATCTTAAGATTTTTGAGAAACAGAATTAAAAAGGTTCCCAGCTCCCTTCTCTGGAGTTGTTCTTTCTCCTTGGCTTCGCTGAGAAATATTTATGCTTTCCTTTTCCGACACGGCCCTACCATTGTTCGTGTGGGACGACCTCTCTTCCAGTGGGTCCGTTCTACTTAAGTCCTTTAAAATGATTAATTGATGATGACCTTTGTTTTTTTTTCCTCCAAATACTTTTATTTCATTTTTTCAGTGCTCCAAGATTGATTGTTCATGCACCACACCCAGTGCTCCGCGCTATCCGTGCCCCCCTCAGTGCCCACCACCAGGCTCGCCCACCCCCCACCCCCTCTCCTCCAAACCCCTCAGTTTGGTGTTCGGAATCCACAGTCTCTCACGGTTCATCTCCCCCTCCGATTTCCCCCCATTCGCCCTTCCTTTCCTTCTCCCAGTGTCCTCCATGGAAAAACATGATGATGACCTTTGAATTAAAATACCATATTTCTTGATTCTAAGACAGATATTTTTCACCTGCAAGCATTTCTGAAATTTGAATGCAGCTTGTAATTGATGGCTGCTTTTAACACGGTCTTTTTTTCCCCTGAAAAGCTGTTAGTAAATAGATGGTGCATCTTATAATGGATGGCATCTTAGAATCAAGGAAATATGGTAATTGTCTTCCGGTGGCATTGCAGAAGGCAGCGGCCCGCATCCTGACCAGCGGAATGCGTTCCATCTCATAAATGTTGGCTCCAGAAAGTTGCAAGAAATCTCACCAGAACTAGATATAGTTTCCTCATTCTATGCCCTGATTTGCTGATTCTGGATTGTTATTCTGGGTTCTATGAGAAGGTCGTCTTCCGCTCCCCGTTGGTCACAGAATCAGATGGGTGTGTAGTAGGTCCCTAGCCGTGGTTCCCGTCCGGGGCGGGCTAGCCATCCCGGCCCACGTTCCATCAGTGCTCCGCGTCTCCCATCTCCCCTGGCCAGTCTGGGGGGAGGGCTGCATCGGGACGTTTAGGATCACAAATCTACTGTTGGAGAATCCCCGGGGAAGATGTCGAGTGAGCTGACAACTTAAAAGGAAACACTTAAAAATATGACAACATTCACCCTGAAAGGGACACTTTACTTGTAGATAAAGAGAAGATAATTGATTAAGCTTATTATTTATGGAAGAAAAAAAATGACAATGCTTTTTAAAAGGAGGAAAAGTAGAGTTTTTAGATTTTTTTTTCCCCGAAAATGGATGGTTCTTTTTTTCCCATTAAGGGAAATGGTTCTTTTTTTCCCATTAAGCTGTGTGTATCAGCTCCCGCGTAAGCAGTTTGGAGGACCCGCTGTGGTTCGGAGTGTGAGGGTATTAATGCTCACGCAGGCCCCCGGATTCGACAAGGGCGAGCACAGAATAGGCAGATGCTACCTGCATTCTGGATCAGGGGGCACTCCGGTCGCACTACCCGCACGGAAGTCTGGGACTGAGAGCTTTGAGGACTGGTGGCTCAGGGATCCCAAATGGAAACAGATGCCAAAAGGAAAAAGGAAGGAAGGAAGGCATTGCTTCCCTCTGCTTGGCTTTCTTTCCCCTTGGATAAATGAGGCCAGCTTATATGCATTTATTGTCTTCTTGGAGCACTTGAAATCAGGATTATTGTGCTTTAAGGAAAAAAGTAACAAACTGTCAAATTTAATGTCAACTACGGAAAACACTAAGTCTGGGAATGTTGGGACAGTGTCGGCTTCCCTGGAATATTTTGATCTAATATGGCATCCGTGAGCGCTCCTGGCCACCACATGCCTGAGGGTCTGCAGGGACCTCTGTGTGCCCAGCCGTGGGGGCCACCCCTAGGGGGACACACTAGACGCTGGGAATGAGCGTCCATGTGCCGTGCTCGCTCGCTCCTCCAGACCCCTCCGCTCAGAGCCGTGGCCCCATCTCTGCACCACCCCGCACTGACACAGCTGTTAGGTCAGTGGCCCTGACACCCTGTGATGCGACCCATGCCTGTGTGATGCGTGGGCTCAGAAATCCCCAATGCTTCCTTATTGTCCTGCAGACCCCCCGGCCTCACAGACCTCCCCAGCAGGGCCCTCATGGAAAGGGGAAACCTCATCATTGGGACTCCCCATGCCCAGCTCCGCTCTGGGTCCCCACCCCCTACTCAGTGCCTGGAAGTAGATGGGTGTTTATTGCAAGACAAGAAGAGTGCTCGGAAAGTCTGCGATGTGCACGTCCTCTCCATTAAGGAGCACTCTTGGCTTCTCCATGCGGCGCCTCCACTGGCCAGTTGCCATCATCAACTCTCCTTAAAATCCTACTGAGTGTGTTTCTTTCATCTGCACGTTCCCAGCTTATTGATTCTGCAGGAAGAACTTAAGCCATGCGCATTGCTCTAACCAACAGAATCTCTTGTTGTTCCCAAATAAAGCTCTTTCCTTCTCACCTCTGTGCTTTTGCTCCTGGTGCTCCCTTCCCCTACTGCCCCCTGACTCTCTGAGCTGTAAGGTCGTCCTCTTCCTTCCGGGTGCTTTAATATGCTTCCTTACAGCCCACCCAGTGGATGACGAAGGGGAACGTCTGTGTTGTCGTGGGCAGCTACTTTAGGGCGGAGCCTCTTGGGCCTGGGGTCCTGGCACCCACGGCAGAGTGTAAGCTCTAAGGCTGCTGGGACGTCCTCTCCAAACCAAGCTTCGCAGCAGGTGTGCTGTGTCTCAGGGTTCTCAGGCTCGTGCTGGATGTGACCATAGGCCCAGTCACTCTGACTTACAAGTGAGAGCACTGGGGGCGTGCCGGGGGCAGGGGCGCTCCAGGGGGCAGGTCTCTGCACGGCCCCATCCTACGTTTGCTCCTAGAAGGGAGGGGAGTTTGTTTGAGTCTCTGACATCGCCAGCGAGAGATGCTATCCTTAAAAAAGGATCATTACTGTGGCCACAGAGTCAGAAATTACTTAGTGGTCTAGACAGGAAACCCAGGTTCCAGAGTATCAAGGAACGGTTCTACTGTAAAATTACCTACCAGTATAATCCTGACAGATTAACCCTCATCCTAATAGTATAATGGTAATAAAGTATTTTGAAGTGTGCCTTCTCTTTGTGACAGAGAGGAAAGCATTGCCTTGTATTTATAAGTCATGGAGGTCGTCAGGATGAAGAAACCCACAAGTGCATCTGTAAACGTCAACCAGCATATTCTGGGAGACAAAGAATGCACGTGTGAAGGTCACACTCTGCCGGTCGCCGCGTGCCCGTGGCCGCCCGCGCCAGCTCCCCGCGAGCCACGGGTCAGGAGCCACGCAGGACATGCTGCCGGACAGGTGTGCTTGCCGGGCCCCTGCTGGGAGGTGGGGAACCACGGGGAACAGTGGCAGCTGGGAAGAAAAGAAGATGTAGTTCTCGCAGGCCGGACCTGGAGCGGAACACCGGAGAGTCGCTGTAGGAAAGGCCTGGAGGCAGGACACTTGTGGGTGCAAACTCGGGACCGTGTCCTGTGTGGGCTCGGGCAGGTGGGTCCCAGCCCTCAGGGCGCCGGGTCTGAGCTCCTACAGGCGCTTATGTTCGGCTCAGGGCCCGACGGGAGGGCCGGCCAGAGTGCCCGTTTACAGAAGGGACGGACAATTGCTGTTCATTTCTGTTTTCTTCTACCAATTTCTCCTTTAAGATAAGCAAAAAAAAAAAAAAGCCATTGAGGTAAAAACAATCCATGTACTTGTCTATAGGGACAAAGAGGACGGTGACTGAGGTTATGTGTGTTTAAAATGTGTGCAAAGAAGACTCAAGCTGAGTTGCTGGGGGAGCAGCCCCTCCCCAGGTGCTACCTGCTCTGAGGGCGAGTTGCTGGCCCTCTGCCACTCGGGCTGGGCTTGCGCCCCTCGTCCCCTTCCCCACGCTCCCGACGGGGCAGGGACGGGAGTCCAGGCGCGCGCCCGCTGTGTCGTGCTGGCCGGACACGCGCCAGGTGAGCCGCTGGGTAATGTCCTCTCCTCCACTTTGCTCCAGCAGTTGGGGTCTTGGGCACGTCTGTGTTGGATCTGCCCTATTCCCTCGTCCGGGTGCCTCGGCAGGACCTTGGAACAATCCTACACACTCGGGGAGACACTCCGTGCCCCTTGAAGCTGGAGTTGCAGAGGGAAGTAAAATCAGACACACCCAGAGCTCACAGCTGTCGCACGTACGATTTGTTATTAACATGATGTGCAGACTGTGGTTCTATGGGTCCTCTCGTTACCCTCTCTCTTCATCGCTATTTCCTACGCGCTCCCCTCCCTGCCGCACCGCGAGCTCCTCGAAGGCAGAGACGGGGACTGTTGAACTCTTCCCAGGGTCAGACCCCCAGGGTCTGGGGGTTTCTTGAGGGAGCGAGCAGCCGAGGCCGTAGCTCGGGGCAGGATGGGGGACCGCGAGCCACGGTGGGGGCGAGCGCGAGCCGGGCCGGAGGCCGGGGAGTGTAGACGGATGCGCGGTGTGTGCACACGGGGAGCTCACACACTGGGATCCGGCCCCGGGAGCAGCCGCGGAGCAGCAGGATCCACGCACAGGTCGCCGCAGACGGGCGCGGGGGCCCCTGAGCGCTGGGACCACAGGCGTGTGTGTCCACAGAGCGCAGCACAGAAGACACGTCTGTTCCATTAACTGATGGAATGAAAACTGAAGGTAACGGGGAGGGCGCACGTCTCCGTGCGGGAGGGCGCTCTGCCCTCCACTGCCGCCCGCAGGGTTAGGGCTGTGCTGTGGGACAGCGCTGGCCAGCTGGTGTTCGGCCCCACTCTGTCCCCACGCACCCCTGCGGCTGCCCTCAGGGTCGCCCTCCCACGCGGGGCAGCTGGCGGCCGCTCTCACTCCTACTGCGTCTCTCGGGCCTCACGGCCGCCCCACGCACACCTCTCGGAACCCGCAGTGGCCCCTCAGGCCCCGGCTTCCAGGGCAGGGGCGCGGGGCTCTCCTGGAGGCTCTCTGCACACCTGGGGACCCACGGTCCTCCCATCCTGCCTTCCTTCCCCGCCCCCAGCCAGGGAAGGACCCTCCACTGCGTCCCCGCAGCTGTAGGAGCACGGCCTCGTCGCTCCTTATCCGCGTCTCACTGGTGACCAGGCTCCACGCGGAAATCGGACTGGGGGGAATCAACGCTCGAATACAGGCATCGACTGTTATCTCTGTCGCTCTAAGTTGAACAGTTGATATCCTTTTTAGAGGTCATGTGCCTCATTTCATTGTTTTTACCATTTAGGTCACTTTCGAGCACGAAACCCGGAGCACATGGCAGCCCAGCCCAGCCCACGGTACCCGTGTCCTCTCATGCGCGGAGGGTCACCCTGCAGGGAGGCCGCGAGCCGCGTGCATAGATGTGACAGGATAATTAGCTGATTGCGCTTCTCTTGAAGCACATCGGGGTCTGGCTGGTGAAGCCCCCGAGGGGGCGTCCTCCGCTGGCACGTGGGAGGTCGTGCTGGGTGAAAACTGTCATTTAGAAAACCGTGTGTGACTTTGCACGAGGTGGCGACCGTGTTTCTCTCTGGACCAGCACCAGAGAAGGACACCATCGCCGACCGGGGCACAGCCACGGGCACGGGAGCCCGCGTGCTGCGGGGACGCCGGGGACCCCGGGGACGGCATTGCCCGGAGCGGGAGTCAGCCACTCTGTGGGCTGCAGCGTGGGTGGAACGAGGGCCCGAGGGCCGGAGCCGCTGAGCGCTGAGCGGGGACGGCACCCCCGGCCCGCGGCTGCCACGGCAAAGTGCAGCGGTCCCGTCCACGGTTTTGGGACCTAAGCCATTTTTAATTTCTTCAGTCATCAAATAATGGGGCGAGGAAATGTAGCTTGATGGCGTTCACCTCCACACATTCGTTTCTTTAAGCGCAACGGAGGCACGCGTTCCCCCTGAGCCCGGGGAAGGGGCCGCCCCGCCACACGGACGCTCCTCGGCCACCAGCGTCTCCCGACGGCGCCTCCTTGAAGTGAACTCGGAGGAGCGAGGAGAGCCCTGTGTGGGGCTTCCTGAGGAACTCCCAGAACCCGGAGACCACTGCGGACCCCGAACCTTGAAGAAAAGGCATTTGTTGTTCCCATTCTGCCTGCCTCAGGGGTGCCGGGGGCGCGAGGGCCCTTTCTGCCCCGCCGCGCCCTCTGGCCGTTGTGGGCCAACAGGAGCACCCCCGGCCCCAACCGCAGGAGGAGCAGAGGAAGTTCGACTTCTTCCCAAGAAATACACAGTGAGGGCAAGTCTGCCCCACAGCCGCCCCACAGGTCCCGGGGCTTCGGGACGGGAGGTGGTGCGGAGAGGGGGCGCCCCTTCCCCCGGCCAGGCCGGCAGAGCTGGGGCGGTGCAGACCAGCCCCGGGAAAGCAGCCTCGGGAGGACATGTGTGGGGTCTCCGCTGCGGGGACCCCACGAGATACAGGACCCTGGAGCGGCTCTCGGTGCCTAGGACGGCTGGAGCCGTGTCCGGCACCTGCGGAGGCCACAGTCAATCTCGTGCTCGCTCCTTAATGGGGATACCCGGGGCTGAACGGGGCTGTGCGTGTGGGGGTAGGAACGTTGAAACGGCAGGCTTTCACCTGACATCTTCCTTGAAGGGTTTTGGGTGGAGCGGTTGGTGGGGCACAGACGGGGGCAGAGGCTTCGTGGGGCTGCTGGCTGAGTGCGGCCCCTCCATGGGCGCCCGCAGAAGAACGAACCAGTGGTTGGTTCTGGATGAGGGCAAGTATGTGGGCGCACGTGCGCGCGGGCCCGGGGTCTTCGTGGTGACCGGCGGTCCGGAGGACCCACGTCCCTGGCACTGCGTCTCCTTGCTGGGGTCGGCGTGCCGGAGCCAGCCTGCCTCGCAAACGCTCGTGGGTGTGCGCGAGACCCGAACCAGGTGGGGTAGGCCTCACCTCAGTCGGTTCCTGGCTGTGGGATCTTGGGTGATGCACACAACCGTGGGCTACTCATCTCCCCCGTCTAGTCCCAGTCCATACAGCTGGGACGCTGCTTAGCCAGTAAGGTCGCTCTGACGAGAACTAAGTTCCGTGCGCGGCACACAGCAGGTGCTCGGTGAGGGACAGCTCAGCGTCACGGGCTTGGGATTCCCGCCCTTCCCTGCGTTTCCCGGCATTCGTGCCGTGCCCCGGAGGCTGTGGGTGTGCAGGGAGGCAGGGGCACGGCCCCCACCGGGATGGCACCTCTGGCCTCGAAGTGCTCTCTCAGATTGAGTTTCAAAGTTCAGGGATGAGGATCTTCAGGACCACAAATGTCCAGTGTTGGCACTGTTTTAAATACATACGTGATGTCGTCTTCTCTGCATGGGGCGTATTTTCCTTGCAGTTGAGTTTTGGAGCAAACTGCAAGAACGGCTCAGCAGAGACGTAATCTTGCCTGATTTCTCTGACTTCTGTGTGGCCAGCGGCCCAGGCGAGCACCTCCTTGCTGGCGCACTGCCCCGAGAGCTCCCACCCCGTCCCTTCCCTGCGTGGGGCTGGGGTCCGGCTAGCTGCACCTCCGCCAGGGGCGGGCATGTCCGCTGTCAGTGTGGCCCCCAGCGTCCCTGCTCCGGTTTGCTCTGCCCACTCCGCAGCGATGCCCCGGCCCCGGGATGATGCCTTTCAGCCCTGGGAGACTTCTGCTGGCTCTAGTCCGTGCTGGATCTTTAGCCGAAGATGAAATTCCTGAAGGTGGTCTCTCTCCTTTCACGCTCCTGCTGGAAATTTCGGTGAATAAGCTTTGACTGCCGTTTTTAATAGCTGTGGCCTCCACACTCTTTCCAGATGGCCTCCCAGTGCACTCTTGCTCTTTCCTTGGGCTCAGATGAACGGAACCTGTCTACATCTGGCCCATCTCTGCCCTCGTTCTCGGCTCCTCGTGGCTCCGTGTCCTCCGGTGCCTTTCTGGGCTCTTGTCTGGAGTGATGCCTTCCAACGCCTACCCGTTCTGCGCGGTGATGTCCAGAAGGCTCTGGTCCGTAGGGGGCCCGGCCCCTGCTCCGCACTCCAGAGCTCGTGTCGTTCGTGGTCCGCGTTAGCTTTGCTCCAGCGTCTCCTGTCCCGGTCGTGAGCGGCCGGAGCGCAGGGACCGTCTTCAGTCACTTCCTTCCAGGACGGCTAGTGGAAGGAAGGGCGAGAACCCACTCTGTGAGCGTTTCCCAGTCTCCCAGTCCTCAGGTTGGAGGGCACCAGTCACGCCAGGACGCAGGGTCTAACCGAGGCTTTGGCCCTAGTGGGCTCCAGGTGGGAGAAGGAACGAAACGATAATAACACAAAACAATGGGGACAGCAGTGGGCACAGGCGGGCTCAGTGGCGGACAGAGGAGTGAGGCCAGCGGATGGAGGGAATGTGGTCCAGCAGAAGCACGATGACAGGCTGTCCCCGGAGTCTTCCCACCTCCTTCGTTCCACTGATCGGCCGGGCAGACTCCAGCAGGTGTGGGCGCCTGTCCTCGCCGTGGGCACGCGCCACATCCCCACATCCCCACATCCCCACCATAAAAGGAGGACAGCCACAGTGGGAGGGAAAACAAGGGACGCAGCTGAGCGCGGCCCTGGCTTTGGGCCCAAAGGAGGCTGCTGGCTTGCACGGGGTGGGGGTGGGGGGCACCTGGGGCCCCAGCAGCCGCGGGAGGAAGCAGCGCCGGGAACCCCGTCTCCTCACCAGGGAAGGGGAAGCCCACGGCGGGTGAGCAGCTTCCCGAAGGTTTCTGGCCAGCCTGTGCCCAGCTGACCGAGCTCCCTGCAGAGGAAGTCAGCTGCGTCTGACCCTGGCTTTGGGGAAGGGATTTCGTGTCTCTGGGCCTCGCTTTCCTGGACTGTGGAGTTCTGGAGCACTCAGTACACGGGACCTCTCCGGCCCCTCAGGGTGGGCCAGTGTGTGCCCTCGTCTGCAAGGGTGTTTGTGCCGGATCAGGGAGAGGGTCCTAGCCTGGCCGGGGCCAGTGTCCCGGTCCCCAGCGGCAGGGGGGCCCCAGGAGCGCTGACAGGGGACCCGGCCGCATTCCCCGTGACGGAGCCGAGGCGGGGAGGACGCCTCTCCCCGGCACCCCTGACAGTGCCGCGCGTGTGACCCAGTTTCCTAGGACGAGCCGGGATCAGCTGTGTGATCCTGTGTCTTGCTCTGTGGTTTTCCGATTTGAAATGAGGTTTCACGCTTGTCCAGGAAGGGGAGCGTTGAGGCCGTGGACCCCCGATGGGGCGTCCGCTGCAGATCAGTGACGCGGTCAACTTCACCGTGGGAGGCTCTGTAATTTTAGGTTAAATCAGACGCCGTCTGACACCAACGTTGGACCTGGCTCAAGTGCTAGCAGGGCTCCAAACATTTTGGGATAAAAACCTAAAGTCAGAGAATTTCCATTTCTTATACTATGTTGTGTTAACTAGAGAAAAAACATCATTATAAAATTTAAGATAATGCCTTGATTCAGAATTAAGATGATAGGAACTCCACTTTCTTGAGCATCTATTACGTTCTAAGGACCTTGCTGGCTGCTTTACTTCCTCCTAACTTGTCCTCTCGATAACTCTGAGGGCTCATGCTTTCTTTCCTTAGGGGAAGTCTGAGGATCAGAGAGGTTAAATAACCTGCCCTAAAGAGAGGGTGCCGACTGTGCCCTGGGGCACGAGGTCGGGGACCCTGACCCGCTCTCCGTGGGAGGACAGCATGTCTCTGCGTTCCCGTCTCACAGTCTCGCTGATGAGCCCTGCTGCCGGGATGGCGCCTTCCTCTCGAACCTTCACGACCAGGCCTTCGTGCTGTGCTTCACTGTCGAGCAGCACGGGGCACAGGCATGTCCCAGGGGAGCCGGGGGCGGGGGGAGGGCTCCAGAAGGAGCTACGGAGCCCAGAACCCTGACCGCTCAGACAGGTGCTGGCACGCTGCTTCTGACCTGAGCATCGTCTGCAGGGTCTGCAGCTGAGAATGGTTGAGGGTGGGCGACCCCGAGGGGACGTGGAGGACGGGTCTCCTCTGGGAGGCAGAGGTGAGGAGATGTCATAGCTGAGCTCAGCTCAGAGTGTGACCCTCTGAAAGCCTCTGGCTCTTTTTTCTCCCCTTTGCCTCTACAC
This sequence comes from Nasua narica, assembly GCA_028533885.1. NCBI lineage: Eukaryota > Metazoa > Chordata > Mammalia > Carnivora > Procyonidae > Nasua > Nasua narica. The sequence continues at coordinate 1,217,950 of CM052811.1, read as the reverse complement.
AGGCCCCAGGGTCGCCCCGGACGGTGGCCAGAGTGCGGTCCTCGGCTGGAAACGGGGTGTGCTTCTGTCTGTGCTGCCCCCACTGCCCCCGGGGAGGGGTGCAGGTGCGTGGCTTCCTCCTCGGCCCCGTCTCTTCTGATGCCCTGCCCTCCACCTGACCTTTGCCTGACCTTCAGCGACACGGACCAGCGGTCCTTTCCTCAGGCCTTTGCTTCTGCTGCACAGACCGCTGGCTGGTCCTCATTCTTGAGGTCGCAGCTCCCGAATCACCTCCACTTGGAAGCCTTCCTTGAACCCAGGCCTGGCGGAGGTGTTGGTGCTGTTTTACGTCGTAGGACTGTTTCCTGATTATTTGCCGGCCCCCCCCGCAGTTCTTGTGAGCCGTGCAAGCAGGACCTGCCCTCCAGTGCGCGCGGCCCCCGACAGACCACAGTCCTCAGGCCTCCCCGTTGGGCACAGTCAGCCGTTTCCTTGTGACTTGAGACAAGAGACGGGAAGATACATCCGTTGTCAGAGAATCTGTTGCAGGCATACCTTGATTTCTCAGCGAGTGTTTATTTAAGGAACGCCTGTTACTTGCTCTCCACAAACTAGCACAGGATATTGAGCACGACTTGCTTTACGTAAGGGACGCGTTGCTTCTCAAAAACTACTGTATCCACGGTTTTGAGAACAGGGCCCGGCGTATTGTGAGCACGCAACGAACGTGTATGGAACAAATGCGGGAAGTACCCCAGAACTTCTAATGACTTTTCACACTTGTGATGTTCCATGAAAAGGCACACAAAACTGCAAAGAAAGGTGCATGGGCAACTATCCTGAGTTTATTTATTTATTTATTTAAAAAAATTTTATTATTTAAAAAAATTTTATTTATTTATTAGAGAGAGAGGGCGAGCACAAGCAGGGGGAGCAGGCAGAGGGAGAGGGAGAAGCAGGCTCCCCGCCGAGCTGGGAGCCCAACGCGGGACTCGATCCCAGGACCCCGGGATCACGACCGAGCCGCAGGCAGACACTTCAGCGATGGAGCCCCCGGGCGCCCCATCCCGGTTCTTGATGAGAAGCGGAGGCCTGGAGGTGCCAACAGGAGCCTTGCTGTGGCTCTCAGAGCGGAGGTCCGCACAGGGCCAACCGCGGACGTTGGCGCCGACGGCTAGTTGGGAGTCTGGGAGCTCACGCGTAGCTTTCGTCACTCACTCAGCGACCTCCGGGCACCCGCGGCAGCAAGCGCTGGTCTGACGGCCGAGTCGCCCGGGAGCGAGTCGGGGTCGGCGACCGTGTGCTGCCCGGGGTCAGCCAGGCAGCGTCCAGGCTGAAGGAGCCCTGCCCTCACTCAGCGTCTGTCTGCCTGAGGAGGGCGGGGTCCTCGTGCCCGGAGATCAGCCTGGGGTGCGGCTCAGCCGGGGCTGCACTGAGAATGCGGCCCCAGACAGTCGAGCAGCTACCACTTGCGGGCGTGTGTACGGTTTGGGGACATGGGGAGAAAGGCACAGTCCCTCCTCCGAAGGAGTCCCAGCCGGCGGGGGGAGGTAGACGCACGTGCAGAGATGTGCACGGGCCCCGTCGATCACAGAGCGAAGGCGTCCCACCGAACTGGGGCACGCAGGGACAGACCCAGAGAGGAGCGGACGGCGCGGGGAGGAGCTGAAGGGGCCTGCGGATGAGGGCTGGGGACTCACTGCATTCAACGCAAAGGGAGCAGCAAGGGTGAGGCCAGCACGCTGTTGGAGAACGGCTACCAGCTTGCAGTGAACGACGCCCGGGCACGGAGGGCAGGGGGCTGGTAAGGAGCCCTCGGCGTCTCCCCTGCGCCGGGGAAGCCCGTCCCACGGGCAGGTGCGCAGGCGCCCGTGATATGCCTGCCGGAGGCCCGCAGCGCAAGCGGGCTGTGCCCGGTGGAAGCCAGGACCCCCTCCTTGCAGACCAGAAGCGTCTTCCGCCCTCGCCCGGGAGGCGGGGCCCTGAGTCTCCTCCTCCTCAAACATCTCTGCCTCCACATCGTCCTCGGGGAGACCCGAGCCTTCCCTGGGTGGGGGCAGCTTTCTCTCCCTGGGACTTGGGCACCTCGTCTCCTGGGCCGGGCTGAGCTCCTTGTCTCTCTGGAGAGACGATGGGAGGTAGCGGTGCCCACCCTTCCCTGCGTCCTCCGCACCCCCCACAGGGGTGACCCCAGCCTGCGCTTGCCTGTCCTCCTCCCGCTGTTGGCACCCTGACACCTGCCTGTCACTGTCCTTTTGATTCTGGTGACCTGTTTGGGCAACTCCCTGGCTTTCTAATTCTGTGTATTTGTTGAACGAACATGGGATGAATGAATGCCTTTGATCTTCCCCTCAACTGACAACTCGTGGCGAGATCCTGCTATGACCTTGACTTCTGGGAGCCTTTCTGGCCCCCGGAGGAGGGGGCTTGTGGCTTCTTACCCAGAGAACTGCTTGTGTTTCGTGAGTTGAGTCCCATTCTTCCCCAGGAGACGAACAGACCTCGGCCACGGCTCTAGAGTGAATGAGGACGGACGCCCACAGAAAGTTCGGGAGATCTTTGTCCTTGGCGCTGATACTTGGCGGCTTGCGCCTCCTCCGATAATGAGCGCGTGATGGCTGTCTCCGCGGCTTTCAGGAGCCGACCTTGGTCGCCATGGAGACGCGCATCCTGCCGGAGCTACCCACAAAGCCTGTTCCATGAGGCTTCGCTCCCCTTTTCCCTTTCAAGGACCCGCTATTCATAACCACTTTTGAAACCCAACAAGTGGGAAATGTCGCGTGCGAGCTGATGCAGTGCCGCGGTGGCAGGGACGCCTCCGCAGCGTCCCGGAGGGCGGAAATACGGCCGTCACTCGACAGGCATTTTAACAGTGCCCCCCACCCGAGAATAAATTACCCTTTTCAACCGAGTCAGATCGAAGCACAAATCTGAAGTCGTGACTTCGGTCAGCTGCGGCTCTGGGGCGGCCCCTTGGCAAGAGCGGCGCCCCTGCACAGCGTGTGACAGTCCTCAAACACGCACGCTCTTGGGGACGCAAAGGGACTTGTCTCAAGACTTCTGCACAGGTCCTGCTTCGGAACCCCCGCCGGGTGCAGAGGTGGGGTAAGGCCAGTCCCCACCGGGTGCCGTACCACTGAGGGCCGAGTGGGCCAGAAACGGCTTTCATGTCACCAAAACAGGTGCCACTGACTTGTTCTCTCCTGCTTATAGTTCCACAGGGTGGGAGACACTTCCTGTCGGCGGGGCCTCCCGAGCAGCGGGGAGAGCCGTGGGGTGGGGACTCTGCCTCTGGTCCTGCCCCAGCACCCCAGCGAGCCAGCTCAAGTGACTTGCCTTCTCCGAGATCCCTTTTCTTACCAACACAGCGTCTCTTCGTGTTTCCAAAAGACACAAAATATGAGCCGGCATGTCATACCCGCCGGACCCATTTGCTGATCGTTACCGTTTTCATTCCTACTGGTATGCTATGAGGCTGGCCGTTTCCTTACACTCTCCCCAGCTTAATTATTACTAAAATAATTTTTGAGCCCTTTTAGAATGAAAATACAGTATTATTCTGAATTGCATGTCTTTAATTTCAGCTTTGGATAATAATACAGGCATTTAGGCTGTAAATTTCTTCTGATCACAGATTTTGTAGCAGACATTCATTTGTGGTTTTCTCATTGTTAATTTCTAAGTCGTCTGCAGTGATAGTTTTCTTGTGTTTCTTTAACTTAAAGATTATTTAGTTTAGGTGTTTTGTTTATTTGTTTTATTTTTTGCAAATTCACCTTCATCTTTCTGATGAACAGTCTATTCAGAAGTTCTTTTAGTTTTTTTCCACTGAGGTAGAGGTCATAGGTAGGATTATATCACATGCCTTCGGTATGAGCTGTGCTTTTATAAAATTATAATGGTCCTCTTGGTTACTTTTAATGTAATTATCTTGTGTTCTTTTTATTTGTTATTGTTTGTGGGGCTTCTTTTGCATTGCTGTTTGACTCACCTTTGCTGATCTCTTAACTTTGAGTCCTGCTTCCTTCGTTCTGATTTAGATGGACCTCTTCTGCACTTACTTCTTGTTATTTTCTCACTTTAAAGAAATTTATCATACTTGTGCTTTCTGTTTTTCATGTTTTTGTGATTGCTTTAGAGTTTTCTTTTTGCATTTTGATATATATGGTGCTTTTGTATTATCTTGGAGAAGTCACCTGGTTTTTCGGAGTTCAGCACCAAGAATGTCTTCCTGCCCATTCCTCAGTGTGATGAGATACTCAGCACACTTTCCAACAAACCCTTGCCAGTGAGCTGTCATCTCAGGTCCTGACTATTGACAGTATGTTAGTAATTAATGGTTACATTATTTCCATTACCTTTTAAGAATGAGGACAGTCTTTGTGCTCGTTCCATTGTTTAATCTCCCTTCTTTTGTACTTTGTCCTGCAGTTCTAAATTCTATTCAGAGTTGATGGTTTCAAAAGATATTTTTTTCAACAAAGGTATATAATCCTATAATTTCTTTGCTTTTCTGGTAAGATCCTTTTGTCAGTTGAATTTGAATATAAACTTTTGTCGGTAATATTCTTTGAAAATTTAAGATTATTCAAGTATATGCTATTTAAGGGTGACCTGATTGTTTTCATTTGTAGGTAATCTTTTATCTTGTTGGTAACATGGTATAGTTTTTAAGACCACATAAGAATGAGAATATAAGAGTATATGTATGAAATCAACATATCTAAGATTTTTAATACTTTTCCCATGATATTTAATGATAAGACTTGAGCCTCTCTTTTGCCCTCGTGTATATATTCAGGCTTTGAGTTTGCATGTTCTGTTTGCTTCTGCAATTCCTAAGTTAGAGCTCTCAGACTTGTTTCTCTTAGATTTCAGTTCCCCCATCTTGTTCCGTTTCATGGTTCTAATTCATTGGTTTAGTTTTCTGGAAGTTTCAATCTGCCCCTTCTGCCTCCACCTCAGTCTTTAATCAAGACAGGTGTTTTATGTGCCTTAAGTATTCTTTCCTATTCTAGGTCATGGCTTCACGTCTGTGGGCAACATGTTCTTTGAATTTTACTGAGGCCACAAATCGGGATGTTCAAGTGTCCCCACACTAGACCTGTGGCATTGAATGACTCCTGGGTGCCCCTGGCCGGAGCCTGGGAGAGGCGGGCCCTTTCTGTGAGCCAGCAGAGGTCACCTTTAGCCTGGTACGCGTGAGGGGCTCGGAGGGCATTCTGGAAGGAACAGAGGGCACTGGAGTTTTAAGAAAGGGTTTGTAGCTTGAAGGACATTTTCCAAAGCCATTGTGTGACTCAAGGGTCAGGTGGCACGGGGGGGTGCACCAGTGTGGGGGCAGATCCTGGAGGCTTTGGGGCCAGTCCTGAGACTTCCAGCTTTGTGACTTTTTGCAAATCGCTTCTTTCTGGGTCTTGTTTCGTCCCTGTGTGAAATGGGGTAGACGAAGCAGCGTGTGTGATTGCCTGGCCCAGCTAACAGTTTTAACTCCGTGTGCTCGGCTCGATAACTCGTGAGCAAAGATCAAGGGAGGGATGGGACTGGAGTCCTGCATGGGGGTGGAGAGGTAGGTACTTTGTAGAAATCATGGTTCAACATGGACCATCTTCTTCCGGTAAGAACATATTCTGATGTCTTTTAGAAACTGGCGAGTCGCTGAGCTGCCTTCTGATGCAGCTGAGTGCTTGCTGTGGAGTCCTTCTAATTTCCTCCGACCCCGGTGTGAAGGGCCTTCCAATGGTGGTCAGCGGAGAGCCCTACGCCGGGCCAGCGCCTGGACTGGCCGCGCGGGAATGCCACACCTGCTTTAGGCTGTGCGGGCTCTGAACTCTTGCAAGTGCTTGATTAAATCACGTTTTTCTTACCACAATCAGGAAACAGGAAGCGGTTTGACACAGAACACTGCATCAGTTATGATCTGATTGGGGAAATCTTTGATAAGCATGTTCCGCCAAGCTGTGCATCTCGCTCTGATGGCAGTGGCAGCAGAGGGGACTGTTTTACTGGCATCGTGCTCTAAGCCGCGGCCCCCGTTGTCTTCAGGGACTTCAGAGGCCCCCTCCCTGAGCCCCAGACCCCTGGCTTCTTCTGCACCACACGTAAAGCATGGCCTCAGAAGGGAAGTGTTTGTTTGGCTGCAGACAGGCCATGATTTTAAAACGTAATTTTAAAACCTGAATTCTATCCTGTAGGCTGTGCTTTGGTTTTGCTTTTTTAAAAGGAATCCTGGTCGGAAGCTTTGCGAGTGGAGACAAAGCACTCTGTACGGGTGTGGACAGATGACCAATAAAGGAGGAGGAATCCGGCACTAAATTATAGGGAAGGGACTTTATGAGCGGACAGCAGAGGCTGGGGCTGAGTCCTGGCTTCCCCCTGATTCCTGGCTCCCAGGCTTGTTGGGGGATGGCGAGGCCCTGGGATTGTGCTGGGGGATCACCCAGCACTCTCTCCAGTCCCTTCTCTGCAGTATTCCTTGCGACGAAACACACCTCCGCATGGCACCACCTCTCATTTCTCTTTCCCACGCGTACTGTTTGCGGTGCAAACCCCTACTGTTGTCTTAGATTCTACGCAGTGACCCAAACGTGGTTATCGGAATGAGGTGACATGAAGGAGAGGTGCACTTGCAACTTCTCCGCTGGGCTCCACAGGCGCGCAGAGCCTCTCGGGCACACGGTTCCCGCGCTTCAAGCCAACACTCGCCCCGCCTGTCACTTGACGTGCACAACGCACACACCGCAGAGTCGCTCTTGTGTACTACGAGTCACGATTTCCCAAAATCATTCCTGTAATCACCAGTTTAAACTACTAAATAAGCATAAATATTCCCAAGAGGTACCTTTCAGAATGTGTCCCTTTCGCTTCTTCTACCGTGCCCTTTCCTGAAGACTCGCGCATCCCTTCGGCGCTCCGGAGAGTGGGGCGAGGGAGGAGTTCTTAGACTCTGGGCTCGGGTGTGTTGAAAGGGGTGGATCTTTGGGCAGCTCTGTAAACGACAGGGGTGGAATCAGTTGATGTCCTCCCCCGTCCCGATCCTCCAAACGCTATCTGTCGGTTCATCTGAACTGTTAAGTCTTCACACGAAGAACAGAGGGGCTGATGGGCCCCCGTGTTCATCCGAGTCATGTGCCGGATTTCGGGCACATCCATCTTTTTTTTTAAAGACTTATTTATTTGAGAGAGCGAGGGAGCGCGGAGAGGGGCTGAGGGAGAGAGAGAATCTCAAGCAGACTCCACACTGAGCGCGGAACCTGACACGGGGCTCAATCTCATGACGCTGAGATCAGGACCAGAGCCAGAACCAAGAGTCGGATGCCTAACCCGACCGTGCCAGCCAGGGGCCCTGGGCATCACCATCTCAGAGGTACCGGTGTTTGGGGATGGAATCTTTCCCCCACTCTCTCCTATGCTACTTCCACATGCTAACATCTCTATAGCCCGGGCTGGGGGTGTTGGGAGACCGTGGATGGAGGACAGGGGCACAGGAGCTCCCGGAGGCCTGGTGGGGACTGCGGGGGGCTGTCTAGCCTATGGAGAGGCCCAGGCAGTGGCCGCAGCAAAGGACGATTATGTTCTCTTCCCTTTGACAACGTCTAAAAAGATGTTAGTGACTTGTAGCTAGATGGGCACCAGCCCTGTGTTGCCTGCGGCTTCCACAGGATGGTGTGGGAGGGATTGGGACCCAAGCAACCCGGGAGGCAGGTCGCATGGTGGCTGGTGTTAGTGGATTGACTAAGGCAGGCAGGAAGAGCGCTGTCGGCTTCTGTGACTCGGTGCTGGGACTCCAGGTCCAGAGCAGCCAGGAGATCACAGCCACGGTTGGCGGCGAGAGCAAGGGGAGCGACAGGCCGAGGCCGCAGGGGCGCTCAGTGTGCACGTGGCGGATGCATCAGGTGGGGCGGAGCGGGGGTGCCCGGAGCTGCTCGTGGGACGGTTGTGAGGCCGCAGATGGGGTAAAATGTCCCAAATGTCCTATCCGATGGCTGGAGAAAGTGGTGGGACATGGCCTCAAGGGGTTTCTGCAATGTCTCCTATTAGTAAAAATGTCTTCAATGTGATTTACGGTTCCCCAGACATTGTCCGTCGTAGATATTCCCAGCACGGCTGGGGAACTGGGGGCTCGTTCCCCCGGAAGCCTATCCTTGTAACTAATTACCTGGTGAATTACTGACAATTTGGAGCAGTGGAGGAGCCTTCCAGCAGTTTCTCCAGCACTTCTTGAGTGCTGAGGGTGGGCCTGTGTCCCCGGAATCTTCTAGCCTCCAGTGTCGAAGAATGTGACCTTCCTTGGGAATAGGGTTGTTGTGGATGTAAGTCATTAGAATGAGACCATTCTGGACTAGGGCAGGCCCTCCTCCAATGTGACTGATGTCCTTGTAAAAAGAGGGACATTTGAACGTGGAGGAGTGCAAGGATGGCCGTCTGAAGACGCATGGCCGTGGAGGCAGACGCTGGCCTGGGGAACCAGCCCCGCGCCGGGGATCCAGCCCCAGGATCTCCCGCGTTCACCAGCAGCTCAGAGACGGGCCAGGAGCCGCTGCCCAGAGCCGCCCCTGCCGGCATCTTGATTTCAGGTTTCTGGCTCCGGAGCTGTGTCGTGGACACCGTCATGTCTCGCTGTGCTCACGTGGTACTGAGCTTTCCCTCGTAAAATATCAGCAACTGGAGGGTGAGTGCCTTCCTTTTGTGGTGCGGCTCGTTTCCTGGCGAGACAGGGCTCCTTGCACTGAGGTCAGCTCCGCCAGCACGAGGTGGTCACGCTGCCGTGATTAGCGCTCCTTAGACGCCGCAGGAGAAGGGAGAAGGTGGCCGATGGAGTCGAGGGGTAACGACACATTTCAGGCACACACACGTGCACGCCGGCATCCGAATCAAAACCCTGTTTTGTTATTTCTGGTGTTCCTGGACAAAGTCTTATGAATTTTTCAAGGAAGTTTTCGGTGCTGCCGAGCTTCCAGTACAACACCCAGCGAGTGTGCCCCACGGGTTCAGCGCTACCGGCCCCGGAGGTCCCCTCCATGCGGCTACACGCCCCACGTCCCCTGCTCGCTGGGCACTGGCTGCGTTGTGCCCAGGGGAGGCCCTGACAGGGAACTGGCGGCAGTGTGGGGTCCACGCCCCGTGGGTCCACCGCCCTGGCAGGGGTGGCAGTGGGTGGCTCTGAGGCACAGGCACGCAGCTCCAACCCAGGGCCCTCGGGCTTCCCGCTCTCTCGGTGCTCCTGCCCTACTCCTCCCGTTCCTCCAAAACATTCGTAAACAACTCCCTCTGTCCAACCTTTCTCTGGGTGAGACATCTAGAGTGGCTTCTGAAAGCTTCCGAACTACGACAAGCTATTTAATTAAATTCTATTCCCAGGTACCATCACATAATTTAGGGAACCCTACAGGCTTTGTGGTAAATAGCACCATAAATTTCTGGCTCTCTGTCTCTAGGAAAATGACTGTGTGTGTCTGAGCGTGAGTCTTCTCTTCTGTAAAATGAGGTTATAGATGGATAAAGTGTGTGTGTGTGTGTGTGTGTGTGTGTGTGTGTGTGTGTGTGTAGGGTGACAGATACCATTAAAGAAGATGGTGTAAGTGAAGTTACCACCACCACGCTCATACACAGAGAGAGCTCACATTCACGCTCAATAAATGTTGGATCACTTCCCAATGTGCTCTTTCCTTCCCTGAATCACTCGCATCTTTCATCCTGTGCGGTCCCGCAGGGGTAGGACATCAGTCCTGGGAACTCTGGGCCACGCCATCCTAACTCCTTAATCAAGGCATTTGCTTTGTTTTGGCTTCAGGGGAAAAATTGATGTTTCTGGGTGAGTCATTCTCTTAGTGACTGTTTAGAATATCACCCAGAAATGGGTCTTGGTCCCTGACCCCAGGAGTCCATGTGAATCATGCCGTCGTCCTTCACGGGAAGGTGAGGACAGGCAGGGAGGGGACATGTATGAATTGGACTCACTTGGGGCAGTGCTGGGCACATGAAGTCTTTCAGTGTGTTTGAATCATTATTTACTGAGTTAATGGACAGACGTACACAAAAGCAAGATGGACCAAACAGTTGTGAAGAGGAAGGAAGATGGAAAGTAGACGGGGTGTCAATGGCAGTCTTAATAGTGTTTGGATGCTCACACCTCTCTACGGTTTATAAACCGATTTCCCCGTTCTCCCATTGCATCGTGGTGACAGCACTCTGAGGTGGGAAGAGAAACCTCCATGTCCTGATTTTTATTTTTTGATGAAGAAAGTGAAGGCCAAACTAGCTGAATATTCTTCCTGTGGACCCACAGCCGGTGACGATGTAGTTAAGGCTCTGAAATGAGACCCCGGGTCAGGCACCCTTCAGTGGCTTCTGGGCACTTTTTCCTCAGTCATCGAATCAGTCGATGGGCCTGTAAGACTCGTGTTTCCCTCACACAGGAGGAAACTGAGCTCAGGAGTGTGAGGAGCTTTCTCAGGGAGCACAGTGCACGTGGAGTCCCTCAGGCAGCCCGAGAACACAGCCCGGGGCCTGACTTCAGTGAGACACTGTCAGCCATAGAGTGGAGTCACCACGGCAGGGCAGGGGTCCTAACGCAAGCCTCGCTCTCCATGGGTCTGCGAGGGAAAGAGTTCAGTCCCACGATCTAAGCGAGCTCAAGAGTTTTCAACTGCATCATGTCTTATAAGACTAAAGCATTTCCACTCATACAAAATCTGTAAGAATAATTTCAGCCAGCAATGACCAACAATAAAGCAGAAAGTGAATTCTGTTCCCAATAACAGCCGTAGCAGCCAATGATCAAAAAACATCGAGCATCCAAAACATTCATGAAAATATTTTTTAAAAATCTATCAGAAGACATGACATTAGATGTGTAGAAAAGCCAAGATATATACCATATTCATGGAGAAGACAGCTTGGCATTGTGAAGATGTCTATTTTCCCCTAAAAAGGCTACTGGTATGATGTTCTTCCAATGAAAATTCTAGTGTGACTATTTTAAAAGTCAAAGTATTTCTAAATTTATGGGACAAGAAATGCCTAGAATAAATAAGATACTTTTGGGCAAAAAAAAAAAAAAGGAGGAGGTTAATCTGTCAGATACTAACACTGGAAAGAAGTAGTAAGGACAGCTGTGTATCTGCTGGAGGAACCGACCTATCGACAAGAAATAGGTTTCAGAAACGTGTTGCCGTGTGTGCGTGGCCGGGGTGTGGCCGCCGTGGCCCCGAGCCTCAGCGAGGACAGTGGGCGCTTTCAGGTGATCCGCCGCGTCTGTGGAGAGAAGGGAAGCAAGGCTGCAGCCTCAGACCACACATCAGTCCCCTAGAAGGACCGAAGACCCTCCCGGGGGCAGATAAGGCCGTGGAGACAACTGAAGAAGATGCGTGTGTCTCTCCCGTCTTGGGTAGGGGAGGACGCGTGAGCCCGACCTCGGGAGCGCGGCCCGGGATGCATCTGGATGGATTTGACAACTCACAGTTTGCCTGTGTCCGAGCGGGCGCTGTGCGCGACGCAGGTGTGCCGAGGAGCGAGGGCGCACCTCCAACCTCTCACACTGACGCGGGCACCGTCCGGAATATACAGCAGACGTCTCCAAATGAGGAAGGAGGATGAGGACACTCAGAAGCAGTGTGCAAAGAAGATGGACAGGCAGTGCGGAGGGCGGGCGGTCTGGGGGGCGGGCAGTTCGGAAGGGCAGAGACCAGGTTCCCGAAAGACCGTGAAGAGACACCCAACACATGTGTCAACTGAGAAACGCCACCTGGGCCGACGTGGGCCGCTCCTGCATCCATCAGACTTCCAAAATTCAAATGGTCTACAAATCCAATTGCCGGTAGAGGCTGGGTGGAGAGACAGATCCACGTGCGGCGGTGACAGGCTGGGACGGGCCAGGGCTACCCCGTCAGAGGAGGACTTGTATACCCCGTGGCCGGGAGTCCCCCACGGCTCGGGGCAGGTGCGGGCTGCTGCGGGAGGCTGGCCCTCGCTGGTCCGTGGCCCCGCGGAGTGGCAGGGGGAAGCGGGCACGCGACAGCGGCATCTGCAGGGCCCCGAGCAGCCCGCGGCCACATGGTCAATGCGCAGAGCACGGTTGGGTGAGCCGCGTAAGGAGCGGAAAGGTCTGCAGCCCTGGGTAGAAGGTCAGTTAGAACCACGCGTGGGGAAGTCAGTCCATATGGTCTTTGTGCACAGACGCACACTTGAAGACGGAAGTGAAATGCAGGAAGGGGGAGGGGGCAGAGGGGGGGAAGGATCAGGTGCTGTACTTGGCAAACAAGCTGGGGAAACATAAATATAAAACCGAAGGCGGGTGTTCCACATCGTTTATGAAGGCTGCGGCGCACAGGGCCGGAATCCCGTCAAGCCCTTGGGGGGACACAGCGAGAAGTGGGCAAAGCAGCCCGTGCCGGGTGTCGGGTTGTGACCGAGGGAGGCCGGCCCTGCGACCACGGCTGGCAGGAGCCCAGGCCGGGCGTGAACCAGGCAGATGGACAACAAATTGCATCGTTTTCCCACCAAACTGGGCACGTCAGATGGAGACGCCAACACCGCGTCCCGGGACCTGGTGGCGGAGAGAAGTGTGAGCCCCGGGGGCCTGGCCGTGACTGAGTGACCGCGGGCCAGGGGCTCGAGTGGGAAGGGGCTGCCCCGTGGGAGAGCGCGCAGAGCGGGCGGCACGGGGCCCGGCGGCGGGGGCGTGGAGCAGTGTGGCCTCCTGTGTTGGAGGAAGGCGGTGGCGGTGCGGGCAGCGCGGGGGGCTCGCGGGGGTCCCGGACTGACTGGCGGGCGGGGACTGAGGAGGTGGGGGCACCTGCCTTTTGTTCGACCTCCTTTCTTCCCATAATGGAAGTTCTGTTTTCATGATCAAATGCTGAACGTTGGCAGAGACTCCAACGTGCTGTGCGGGAGAGAAGCGCGTACTTGTCAGAGCTGAGACGCCCCTGCGGAACCGCACTTGTTTTAGGGTTTTTTCCCAAAGGATTTAAAACCGGTGCTTTCTAATGAAATCCTCCGAGGAGCTGCCCTGGGGGAGCAGGGGGAGCCCCGTGAAGTCCTGGGGGCACGGCCTGCCCACGGGACGACCCGCTGGGGACGCCCCCCCCCCAGGAGAGCGGATGGAGGGGTGCGGAGATGCGAGGCCTGCCCGGCTGCGACCTGGCCCTCCCCCACGCCGTCAGATGGCCGGAGGGATCAGCAGCCGTGTCCCGAGAGAACCTTGTCGAAAGGATGGACTCCGTGTGCGGAAGAAGTTCCCTCCCCAGAGTGAGAATCAGTCATAGATCGTTTTATTTGCAACCAGGGCTACTTCCTTGATGCGATGCTCTTGCACAAAGTGTCATCGGCTCTACAGTCCTTTAGCGACTGTGGAGCAGGAAAATGGGCAAAGTGGTAAATAAAGCCGCCTAATGCATGGGGCACAGTGGCCTGTGCTCTCGGATGGGGGGCGAGTGGCCGCGGCGGCTCCCGCTCCTGTGCCCGGAAGCGCCTGGCCCCCGGCCGCCAAGCTGGAGTGGGAGCGACGGGCACGCATCTCCGGGACGGGCGCGCTGTGGACTCCGGACAGAGCGGTCCTGGCAGCCTCTGACCTCATCTCCCCCACACCCAGAGCTTTGGCTCGAAAGGGAGAAGGAGCGATTTGAACCCAAAACAGGCTGTCACTTTGTGTTAGAGGAAGGTGACGGGGAATCGTGGTTGACGGGTGAGCCAGAGATGAGAGGAACAATTTCATGTCCCCTTGGAACCAGCCTTGCCTGGCTGACCGAGCGGCGATGGGGAAATCTCGCCAAAGGAGATACTCGCTTCCGGCCGCCCTTGCTGGAGGCGCCGTGCCGTGCGGGCAGCGGAGCGAGGGAGGACTGCGCCCGCCCCCAGCCTCCCCGCCGGACTCTGACGGGTCCCGCACGGGCTCTGCATCCCACGACTGCTGAGCGGAGAGGAACTGGGGCAGGCCCGGCTGGGAGGCGCGGGCGGAGGCTCTGGGGCTGAGGGCCAGGTGGCAGCTGGAGGGTTGGCAGGGACGTGCAGAGTGCTGCTTCCAGAAAGGCCCGGACGTCTGTGCCAGGGCCGTCACTGGGGCAGGGCTCTGGTCCTCCAGGCCCAGGGCGGGGAAGCCAGAGGCCCGGAGAGGCACTGGGGTGGCTTGTGCTTCCCTTCTACCCACTCTGGGGCTGGAGGGTCCAAGAGCTTGGCCCCTGCGGCAGCCACGGGGCCCCGAGGTCAAGGATGAACAGCAGCTCTGCGTGGAGGGACTCGTGACCCGGGGGGTGAGGCTCTAGGGGCCCATCCCAGGTCACGCTCTGGGGAAGAGATAATTGTCCCCAGGTCCTAGCTCCGCAGCTCCCCCTGCGGGCGAATTCCGTGGGAGAAGGGCTTCTTGCAGGAGCGGCTGGGGCAGAGGCAGGGCCCCGCAGGGGGGGCTCCGGGGAGGGAGAGCAGCCCCGGGGCTGGGTGGGGCCCTGAAGTCCGTCTTGGTGCGGCCCCCATGAGCTGAGCAGCCCGAGTGGGTGCCTGCGTCAGGGACTTGCTCCCCTGTTAATGGAGGGTGGCCTCGAAGCGCGGAGAGCACACATCGGCACGTGGAGATGTGCTTTGCGGGGTACGCAGCTGGGAGCTGGTTCCAGGGTCTTCGCCCCGGGCCCTCCTGCCACGAGCCGCTTGGCACGGCCGCCCCCACACACACTCTGAATCCTGTCGGCTCGGTGGAGGCTGCGGGGGCCCGAGCGCACGACCTTGAGAAGCAGTCCGCCTCCGGCCCGGCTGCACCTAAATCATCGGGGGAGGACGCTCCGTGTTTGCGGGCTGCTTTGAGGTCGTCACGCGCTGCCACCCCTGCCAGTCGGCCGGGCTGCCTTAACCCTTGCGGGGGGAGGCCCGCGGTCTCGGAGGCTCGGGGCGCTGCTGCTGCGCCCTGGTGACCCTCTTCTCCCAGGAGTCCCTGCACTCGGGGCCCGGCACCCGTCCTGCTTGTGTCAGCGGTGCCCAGCCCCGCGGGTCTCTAAGAGGGCACAGTTCTGTTTCTGCGCGGGGGCAGAGTCACTTGGTTGTCGTGGGGAGTCCCTGGGCTGCCTGCCCGGTGCCGAGGAATGCCACGTGCTCTCCCGCAGCCCGGCTGCCGCTCCTGCACGCTGGGGACATGTCCCCGTCCCCGACGGCAGCCAGAAGCGCCTCATCTGTTCTGAAAACCTGGGAAGGGCCATTTTAGTAAGCAACTCGGACAAAGATAGTCCAGCGATCCTTCAAATGGGTTAACGTGGAAAAGCTCAGGCTTCCCGGAGTAGACCGTGTCTTTAATGCGCTGTCGGAGGGATTTCACTAGGTTGCAATGTTAAAGAGAGGTGGGTTCCGTGCATAACTTATACAAATGCATGCAAATGCGGTGCCCACACCGTCCACCGAGGCCCCCGGTGAAATCCCTCCGAGATCCCGGAACCCCGCCACCTCCACGGGGGGACGCTGATTATCACACAGCGGAGCACGCGGCGGGGACGGGATTGTTACGGAGGCAGCGCCGCGCTCTCCCGCGTGGGAGCGGGGGCTTCCGTCGCTGGCCCCGAGCTGTTTCCAGTCGTCCTGGTGCCTGGAATACTAATCAGCTCTCAACTTTTGAACTGCTCTTGGTAGGAAAAGAAGAAAACACACAGAAGGAAGGCAAGGCCGTACGCAGTGGAGGGATGCCTTTCATTTCTTTCTGGGGAGGGAGAGCCGGAGGCCGGCGGCACCGATGCCACGGAGGCCACGCCCCTCCCGTCTGCCCTGTGCCCGCAGCTCACAGACGCAGCGTGCCCCAGCCTGTCCCCTCGCTGAGGAAGGCCGCAGCTTTCCATCGGAGTTTTTAAGGTCTTCAGGGATCATAAGGCAGAGGGTTCAGGCAGGGTGTTTACTCAGGACGCAAATTTAGGGGGAAGCTCCTCATGGACATGAGACCCCTTTCTGCCCCTGCCCCTCCTCGGGGTCACGTGGCTGCACGGTCGGAGGGAAGCTCGGCCGAGGTCCCTTGGCCGACGGGAAGACAGGCACCCTGGTCCCCTGGGTTCTGTGTCCCCTCAGCCCAGGGGAAGGAAGGCAATGAAGGTCCTGCAGCGCGTGGCGGGTTGAATATCCATGAGACCTCCACTGGGGGTCACACCGGGTAACCTTGCTGAATCCACATCTACTCTGGGGGTTGACCCTGTGAGCTCGTTCCCTCACGGGATCTCTGATGAGGAGCCCTGTGCCAGGCAGGGGGCTGCTGCCCCGGCTGCCCCTGCCCGCGCCTCTGGGGGAGCTTCACTTCGGCTCCCGAGTCCGCACCTGCCCACGGCCCGCGTCCACCCACAGA
This sequence comes from Nasua narica, assembly GCA_028533885.1. Taxonomy (NCBI): domain Eukaryota; kingdom Metazoa; phylum Chordata; class Mammalia; order Carnivora; family Procyonidae; genus Nasua; species Nasua narica. The sequence continues at coordinate 1,201,668 of CM052811.1, read as the reverse complement.
GTGGCCAGTTATCGGGGGAGGGGGCGTGGAGTCCCCGCCTGGCGTGGGCACAGCACGGCGTCTCACACCTCTGCGACGTCGATGGTGTGTCCCATCTCTCTTCCTCGCCTGGCCACCGTATTGGACTCTAAGTACCAGAAGGTTCCTGTGGAGCCTTCCCCGAGTGCCCTCTCCCTTCGCCCTCACACCCGGCCTTCCCTGCTGGCCCGAGCTCTCCCTGACTGTTGGCTGACCTCTCCGTGACCGAGCTCCAGACCGGCCCTGCTGCGCCCAGCGATGCCCCGTCCTTGGGCACGCCCTCAAGAGCCCAGTTCTGGCAAGAATCCTGCCACGTTTGTTTAGCCAGAATCCCCACCCGTATCTGGCCATGTCCCTCTTCCCCGGCCCGGGTCGGGTCTGGTAACCCGGCTGCCGCCGGCAAGGACACCCCCAACACTCACTCAACTGCCCGTCCCTCGGCCCGCACCCTGCTCCTCGTCTGTGAGTCCCCCCTTCCCCTGCTCTACTCGGGCTGAACCCCATCTCTCCCGCGCTACGCAGCCCGGCTGCGGGGGTCCCACAGCGGACGGCCCCCTTGCAGCCGGGCTGGCACCCAGACCTCTCCCTTCACCTGGCAAACATCGTTGAGTGCCTGCGGCGTGCCGGGCACATGCAGGCCGCGGAGCGAACAGCACTGAGCCTCCAGGTGCCCGACGTAGGCGACCTCGGTAGCGGACGCTCAGATGTTAGTTGCTTAAGGACATAGACCAGAGGTTGAAACAATCTGCTTTGAAACTTAACTGCAAATGAGGGCTGCTCACCCAGTCCCATCCCTGGGGGGAGGCCAGGGTGTGGGGAGGCGGGGAGGAGAAAACCCGAGGGGGCTCCCCTTCTTAGGACCGGAGGATTACCACCGCAGTGCAGGGCCCGGGTCCTCCCACAAAGGTCCAGGCCCCATCATCAGGCAGGACCCTGTGGCCCCGCAGAGGGGCTCGCCCAGCTCCCCCCGGCCCCGCCTGGGCCCCCGGATGCCAGCACCTGCTGCAGGCCGGGGAGGGCACAGACGGGCCGCGGGGAGGGGCGGAGGTGAGCTGAGAGGGGTGAGCCCCCCCGCCTCCCAGAGGTGCACTAAGGACGCTGGCCTCGCGTCCCCGGCGAGGGCGGGTGGTGACTCAGCCCAGGAATTGCATCAAATGGATGATTCAGGCTGAGACTGCAGACCCCACATTCCAGGCCGCCAGGCAGCGTGGGGGGGGGCAGCAGCTCAACCTCACGCGGCGGGGGGTGACTCAGGGTCCCCTGGGGGCCGAGAGGAAGGGCGGGCTGGGCTAGGCGCAGTGAGGGCTGCTCTCGTGAAAGTGTCCCTGGGAAGTGTCTCTGCGCACGTGCTCTCCAGCTGCTAGAACGTTGTGTGTCGATGGGGTCTGAGCAGGACATCCCGACGGGCAGCCCCTCCCCGGGGCCGAGCCCACGCCGCGGGAGGACAGCCCTGGTCTCTGGCGCAGGTCGGGCTGACTGGGCCGTCGGGAGGCACACATGCCAGAACGCACTGGCCATGGGGACACACAGGCCACACTGAGCCACTGTGTCCCATCGCGTCCTAGCGCAGACCCTGAGGTCAAGTCCCCTCGCCTCCCGCCATCTCTGTTGCTTCCTGGGTGACGTTCGTGTCAAAGGGTCCCTGTAAGCACTCGTGTATGGATGACGATGTACGGAGAGGCCCTGCTCAGTCCACGGTCCCACTCCTACGGGTAAATGGGCAGGCCTGGGGGCTGCTATGCCGAGCGTCCTCGTCCCCTCAGAAGGGCAGGGGCTCATGGGAACCCTCCTGGGAGGTCTACACCGAGTGTGGTAGTCTGAAGTAGGTTCCTAAGTCTGTGTGCATGGCAGTCCCTTGTGTCCCATCAGGTCTCGGATGTGGGGCCGCGTCTGCCCCCACAGCGCAGGGGCCTATGGAGAATGACGCGTCCTTCGGCACACGGGGTCTGGCCAGCACTGGGGCGAGGCCCGCGGACGCGGCCGGCACTCTGGGCACACGGGGTCCGACCAGCACTGGGGTGAGGCCCGCAGATGCGGCCGGCACTTCTGAGAACCTCGGTTCGCGGACGCCGTGGATTCTGCCTATGCCGAGCTGGGCACAGCGTGACCTGGGCAGACCCTCCTCTCCCAACGCAAGCTGGTCCCCGTGGGCGTGCCTTTCTCCGCCCACCACGTCCCCATGCCGCCCACTGCGTCCTGATCCGTGCGGAGGGGCTGAGGAGAAGGCTAATAGGGGACAGTGTGGAAGCACGCACGTCCCATCGGTCTTCATCCTCCCGGGAAGGCCGGCCGAGGTGTGGACGTGGCGGTTATTGACCCGCAGACGGGCCCCGGCCTGTCAGCATTCACGTTTGTGAGCTGGAAAAGGTCTGCGGTTCGCATCCAGGAGACGGCGAAGTGTGTTAGCGGGCGCCCTGTGGCCCGGCGCGACCCCCCGCGGCCCTGAGGCCAGGCCAGGCTCCAGCGGCTCTGCAGCTCGTGGTGTGGACCTTGGGGAGGGTCGCTGCGCGGCTGCTCTTCCCGCACCGTGTCCTGCACCTGAGCCCAGACGCCCGCGTCCGGGGCTGCGAGGGGTCCTTTCAAAGCCAGGCTTGTTGCGAGATGAGCCCCCGGCTGGAGAGCGTCCGCTGTGTGAGTTCCGAGAGACCCAGGGGGTGCGACCGTCACCGCCGAGCCAGGGAACACTCCCATCCCCCAAATTCCAGCCAGGCCTTCCTGGTCCGTCCCTCCCCGCCTCAGCCACTGCGGATCTCTTTTCTGTCCCTGTGGTTGCGCCTCTTCCAGAACGTTCCGTCAGTGGCTCATACAGTCTGTGTTCTTTCCATGCGACTCCCACGTGGCTCGCCGAGCGCGTTGCTGGTGCCCCTTGTTGCTGGGGACTGGGTTCCCGCGGTGTGAACATGCGCAGTGTGGACTCCATTCCTGGGCGTTGGCTTGTGTCCCGGTTTTGGTGGGACAGGGACTTCACCCTCTGAACCGGTCATCACAGCCCTTCCCTCACGTCCCGGCCGGCGGCACTGGCCTCCCGAGGCTGCCGTGGAGGTCAGCAGGCGTGTAAGCCCGTGGACACGGGGGAGCTGGCCGGGGGCGCGAGCTCCCACGGAGAGGTAGCGCGGTGTAGGGAGAAGTTTCCAGGCGGCCCGCCGGCCTGGCCCACGCTGCCCCTCCTGTGCGAGCTTGGGCAAGGCACCCAACCTCTCTGTGCCCAGCCTCCTCATGTGCAGGCCGCGGGAAGGGGGCTGAGGCGTGGGGCCGGGGGCGGGTAGAGGGGTCGGGGGGCGGACTCACGGAGGCTAATTCGTGCCCCTTGCAGCTGGGCTGACACCAGGGGCTGCAGACGTCCGCAGACACCGGCAGCGATGGTGTCCTGGCCACGGGACCTCGGCGCCACCAGCCCCGAGGATGAGCACCAGTCAGCACTGGCGGCCCAGGGGCCCGGCCTAGCCGCACAGGACCGTCACCGCCGGTGGTGCAGCCCCTTCCATCCCGGACAGTTCAGCCCAGCTCCCTTCCCCAGGCGGGATTCCCTCCCAGCCACCTAACCGACCCCAGACAGACCACGTGCACCGCACTGCGGATGGCCGGGCGGGCCGGCCCCTTCCCTCTGCTTCTGGTGGGTCAGAGCAGGGCCTTCCCTTCCGTGGGCCCCACAGCGCGTGTCTCTTCACAGGGTCTTTACAAACGTTCGACCACTCTGGGGGTGAAGTAGACGTGACTCCTGCTTGCACCGAGCTTGCCGGCGGTCGGCGGCTGCTGCCCGTGGGTGGGGGCCCGTGGGGCAGGCGCAGCTGGCTCGGGGACAGCAGCGAGGGCTGACGGTCGCTGCGCCCGGAGGGTCGTTCTGTAGGGTCGGCCTTTCTTCCCCAGCACTCAGGAATGCTGCGTTCACGTTCCCAAAAGTACGGCCCCCCGAAGCCCGTGCCAAGACGTGCAGGGGGCCGAGCACTCAGTTTGGGGTGGGGGCCGGGCACCGAGGGGCTGCAGCTGGAGGGGGTGGGGCGTCCCTGCCAGCGCTGCTCGGGGTCTCTGCGGGGCTCATCGGGAGACAGCTGGGGGGCGGGCCCCGGCGGACGGAGGCTGGGTCTGCCTAGGGTGGCTCCTGTCACCAGCCCCTCAAGGACATGCTGTCCTCTCCCATCCTGGCCCTTGTCCCCCCCGAGCGCCCGTGGGAGCCCCCGGGTCCCCCCGACGCACTGTGCAGCCCTCACTCCTGGGGAGCCAGTGGGGGCCATGTGCCAGGCGCTCCTGCGGCCGGGGCCGCCCCAGCCTCCCCGGGCCCCCACGTCCTTATGCAGAAGCCCAGGGGCCGCGCGGGACTGGATTTCGGGTCCCTCACAGCAGACGGGCCCCATGGTAGTGCAGCCCGCACGGGTGTTTCTGTGCACGGGGACCCGCTGGTAGGGCGTGACCCCTGCCGCCAGCCGCACCCCCTCCTGTCCCCACCCAGCTGCACGGAAGACGCCTCCTGGCCCCGGTCTGAGGACATCCTCACAATATTGGGCCTGAGGGTCTTTACCCCCCGCCCCCCGTTTCCTCGGAGGAACCCCGCCAGGGTGCACGGCACGACTCTCACTGGGGACGTGGCCTCCCAGGCTTCTGGCCTCCGTGGCTGCCTCTCGGCCTGTTGACTTGTTGACTGACTTCCGAACACGCGTGGGCAGAGCCGCCCCCGTGGGCTCCGGCACCAGAGGACGTTCTAAGGGGGACGGGGTTGGCTGCAGACAGACCGCCAAGCATGGCCGCCCCTCGGGCTGGTGTGGGGTGACGGGCCCCGCTGGCCTCAGTCCCTCAGAAGCTGTGACGCCGTGTGTGGCCTGGAGATGGGGGCTCTCGGGGGACACCGGATGCTGACGGAGGTCAGCCTTTGCTGCTGGGAGTGGAGGAGGCACAGTGTGGCCGCGGGACGAGCCCCCTGGAGCCGAGTCAGGCGGGACTCTCGATGTTCTGGGCCGTGCGCGAGTGGTATTTTATTATTGGGGTACCACCGAGGCAGTGTTCTGAACAAGGGCGGACAGAAAAGAAATGGGTCTGGGGAGAAAGGGAGTCTTTTCACTCTTCTCAGATGTTCAGTTTTCGGCGCCTGCGGAGAGACGGGCGCCGGGGCCTGTGTGTCCGGGCAGTAGCGCGGCAGTGGCGGTGGGCACTGGCGGCGGGGGGTCCGCCCGGCCGTGAGACGGGCAACCACGCGTGCTGTCTTCACGGAGGGGCCGGCCGAGGCCGGCGAGGAAGGCTGAAGGAGGCGCGCGGACCCGCTGAGGGGGCGGCCCCAGAAGATGGAACGGGGGCCCCTGGTGCCCGGGACCAGAGAGCGTCGGCGGGGCTGTGTCTCCCGTCGGCAGCCGGCCCGGCGGGTTAGCCGGGCACCTGGGGCCGGTGTCTGAGCCGGGAGAGGAGGCCCAGAGGCTGCCCACGGTGCTGGGATCCACGCAGGACGTCCCGCCGCCGCCCTCTGCAGACCTGCAGCCGGCCCTGGCCCCCCGAGAGGGCCCCCGTGTTCTCCTCCATCAGGAGGGGGTCCAGGAGCCCCTGCGAGCAAGGCTGTGTGTCAGCCACGGGGGGCTCTCCGAGGACACTGCCCCTTCCTCCGCCGGCGGACATGCGGGCATTGGCTGCGATATTCCGTCCGTGGGGAAGCCTCGTCTTACAGGTTTAGAAACACATCGGATGACACGAGGGAGAGCAAGACTCAGAGCCACTCAGGCCCGGAAAATACGCTGTGTGCTGCGGCTTCCGTTCCCAAGCTTAGCTCAACTTTCTGATTACCTGAATTGTTCTTCCTCGTTGGAACACTTAAATATCGACTATTACAGGAAAATATGAAAAAAGTATGCAAAGAATAATCATCCTCTCTCGTCTGCAGAGAGAGAAACACTATCACTGTTTCCTGTAGTTTACTCAGTGTTTTTTCCTATGGGAAGATTTTTCTAAGTCAAATGGTACGGACAATTTTGGATACTACTTTTATGGCTCACATCCCATCACAAGCATTTATCCCAAGAAATTAAATACTTTAAAAAAGCAACACTTTTAATGGGGGTGTGTTACTACTGCATCAAATTCTATCCGAACAGCAACTGACTATGAGCATCCCCTGATTTGGACGTCCGTCTTTGCCTCCAGAGAAAGAATCGTCTTTGCAATGTCGTGTCACAAGCAAAGGCGGGTCCTCCCTGCTCTCAGGAGCCTGACTTCCTCCTCCTCGACTCCCTTCTTGACAATCTTCCGCGGGAGGAGGAATTCTCACTCCCAGGAGAGAGGAGTCCCAGCAGGGGGAGAGCCTGCCGGTTGGAGATTGCATCTGACTGGGTTTATCTCCTCTGCAGCTGACCTCAGGGCTGCTCAGGACCCTCGAGCGCGGGCAGGGGGCAGCTGGGAGAGCAGGTCTGGAAGAAACGGCAAAGATTAAGCAGTTCTGTTTGTGACAGAAGGTCCGCGTGCCCTGGGAAGTGGTTACATCAGACAGCTTTACACTCAAACCTCAGTCTGCATCTCATGTTCTCACCTTTGATCAAAGAATATGAATGTTTTAAAATCTCTTGATGAGTACAAAGACATTGTATTTCAGAGGTTGTAAAAAACATAGATCTTCCAGAAGTTTCTAAAAGGGCACTGGGTAAAATTTGGTTCCGTATACTTGCCGACATCGGCGGTCATCGCAGGGAGTCGGGGAAGCACAGGTGGGGGGACCAACCCCACAGGCAATGGGGGGCACAGTCCTGGGGGAAGGGCTTTTGACAAAACTCATCTGCCCAGAGAGGTGGGCACGGGGGAGCCCAGAATAAAGAAGACCCTCGCTGAACCTGGAGTTCCAGGCTTCCAGGAATGCGGAGACTGACCTGAGAATTTTAGGGTGAGCGGGAGCTTGATGGGGCAGAGGGACCCACAGGGGCGGACACCAGAAGGCAAGATGCAGATTTTCCCAAAGGTATCTCTGGTTTCAGGGGCAAAGCTGACTCTCCTTTGGGTCAGGCTAGAGCCTGGGAGCCTGGGGGACCCGGGAGAGACGAAGCCGCTGGACTGTGTTGGGCATGGTCACGGAGCTGGGGCGCACGGGGACCGTGCACGGGCTGGAGTGCCGCAGAGCCCGCCAGCGGCTCCCCGCGGCCCGACGGTCTGCAGGGCTCGGGCCGGCTCTGCCTGCTGCCGGACCACGAGGGGCTCGTCTGCTTTGTAGGTGGGGAAGCTACCGGCAGTGGGTTTGTGGTCCGACGGGAGCAGGGCTGAGACCTTCCTCCTCTGCCGCTTCCTTCTGTCACCGAGTCACTGTCTCTCACCCACACTCAAGGGGTAGAGTGGGCCCAAAGTGTCAGGCCGCCCAGAATCTCTGCCCATTATCCCCAGACCAGTGACAATAACCCAGGAATTGCTTTCCACTTGTTAAAGATGAAGGCATCTAGAGCTTATTGATGTTTGCGTGGTGGAAATTGAATGTGCCAATAGGTAATTACAGCAATATTAGCAATAGCATGAATTATAAGTCTGAAATAATTGAAATTGGCTTTTTCATGCACAAGTGAGAAGTGCTGAGCATCCTCGTCGCAGGGTCTGTGTGCAGGGGGAAGTCTGTGGACTTCCGAGGCCCCGTGGCCTTCCGAGTGGCTGTGTCAGCCGCGCTCAGGGACACGGTGGCGTGGTCGAGGCAAGCTGGGAATCCAGTGTCTGAGCCTCTGAGCCCGTGCCCGCCGCCTCCCTATTCTTGGTCGTCGTCACCTCGCAGCCTGTCCCAGTTGCCGGTGCTCCCGGTTAAAATGGTCATCGACCTCTTTGCAATGTCTGACAACACACTCCTGCAGGGTCAGTCCTGTGGCTGCCGTGCCGGGTGGAGTCATCGTCGTCCCGCGTCGGGCTGGCATCCTCAGAGGGGAGGAGGGTGTGTCCCTCCGTCGGTCAGCACGAGGACCACCCCACGTGACAGGAGCGAGCTGGGGGGAGGGGAGGAAGGGGGGCCGCGAGGAGGAAACCCGCCCCCACCGAGCATCCTCTCCGTGACATGCGCGGCCTCGAAGCTTTCGGCTGCTGTTTCGCATAATTCGTCTGAGCTCTGAAGGGTGTGGACATGGCGGGCGCCAGGACAGGGGCGGGGGACGGCTAGCAGGGGGCTGCACAGGGGTGAGGCTCGGGCTCCAGGGAGGGAGCCGGGGGCGCTTCCCGTGCCTCCCCCGCTGCTGGCGCGCCCAGGCGTCCCTGCCCTGGGGCCCTCGGAGGGGTGGAGGGGCGGAGGGGCCCTCGGAGGGGGGGCGGAGGGGCACATGGGCGGTCTGCAGGGGCTCCTCTGTCCCAGATCCTCCTCCGCCCCGCCCCCGCGGGGCTCATTTATTTTCTCTTTCTGCAAAACTTCCCCTTTGCAGATACCCATCCTGGCACCTATTTTAAATGTTTCCTAAAATTCCTTATCTTCTAAAGGGTTCTTTTGCCTTTGCCTACAGGCTGGTTTCACTTTCCATTTATTAGGACATCCCGGTGTGCGTCGGGGGAGGTACCGGGAATGCGAGGTCGATGGCCCAGCCTGGGCCTGGGGCCATTCCGTGGGGGGCAGACCCACGCTGCCCGAGGGCCCAGGGAGCAGGGCGGTGGTGGAGTCCAGGCCCCGGCGGCACAGCACACCCTCGCGCCCAGAAGTCACGTCCGTCCCCGTTCTCTGTGTCTCTGGAGCGGAAGTGTGAGAGAGCAGAACCTTGCACGCGGACCACCCGGCAGGCCCCAGGAGCCACCAAGGTGTGGCTGAGCACGTGGCTCGGGCAGCTCGGTCTACACGCGGAGACCTGGAGCAGAGGGCCCGCCCAGACTGCCCGGCGGCACGTGGGTGGAAGGAACAGTTCGGGATCCAAGCCACGTGCCGTCCGAGTCCTGAGCTGCTTGCTGCGCTGGGACCGGCCGGGCCGTCAGGACCGAGGACCCGCACGGGGTGGGGGGCGGGGCGGGGGCCGTTCTCAAGGTTCTGGAGGCCAGAGCCCAAGGTCAAAAGGTCAAGGTGTCTGCAGGGCTGCGCTCCCTCTCTCCGGGATGGCCCTTCTCTGCCTCTTCCAGCCTCTGGTGGCCCCGGGCCGTCGTCCCCGGCTGGTGGCTGCTTTTCTGCGTCTCTGCTCGGGTCCTCACACGGCCGTCTTCCCCGCGTGTGTGTGTCATCACATGGCATTCTCCTTCCCGTGGGGACCCCAGTTGTGGTGGATCAGGGCCACCCAGTGACCTCACCTGAAAATGATCCTCTGCAAAGTCCCTGTGTCCCAAACAGGGGACTTTCCCAGGTGTTGGGGGTTGGGACTTGGACACAGCATCTGGGGAGGGGGCACAGTTCCGCTCACGGCAGCCGGTCTTCCGGTTCAAGGAGGACGGAAGACACTGTGCGGAGCTGCCCAGTGGGCCGCGGACCCACCGCCCGAGTGGGCTGCTGGCCACGCGCACGGGAGGCACAGCAGTGTGGGTGGCCTGGTTCCTCTCGCAGCATCGCTGTGGCCCCGGAGAGCTGATACACACGTTTCGGGAGGTCCTGCTCAGATCAGTGCTGTCCCCTCACTCTGTGTCCTCATCAGGCCTCGCAGACCTTCCCTGATCCCTGTCCTATGGCTCTTTCCCCGGCGTCCCCACGCCCGGGGCCATCTCCCACCCTCTACAGACCCACCCCATCCCCCTCACTGAAGTCCTGCGTGAGCTCCAGTCCACGGTCACGGCCCAGCCTGGGCGTTTCCCAGCTTGGGCGCCCAGACTGTCCCCTTCTCACGTGCCTATGCAACTCTCCAGACTTGTCAGTGGCCAGCGTAGCCACAGAGGGGCCGAAGGGCTGTGGTGGGAAGGAACAGCCACGCGGTGAGCTGCAGAGGGGCCTGAACTGGGACGGGGGACCTCTGTGTGAAGCCTGGATTTGCTGCCCGTGATTGTCAGGGCCCAGGCTGAGGGCCACCCATCCTCCCGGCTCTGCTCTGTCCCTCATCCTGCTCCTTTCTCCGCCACCTCCTGGGCTGTCCACCCTCGTCCCTCCTGCCCAGGATGACTGTGTCAGCCTCCACTGCCTAGATCCTCTTGGGGGGCCTCCCAGGATCTCCACGGTAAGGCGGGGTGCAGGGCGGGAGGGAACTCAGCTCCCGCACCCTGGAAGGCTGGGAGGCAGGTCCAGCGGGGGTAGGGGGGCAGAGCTTCTGGGGGGGTCCCTGAAGGAAGGGAGCGGAACAGTGGCATACACAAGTCTGTGTTAAAAAGTAATTGTTGGTAATCTGGTGGGTCAGCAAAAGCTGAGGACAGTCAGTTGGTGGTTTCCTATTGATCCGAGAGCCTGAAGCATCCCCAGGAGAAACAGCCGTCACGGAGGGGCCTGTGGTCTGGGAAGCCCTTCAGGGACCTGATGGCCAACCTCCCCCAATGTCCACAGCAGGCCTGTTAGGGTCGTTACAGGTTTAAAATGAAAGAAAAAAATTAAGAAAGGTGTCCCCAGCCTTCACAGAAGGTTAACTTCACTCCTGGTGCAACCGGGGCCTGTGAATGGGGTGTGATTTTAGGGGAGAAAGCTGCCCCTTTACAACATTCTTCACCCTGGGTAATGATGGCAATTTATCCTCTCAGAAATAAAGTCTCGTGACTAGTAAAGGCTTGTCTCTTTAAAATGCGGGTCCCCTGCGGGCATCACAGAGTGCTGTTAGCAGACATTTAGGCTGCCCGGTGACAGGAGGCCCCGAGGGCAGGCGGGGTGGGGGAGCGGAGTGGGGACGCGGGTCCCCATCCGTATCCATGCAGACTTCATAAATGTGTGCACAAAGGCCCATCTCCAATCCCCCTCAGAACGATGGAGTGATGTCTGGCTCTGGGTGTCGCAGAAATCCTGAAATAATGAACTCCATTAGCCAGGAGACCCCGAACCCCTGAGCCCCCGAGCCCCTGCCGGTGGCCACTCTGTGCTGGGCACTGGGTGCTGATCTGGGCCCCAACCTGGGCCCTGACCTCAGCGCTAACCTCTGAGCTGACCTGGGTGCTGACCTTGGTGCTGACCCAGGTGCTAACCCGGGTGCTGACCTAGGTGCTGACTTCAGTGCTAACCTGGGCACTGATCCAGACGCTGACCGGGGAACTGACCTCAGTGCTAACCTGGGTGGGGTGTGAAGACTGGCCCACCACAGGTGGAGAAGTGAAGCCAACACCAGGAAGGTGTGACACAGGCAGCCGGGGCCACTGGGCCCTCTTCACAGTCTGGGGGAGGAGGAGGGGTCCAGAATGTCCAGGGGGAGGAGGCAGGCCTGTGCGTAAGTCCGAGGGATGAACAGAATTGAGTAGAGAAGTGGCAGGTGCCTGACATCAGGTGCAGCCTGGGAAAATATGCAGAGCCCTGAGTGTAGAGGCACATTCAGAAAACCTGTAGGACACCGGCCTGTAGCAGGAGCGAGCTTTGCAAGGGGACTTGTCCCCCAGCCCTGGGAAAGGTCACATGCCAGACTCCCAGGGGAGCATGTGGTCTGAGAAGGAATCCCCCCCCACCAGCTGATTCCCCTTCTGCACTATGACAGAGACTTCCCGCAGAGCTGGGGGACCCCAGTAGGGGTGTGGGGTGTTACAGGAGAGTGCAGGGGTGCTGGGAGAGCTGGGAGACCCCAGTAGGAGTGTAGGAGTGTTACGGGAGCCTGAGTCTGTCCTGAGTCACCCTAGAGTGCTGTGCGGGGGGATCTTGGCCGGTGTCAGGCTGCTGGCTCGTGGTCAGGTGCAGGCGCACTCACCTGTGAAGGGAGAGACAGGCCGAGGGACTCTTGTCCTCCAGCTCTGAAAGGTGAGGCCCCCAGTCCCACGTTTATTTAGGATGCTCTTCCGTTCATGAGATGTTTGGCTCAGAAATTTTATCGGGAGACTAGGATGAGCAGTTGAGTCAATAATCATTGACAACGGAGCACGCTATCTGTCTGTCCTCGGGAAACTGGGGCGGTGTGGGAGGATGTGCAGACAGCGGGGCTTTTGGGTGCTCCCTGCGGGCTGGGGTCCCTCCACCGATGCCTCCACGGTTGGCCCTGGGGGCTTCCAGCCACCAGGAAGAGGGGCCCTGCAGTCAAGCATTGTTACGAGGTCTGATGTCAGGGACAGCAGTGGGGTTCTTTGGGCACCCCCAGGACTAGGAAGCACTTCTCACTCTGCTGTGGGCTGGGGCGAGGGAAGGGCTGCCGGGTACGTGCAGACACTGCATGCTCTGGCCGGAGCCCCGGGATGCTCTGGGACGCATGGCCTCGTGGGCGTGCACATGGAGGGCGTGGGGTACTGCAGGGACCCAGGACGGTCCTAGTGCATGTCTGCTGTTCCAGAATGATGACTAAGAGAACACCGTCCTGCCCACTTGCAAACATCCCAGTTTGGGACATAAATTAGATCAATTTCTTTAGGGCAAGAGGAGAGAAAGCAGGCTGGGAAGGTTCCTGGGGCATGAGCTGGAAGGGGCTGGGGGTCTCCCCTGATTGCTGGCTGGGGGGTGGAGTAGAGTGTAGAGCAGGGAACTAAAAAGTTTAAAAGGAAAGGAAAGAAAGAAGAGGGAGAAACAGAGACAGGCAGTGACGGTGGACTCATCGTTACACATTTGCTCAAACCCATGGGGTGGACGCCACCAGAAGTGAGCCCTCAGGTGACCTGCAGACTCTGTCCCCTGCACCCAGGGGACGCCGAGGGCGGGGAGCAGGTGCATGGGTCGGGCAGGGGTGTGTGCAGAGTCTTGGTACCTTCCTGAATCTCAATTTTCCTTGAATGTAAAACTGCTCTAAAAATAAAAGCAAAAGCAAGCAAATAAAAAAAGGAAAAAAGCCAGCCAGCAAGCAATCCTTTCGGGAAGAGCCTTGTGGAGGGCGGGGCGAGGAGGGTGTGGAGGGCGGGGCGAGCCCAGCGGGGGCGCCCTGCACGAGGGCGCAGGCTCAGTGACGTGTCCTGGGAGGGGTCTGGGCCCAGAGCCGTCGGCCGGGTCCGATGTGCTGGCTGTTGCGGATGCCCCAGGACTGGCTGCTCCAAGCACCTCCAGCCTGGGGTTTCGGGAGCGGCTCTGGGGGGGGTCTGGTGCCCCTGACCTGGCCAGGCCTGTGGGCGCCCGTCCTGGGGTTGTGCCCTGGGTGGTGTCCCGGGGCCCCTCCTGGCTCCCCAACTCCTCCAGGCACCCTGTTATTCCCCTGCTGGGAGGCCCCCTCCTTCCTTCCACACTGCTCTCCTGTCCCCACCCTCCCTGGCGGCACCCCGGCTCTGGCCAGGCCAGCCCTGGTGCTCTGTGTCCATGTGCACCCGGCTTCCCTCCGAGCTGACTGACCCTTTGGTCTGCCCTCCGTCTGCTCTCCCTGCCTCCTCGGCTCCCGCGGGCGCTGGGCCCCAGGCGCAGGGGCAGGAGGAAGAGGCAGGCAGCTGTTGGCAGCAGGGGAGGGGGCGGGGCGGGGGCACTGGGGGGCTGTTGGTGCTTCCGAAGCAAAACAAGAAAGCACGAGATCAGGCCTCCTCCAGCCCAAGTGCACCTGGTGTGGGAGAGTGAGTGCGTGTGCACGTGTGTGTGCATGTGCGTGTGCCTCCTGACCCTGGTGAGCAGTGGGGTGTGTATCTGGATGTGGGGGGGTGTGCACGGGGCTCAGCCATTCTCCTGTGACCTGGCCTGCAGGGGTGTGGTGGTGATCAGCCCCCGCTGATCCACTCTCCTTTCCCCATGAACCAAGGGTTCTGTTGTCTGCAGAGAGCTGGGGGCCTGGGACCATTCTAGGGGCTGGACCCTTCTCTGGGGCCCACTCAGCTCTATGCGGCGCCCTGCACTCCAAGCCTGGCCTGGGGGAGGGGCTCTGGGCTCGCCCCTGGGAGGGGCCCCTGACTTCCTGGGGGGTGTCAGACGCTTCTGGGGTCTTCCGTGCCGAACAGGAGTTGGAGGGGGTCACCGGGGAGACCGCGCCCACCGAGAACGTCCCTGGGAGCCTGCTGTTCTCCTGGCCCATAAAGTGTCCGTGGCTAGGGGAATTCCCAGAGAGGTCCGCGGGGGTTGGGGGCACAGTTTCGCCGGCTGAGCAGCTGTCCACAGGTTTGCAGTGACACATGGACGGCGCTGAGTGGGTCCAGGGAGGCCCCCCTTTGTGCTCAGAGCTGCCCCCCAATCTGTCCTGGGATCTGCTGTGCAAAGCGTCAGTGTGGTAGGCCGCATCCAGAAGCAGCAGATCTCGGGGTTCAGGAGGTCAAAGGGAAGGCGTCTGGTTCCTTATTTCTTATCCATTCCAGCACCATCCGTGCGTCCACGGTGGGCCTGTGTTTCCTTGGGCTGAATAATTACCCTCTACACGGGGCCCACGTTCTCTGCTGCTCGGCAAGTCCCGAGTCCTTGGGCTTCCCTGGAATGGGGCAGGGGTGCAGCCTGTGTGCACCCCTGTTTCTGCCGGGGCTCCAGAGGGAAGCGTGTCACAGAGTCTTCTCCGGCAGAGCAGTGGAGCCTTGCCCGGGGAGCTCTGGCCTCCTGGGGTGGCGAGGACGAGTGAGCCCCTGGGACCAAAGCGGGACGCAGGAACCTCCTACTTGGCTGCTCGGTGCCTCCATGCTTTCTTCTGCTGACTGAGCAGGACGTCATCGAGCTCGTGCCGTTGCCGGGAGGGTCCTGCCGTGTGCAGTGCCGAGGGCCTGGGGTGCGCTAAGCACGGAGAAGGGCTTGGTAGCGGCAGGACTCAGACAGGCGTCCTCTCCCTGCCCTGAGCCCAGCAGGGCCTCTCGGGATACCCGGGAGAGGAAAGCCTGGGGCAAGCGCGCAGGAGGCGACTGCGGGGACCTTATGGCAGATGCGGGCATCTCGGCCCTGCTCGGGACGGCAGCGCCCAAACAGAGAGAACAGTGGTAACGATGGACACCGAGGGTCCTCAGCCTGTGGCCATACCCGGCCCCGGGCCCTGTTGTCCTAAGGCGGCACAGCCTTGCATCTCCAGGGTCGCTCGAGCTAACATGCGTGTCGCTGAAATATGCCAGAAGGGAAGGGAAGGGATGGGCGGGGAGCAGGGGGAGGGAGTGAGGGAGCAGGAGCCTTCCGATCTGCTCCTGCCGCCTGCCCTGCGTCTGGGTCCCAGGACCTCTGCGTCTTCCCGGCGCGTGCCTGGCTTTCTCGGGGAGACGTGATCTGAATGGAAACGCCTGGCCTTGGAAACACCTTTCTGGAAGACTAGCTTGAATGTTCGAAATGAGGAAGTGAAATCTACGGCATGAGCTTAGGACATGAGAGAAGCTTCGTTTGCAGAAGGCTTTGCTGTTGAGATCTTCCTCTTGCTCACTTCCTGGTGTTCGTTTCTGTTGGGGGCTCTGCGTCATCTTGGGGACTTGCCTGGGACGTTCCCTCTTGTGTCTCTCCTCGGGCTTCTTCCTCTTCCCTCCTGGGCTCCCCAGAGGGCACCGGCCTGGGCTGCAGGGATGAGCAAGGCGTGGGCACGGGGGGCTCAGGGTTACGTGGCTGTGAGTGGACGAGAGGGCAGGCGGGCGTCCTTGAGTGAGCCCCACGGTGTTACCTGCCTCGGTTTCACGCACGACATGTGAGGCTTGAATCCGTCTCCCCTCAGAGACCTTCCCCACAGTGGGGCAGGCAGGAAGATGCCTCCCAAGTGTCCTCGTGTCTGCCGGAATCCCTGTGGCAGCGAGATGCTTGGGCGCAGCGAGGGGAGGGGACGGGACCCCAGGGAATCTCGTGCTTGGACACAGCCGTGTTGGAAGTCAGAGCCCGGTGTGGCCGCTGCGTGTGCGGTGAGCGCCGTGTCCGCGGGGCCCGGGAGGCCTCTGTTCCACCTCCAGCCGGTCACGTTCGCTGGCCTCGGGTCAGTTCCTGAGTTGGCTTTGATCGGGAAGAGCAGGCGGAGGGCATCGGTTTGCCCTCCGTGTGCACCCGAGGGAGGGGACGCCTGAGCCCGCCCGTTGGACCCGCGCGCCCCGGAGCCTCGGCCCCGGGGACAGGGCAGGGCGCAGGCGAGGAGCGACCGGGTTCTGCTCCTCCCTCCTCACCCCGCCAGCTGGGGAGCTCAGGCACATACTCTGTCAGCCTGTTTGTGACATTCGCAATGATGGAAAGGACACGTCTCCTTTCTACCCTTGGTGGTTTTTGCTGAGAACCAAGTGATCTGAGAACAGCAGACACGACTCTCTTGTTACAAAGGCATCGTCCGGGGGGGGTGCAGGCTGGGTCCCCTGTCCGGCCGGTGGGAGCTGGGCCTGACCCCTCGCCCCGCGCCTAGAATTCCTGATCCTGCCCCCACCTCGTGTGTACCCGCTGCATGGGCACAAACACGTGCCCATGCAGCACATGCATACACACGCAAATGTACGTGCGCACACATGCACACCCATTCGCACACTTACACCCCCACGAAGCACATGCGTTTGCACACTCACACACATTTACACGCTGCACACACCCACGAAGCCCATGCGTTTGCATATCCACACACGTGGACATTGACAGACACATGTGCACAGATTTGTACACCAACACACCACACACTTGCACGTGTATCTGCACACCCTCAAAAGAACAACTTGCACATGTGCTTGCACACACCCACAAGCATGCACACCCGCAAGCACACACATGCATGTGCATTTGTACACATGCACACCCATAGGTGTGCATCCACACACACACATCCACACACACAGGGGACACTCAGCAATGTCCAGAGTGGGTGCGGGTTTCCCTTGCACAAGCAAAACCCTAAAATTATTACGGGCACAGGGGCAGCCTTGTCACCATCCTGGGCAAACCCTTCTATGTCTCTAGGACCTGGTGTCCAAACTGTCCCTACGGAAACGGGATGGGCTGAGATGTGCCTCCGACAGAGTTCCAGCAGCAAACAGGAGGCGACACAAGCTGGCCCCTGAGGGGACTGATGGGCTGTGGTCCAGGACAGCTGGCTGAGGCGGAGCTCTGGGTGGCACTGGGCCTGGGGCTTTCTCAGCCAAGCCCGCGGTGCCATGTGGAGGGGTCAAAACCTGGGGGAGCAGGCAGACCCCTGCCTGACACTTGCCAGGACTGATGGCCTTTGGGGAAAGTGTGGGCCCAGGATGGCCCGCGGGGAGGGAGCTGCTGAAGGGCCCGGTGACCCCCGCTGTCCTCCATGGCCCTCCTGGTCTGGGATTCGTCCCGTGGTCTGGGCCCTGGTCAGGTCAGAGGGCGCAGGTGGGCTGGGGGGCAGAGCGAAGGGGCGCAGAGGGGGGTGCCCAGGACAGCCCTGTGTGTGTGTGGCAGGCCCGCTGCGAAAGGACAAATCTGGGCCGGGACCAGTGGTGGTGCTGAGCCCCTTTCCCGAGGTTCACAGGGCCAGAGAAGGTCACACTACCATCCCCCCAGGGGGGCTCGTCTGCACGGCAGGACACAGGATAGACTGGCCCCCGGGCCTGGCTCTCCCACCAGCCTACCGTGGGCACTGACCGGCCAGGGCCCGCGCCCCTGGGGCCTCTGCTCGTGGGCCCAGCTTCCCTCGAGGTAGCTGGCCTTCTCTTGCACATGGAGGAGAAGCCGGAGCCGCCCAGGACGGTGTGAGGCGGCCCGGGCTGGCGTGCGACCTGCACCAGCACCAGCTGTCCTTGACCCCTGCCCGTGACCGTCCCTGGCGGTGGCCGGCCTGCTGGGCCTGCCCTGTCCGTGCCCTGTGGGAATCCAGCATGCAGCTCCTCGGGCACGACAGAGGCTCTGCGGCTTTATCTTGGCTCAGCAGGCCTGTCTGGGCTGCCTCCTGTCCCCGCGGCTCTGCACTGAAGCCGCCAACTTGGACTGCGTCCCGGGGCCCAGCGCCCCTGGAAGAGGCTTCCCAGCAGTCTCCGTGGGCGGGCTTCTGAGGCCCAGGCAGAGGGGAGCCCTGAGCCCTTTGGGGGTAGCGGCAGGAGAGCCTCACGCACAGGCAGGATTGCAGCAGCGAAAAGCAGGCAGGGTGGGCCGGCCGACCTCCCACCCTCTGAGGGGGCAGAGATGGCCGCTTAGACTCCGAGCTCCCGCCTGCACCTGCAGTCATGTTGCTTCTGATCCCGCAGTGGGGGGCAGGGCTTCGTCCTCTTCACCGCTTGCCCTTGGCCGTCTCGCGGGAGCCTACCGTCAGCCCAGGCTGTATGGAGGCTCCCAGACTGGCACATCGGACTCTGCTCGGGATGGGCTCCGGATCCTGATTCATACACGGCGGGCGCGGAGAAGGGGCAACACAGAACCCCCGAGACCCCGGGCTTCCTGGGAACATGCCATGCCAAGCCGACCAGACCCCCTTGGAGAAGGTGCTGGGCATGGAGGTCAAGGGAAGCCCTCCAGAGCCGGTTCCTGTAAAGGATGAGTGGGAGCCCCCCAGACCCAGTGGGGGGCCTGTGCTGGCTTCTCCTGCTCCCTCAGATTCTTCTGTGGAATCTCTCTGCCACCACCTAGAAAGGATGGGACAGCGAATTTTAATAAGGGGGGTTTTTGTTTGAAACTGACTCAAAATAAGGACAGTGGATCAAAGCTTCGAAAAGATGTAGGTGTCCTCGTCCTTAGCTCTGCCGAGGACGCCTCCTTTTCCTGGTCCCAGGGCTGTGGGCTCTCCCCGAGCACAGACTGTGGTCCCGTGGAACGCACATTAACTGGCAGCAATCAGCAACAGTGTGTGTGTGTGTGTGTGTGTGTGTGTGTGTGTG